>JAFIRS010001526.1:0-340920 GCA_018342105.1 Gonioctena quinquepunctata
TTGCTCCAATAAAAAGGGGGCGGGTTCCAGGTTTTGGACATGGGCCCAATGACTGTCTAAAAAAACAAATTCAATAAAAAGGGGAATGTCTAGAAAAACGTTACTGGACACCATTCCAATCACAAAAAATCAAAATATCTTCAGTATGGAGGACTGGGAAAAAAAAAAATTTAAAAATTTTATAAAAGGTTTAAAAGGGGTCAAACCCCATTAAAACAACCCCTTAAAAAACATTTGATAAATTTTGGGGATTCAGTTGTATAAAAAAGGATGTGAAATTTAAAAAAACAAAAAAAATTGGGGGCTTTTGGTGTGCACTGATCGGGCTCCCCTTCTTGAGGGGAAGGAAAGGGGAAACAGAATTTTGGACAAACCGAAAGTGATGGTTAAATTTTTTATTTCCCAAAAGCGTTTTATGGGTTTTTTAATAAAATATATATTAAAAAGTTGATTAATTTTTGGGGCCCAAAAATTAAAAAATTGATATTTAAGGCGGGAAAATGCCGGTTAAAAAATCCCCTCCTTCTCAGCCCCGCCAAAGCTCGTTACTTTGAAAGGGGGATCAAGACCCATCCCCGGGTGTCTGGGGAAAATTTAATTGGTTTGGGCCCCTTCCCGAATAAAAGGGGGTTTAAATTTTTTTCCCCAGAGTTAAAATTTCTCATTTTTTGGTGGTTTTTTTTAATTATAAAGTATATTTGTTTTTTTTTTAATAAAATACTTTAGTAAATTGAAATTTTGTTTATTTAAAAATTATTAAAAAAAATTATTGCTGAACAACTAACCCTCTAAAATAATTATTAATTAGATTCCCCTGGCATTTTGTTTTTTTTTTAAAAGGGGTTTCTTGTCAAAATAAATTTTTTCGTTTTTTGGAATATCCCCTTTTTTTTTTTTTTGGGGTTCCCCCCAAAAGGGGGATATCCTGAAATTTAAAAAAACTGGGGAACCCCGGGGGAAAGGGGGAAGGGTGCTTCTTAAATTTCTAAGGGTTTTTGGGCCTGGGGAACCCTTTTAAGGCTGGTTCCCCCAAAACTGTTAATTTGGATGAGCGAGTCTTTGGAAAGTAATTTCTCGGCCCCCAAAGGGCCCCCGAAGGGGTGTGATGACTAACGGGGTTTCTCGAAGGCTCCAAAGCAGGACGTTGTTGATATTTCAGAAGGCATCCCAAAAATATCTAAAAATGAACAAATCCCAAAACTTTTTTCTGTTTGAAATGGCGGGTTTGTGCGAGCATCCCGGCGGGCTTTTTTTTTGGACAGAACCCCAATGCCTCGGTTGTTTGTGCGCACTCAAATTTTGGGAACAGTTTCCCCAGGACAGGTCGGATCTTGGGCCGATCATAAGCTGGCTGGGGGTGAAATAGCTCTTGGCCCGAAAGGGGAAACCAATTTTTTGGGATGCCCTTTTGGCAATGGACCTCCTGATTTTCCCGGAAAAGGTTTTGCTTTTTAAAACCAAGCTTCGATAGGAGCTTCAGGGATGGTTACTCTGCAAAGTTTGACACAGTGGTCGGTTTTCTAGAAAAAGACATGCGTTTTTTTTTGCATTAATTCCCAATTTTGCCCCCATTGGTTTTTGAACCATTTTATATTTTTTTTTCTTCCTCGTTCATTTCGGTTTTCCCCGGGGGCGTTGGGGCCCCTGGAGAAAGCATTTGGGGGGCTTTATCCAAACTTTTAGGGGCTGAATAGTTTTAACAGGTGGTTGAGTGAGTAGAAATAGTGTTAAAGGGAAAGGTTTTCCCGGAACACCAGCATTTATGGGGTTTTCAGATAAACCCCCTGAAAAACCCATGGAGAACCCCGTTTGGGAAAACTGGCCAGAGAACACAGCTGGGGGAAACCATAAGGGGAAAATTGGGGAGTCCCTGGTGCCAAACTTCGATCGAGCATGGGGGGTATCTAATCCCGCTGTTTCTCCGCCCAAAATAGCCCAAAGGGGGCGTGGGGCGGTCCCAGGGGCTCTGTGGGAAACCATATTCCTATCGTTGACAATTCCGATCTTAGATATTTCATGGCTGATGTTGATGGCTTTTTTCCTGACCTTTGAAATAATAATGAGTGCGATGGGGGTGTGGTTGCTAGGTAGGGCCTTTTTTTTCCAGGGACTGGCTGACTCTTGCAATTTTCCAATTGGCGGAAATACCCCCCAAAATTTAAGAGTGGTTGAACAACTTCAAGAACAGGTGTTGTGGGGGGGCATTTCTTGAGAACAATCGGCGGGTTCCGTCAGATCCACAGGCTTTGTTGGTGTTGAGACCCCCCAAATCTTTCTGATAATCGTTGGCGAAGGTGATCCCGGGGGTGTTTTCAATAGGTGTAATGTTGGGGGTTGTTTTCCCCATGAATCAGAGGGAATTTCCCCGCAAATAGGTGCCCCAAAGATTTGGTTTTTTTCCCGGGCGGTGGGTTTCTGGTCCATCTTTTTTGGTTGGGGAAAATGGGCTGGAGGTGGAATTTTTCCCAAAACTTTAAAAAGCCCAAAATGGGCGGGATCTTGGGGGCTTTTGCAATTTTTTATTTTTTTGGTTTTTGGGGTCGGCATTCGTCTCTTTACTTTTCCTCACCCCCTAGGGGCCGGTCTCGAACCCCGGTTTTTTATGAGGGAGGGTGCCTTTTGGGCCCACAGCTCTAAATTTTAGAACAAAAGGGGGGAAAATTTTTTTAAATTTGCTTTCCAATTTTTTTTGGGAAAAACGGGATCATGGGGGGAACCAAAGGCCCTTTGCCTAAAACCAAAATTTTTTTAAAATTGGGGACCCCATATGGTCTGAAAATTTTTGGAATAAAACCTTTTTTCCTTTCCCCGAGCTTTCCCCGGGTTTTTTCCCCCAAAAAAAAGAAAACCGGGGCCCTTAACGGGATTATACCTCCGAAATGCAAAAATAATTTAATTTTTTTCCCTCCTTTTGTTTGAAATTCCCTCATTTTACTGATTATAAAAACCCCCCTTTTTTTTTGGAATTAAAATTCCCCCTTTTCGGCGGGGGAAATTTTTTGTGAACCGGGTTTTTTAGAAACAAACCAGTAGAAATTTTGGGCCCCCTTCGGGGTTTTTAAAAGGGGAATTCCCCTCCGTTTTTAAACCCCAGTTCCAAAAACCCCATGGGTTTAAAAGCAAAAGACAAAAAAAAAACCTTTATTAATTGGGGGGCCTAAACTAAAAAAAATTCAAACGGAAAAATTTTTCAATTTTTACAAGCGATTTTAATCGTTAAATTTAAAATTTGAAATGATGAAAAAAAAAAAAAGGGATCTATCAAAAAAAAAACAAAAATCAGCACGGTTTGAGGGGATCCCGGAACCCCTTTTTTGGCTTTTAAATTTTCTATGGTTAACATAAATTTTAAAAATTGGCATTTTGGATCCCCAAAGGGGTTTGTTTTGACATTAATCAACTGGCGGTTAAAAAACCCCGGCCAACCTTTTAAGATTTAGCGAGGTTTCTTTGAGTTTTGTTAAACCCCCCAATTATCTTGTTTAAGCCCTTACTTTTTGCCATTTTTTTCCCCAGTTGGTTTTTTGAAGTGTTTTTAAAAAGTTTTTTCATCCCCCTTTTAAAGTCCCCAACCCCCTTCTGATTTTGCAGCAGGTTTTTTTGAACCTTAACCCCAACCAATTTTTTATTTTTAAAAGATTTTCAAAAAAAGATTTTGAAGAGGAATGATTTACTTACCATTGTTCATAAAAAGTAGGGTTAAAAAAAATTTTTTTTTTTGTGGGGAATCCTGGCCCTGGCTCATTAGCCCCAAAAGAAGTAAACCATATATCATTTTTTTTTATTCTTTTCATGAGACACAAATGGAAAATAACAAATTTTAATATATTTCACAAAAAAATTCAAAATACCTGTTGCCTTTAAAAAGATTGTCATTTATTTTTTTTTGAGACTTAGGTAAGAGAATCCAAACATTAAATATAAAACAGATATCAAATTTTAAAAATGCATATGCAGTGGGCTTCCATAGATATAAATATTGCATTTATCAAAATATACATTCGGGGTTGGGTTTTGATCGAGGCCTACAGTTTCTCTTCCATCATAGGTTTCCAATGACCATTGGGTTGGAACTTGGGAAAAACTTTGACTGGTGGCTCTCCAAACTGCAAAATTTTGGCAATTTTGTGAATTTTTTCAAATTCATCAGAGGTTTGGTTGGATTAGACCCCACTTGAAAAAGGGTTCGAAGATGTTTTTTCTTGATAGACCGAAGAGATTTTATGTCCCTCTTCTTTGGAAATGGATGGGTTCCTGTTATTTTTTTTTCTGAATTCTATCAAACTGAAATAAAACTCCATGAAATAAGTTCAGGTTGTGAAACATTGTAAACTTTTAGGTTATAAACAGCCCAATAACACTTTTTTGCTGCATGCTGAAATAACCATGAAGACGAGAGCATGGCCCTAATTAAAGTTCAAACTCACCTAACATAAAAAAATAAGTCATTCCCCCTTTTTAAAGATTTCTTCCAGGAATCTGCATTCTTTTGGGTTTGGGTAAAATTATGACTTTCTTGAGCTCTGGATAATTTATAACACCTTGTACTTTAACCCGTTGTTTTCAAAACTCCATCTGCAATCTCTTTTTTTTTCCCTTTTTGATTAGTTGGACTTGATCTCTGAACAAAAGATACCCATTTACAATTTCAGTTTTAAAATTTAAAGAAAAGTTTTTTAATTTTTTAAAAAGAGACAATTCTATAAAAAAATCAGATGATATATTTTTTATAAACCATCGACTTAAAAGGGTGGGTAAAATGTTATGACAAAGACATCAACCTCTATGATGGTATTATTATGATAGCATGACAATAGTAAGTTTTGGTGAATTTTCAGAAAAATTTTTATTAAATTTATTATTTCATCATGAAAATAACTAAGAAGGAGTCAGGACACTTCCATTATTGTTTATATACAGTTTGTTGAAGATGATGGGAAAAAATAAATTATTTCTAAAATACTGTGATCATTTAACGGTTTTGAGCAGCAATCTCTTTTCGAAAAAGTTTTTGAAATAGGAGAACGGGGATATAAATGAAACTATTTTTCCTATTTTACTAGAGTCAAACTTATTTGAATTTTCTTTATTCTTGATAAGATACAATTTAATTTTGACGAATAATTGTCCCTGACTGTCTGATGAATGATCAAACTGTATTGAACTGCATTTGAGACAATTTTTTCAACATTCAAACTATTTAAATTTTTTTCAACAGAAAACTTGACTCACTAAAGTAATCATGTTCCCCGAAAATCGGGGGCCGGAATACAAAGTTCAAACATCAGAGATTGGACATTGTTTCTTTTTGTCGATTTTCAATAGCGGGTCCCCCTTTGATCCCCGTCCACAATGATCGTGATCTTGATAACCGATCCTTTGGAGAATCTGTATCTGCTTTTTTTCCATTGGGTTCAAAAGCTTTACGCTTTTTAGAACTTCTTCAACAATCGAAAATTACCAGAAAATTGAAGGTTTTAGAGGCGTTTTTTTTCAGGCATACAAAAAGAAAAAATAACAGGACACAGGAAGGACAAGTTCCGATCATTTCAATTATAATTATTTGAAATTAATACGAACTGGACTGGTTGTAACATAGTCCCGTCTGCATGTCTTGCTGTTTGTTTTACAAAAACGGCTTGCATCAATAATATCAATCTCAACGGATTTCAGAATCCTTGACAAGCCAAACGGACTTCTTTCTGCTCTTCCAAAAGGCGCTTTCCCAAACGTAAAAAAAAGGAATTCTCCCACCCCAAATTTAAAAAAAAACAAACCAATATCTAATTCAAAATTACGGGAAACCCCCAGAAAAAAGGTTAAATCGTTTCCGGATGGGAAAGTAGGCAATAAATCATATCGTCTAAAACCCCTTTTTCCGTTTTGAGATGTTTTTGAGCCTATTTGGTGCGACGGCTATTAACGCCTAAGCAGATAGGTGAAATGATATCCATTTTCCCCTTTTTTTTGCCCTGCCAACGACGTTTCAACTATAAATTTGTTTCTTCAATTCAAAAGCATATTTTTAGTATAATATACTGTAATAATAAAAGAAAACCATAAACAAATTAAAGAGCTAAATATAGTTAAAAGGTTCTTGGGCTTTTTTGGGTTTCTCGGTAAAGGTATACAAACACCTGCTTTTTGTTCATGAACATTTTGATTCGATAAAAACAAGGTTGGTTTGTACATATATTTTTAATTTTTTTATTAAACAGCGATGAAATTGAAATGAAATAATCCATTTCGTCTCCGTTTTTATTACCCCTTGTACATTTCAACTAAAATTTGTTTTTTTCAATTCAAAGGCTTATTTATAGTATCCTGCATTAAAAACTCATAAAAAAATTTAAAAGGGAGCTAAATATGTTAAAAAGGTTCTTAGACTTTTATTGCAGGTTTCCCCTGAAAAAAGATATACAAACACCTGCTATTTCTGTTCATGAACATTCGATAAAAACAAGTTTATGTTTGTACATATTTTTTTTAATAATTGAATGTAAATTTTTGAAATTTGCCATGAGATGTCAGTTGGAGAAATAATTTTTAAAGGTTCTGGATACAGTTTTTTGGGCTTTTCAAATAGCTTTAAATTTCCCTATAGTTCCTGTCAATTTTCAATAGTGACACAGATGACGGCAAAACAGATGGTCGCATTGGGGCGAAACTGTATCTTCATCAAAAAGTTCAGCTCGATTGGAAAAACGGTTCCAGCAGTTCTCGTGAAGATTATAGACACCATACAGACACTTTGGAAATGGTCTCAACCGTCTGGGGGGAGACCTCAAAACAGATATATTGATTTTTTTTTTCCGCGATTACATTACTTGACCATAAAAATAGGAAGTTGTCAAATTGGAAAATTTGGGAATATGAAAAATTTGGCCAAAGGAATAGGGGCAAAATCGAAAGGCCTTTGGCTCAGTGGTTGGCTTGCTTTGCTCAAAGTCCCCGGTTTTTCCCCAAACATTTTAAAATTTTTTTATTTTATTCAACCTCAAATCAAACATTTTTTTTTTTATAAAGATTTTTCTATAGGATTTTTGGACTATAAACGATTCGAGCGATGGATATCCTTTAAATTTTTTTGGAAAAGGTTTTTTTGCCGGCCCTATTATATTTTTTTTTTAATTGAATTGCGGGTCCCAAAAAATAAATATTAATAATTTTATTCCTACAATAGATCTGATATAACAAAATCTACTATTCATCCCATTAGGGGCAATAGAAACTTTTTGTTAAGTTGATAAAATAAAAAAACTGGAACGGATCCTATTTGGAAAAATACCATGTCCCGAGCGATGAGGGAAAAAGGGATTGGAATTTTTTTTTTAATTTTTGTTAATTTTTTTCAAAATAACTCCCAAAAAAAATTTTGAATTTTTTAAAACCGTATTCAGATGGGGGTTTGGGTAACGTTTATTCTTTTTCTTTTGGAAAAATACTGGCACTTTTCGGTATCACATATTTTAAGATGTAATCAAGAGCACTTCATGAGGGGGCTTTTAAATATAACACATCTAACACAAGTTCTGTTTCATTCATAGAATGGGGGAAAAAAAATGCTTTTTTTCTCAAAATTCCAAAAAAAGTGACACTTTAACCTTTTGAGGATGGGGAGATCCAGAAATAAAACGTCTAGCGTTATTCATAATACATATTTCTTTACAAATGAAAAAAACTGACCTGCTTTTTGGTATACATACATATTATTCAAGAATAACTAAATCAAGGACACCTATCAAATACAAGTCTTTAATTTAATATAACACATTGACATAAGTTCTGGTTATTCATGGGAAAAGGGAAAAATCCTCAGAAATTAAAACCATCAGGAAAATTAAAAACAAATTAATAATCGTTTTTTGATGTTGTGAGACATAATTCCCTACATGAAATGTGATTCCTAGGCTATCAAGGGCAAATCATGTTTACCCCTTGTTAGATGGGTAAGAACTCTTACATCCCAAACCCTTTTTTCAATATGCTAATGGAGAATGAAAAGAAAAAAAAAATTTAATTACAATATCTAGCAATATACCTATATAATATGTGTAAGACACAAAAGAACAATTTTAAAAAGGGATATTGGGATATGTGGATGATGAATGACATGGATATATTTTTTAAAATTACACGGAATACTAAATTATCATCATCATCAAAATCTTGGGAATTTTAATTTTTTTTGAAGGTCAATGGAAGTATTTTTCAGATCATCAGTACCTTATTGTATAGCCATTGATATCATGTAGGAAAATGAAGTCTGATAGAGAGGTTTTATGAAAAATTGGTGTCAATTTGGACTTGATTTGATAAATGTTGTGGGACATCTGTTGAACGATACTTTTTTCAAATAAGTATTTTTGGCTTCTTCGGGGGATGATTTTATGATACAACACAGATGAATGCAGAAAGAGCCGTTTTGAACTAGCTCTCCAAAGGGGTTGATATATTATTTCGTTTCCTTAAACCACAGATAAAGCCGGACAAAATAAATTTTTGGGCCCAATTGTAGTCTGTTTATACCCGGGTTTGAGTAAGGCTGGGCCTAGACAACATCTGCGTGATTTAGTGAGACAAGACCAGGGCTCCATAATATTATTTTACTTAAAAAGGGGTTCCTTTGGGTAGGGTAAGTTTCAGATTGCAAAATTTTCCGGGTAACAGTTTTTCCAGGGCTCGGACCTCAGAGTATACCCCATAAATAAGCCTAGTTTTTTCACGGTATCTATGAATGGAATGAGTTCGTCATTGACTCAGAGGTTGATATGTGGAAAAAACACCTAATTCGGACGTCTCTGTTTCACTAACAAACAGTATGACTTTTAAATTTTTTTGAAGGATTGATAGAAAGACACAGTTTGCTCGACATGTCGACTATAGCAGTCAGATCATCATTCATCTGCTGAACCGGAGGGGACAAAAGTTACTTTCGGTTGAGGAAGTTTTTTAACCCTCATCCGCATAAAATGACTACTGGAATAATGTATAGTTCTGTGAAAAATCAATATTTACAAAATGAAACCGGGGGGCCCTTAAAAAGTCCTGTGGTACCACTTTTTATTGTACTAAATCAGACTTTGGTTATCGGGTTGTGTTTGGCGATGGTATAGATAATTTTGAAAATTTTCGGAAAATCGGGGGAAAAACCTTAATGAAGAACAGTGGTCCTGTTTGAATTTTTGGAATGCTTTGGGTTATCTAAAAAACAAAACCCTTTCAATTTTTTATCGTCAAAATTTTGAAATTTTATCGTCATCATTCAAAAGTCCCTTTTTATTGTGACACAACCCCTGATTGGTGCGGAGGAGGGATTATAATTTTTAAGTGGGGCACTTTGTGCATGTGATCTTCCCCAAAGACTTTGGACAAAACACATAGAAACAAATTGGTCGGAAAAATTTGAGTTCATTGGGATTACGGATTTTTGGTAAAGGGAGGGACAACAGAAACAAATAAAAATGGAATTTTTTCTATACAGTTTAAAATGTGACAAAATGCTAAACGGTGGACAACATAAATGCATAATCACATTTGGGGGGGTTTTGCGTAGACTTTAACGGGGGAAAATATTTTATTTTGAAGGTTATTATGTTGTTTTTTTTTTTAGGTAGAAATTTATTATCTTATTTTTTTTTAAAAGGGTAGGAGCCCCCAATAGTTTCCGTTTGTTGAAAGAGGTCTTATAGATGTCAGTTTCAATGGACTTAGGCTCAAAAAAGCGGCAAAACCTTTTGGGCCTCACTGAATTTGAAGTTTTAGAGCAGCGTTTTTGAATATTACACAATATCTTCCCAGGAAAAACTGCCATTTCCTTTTTCCTTTGCCTTTAAACTTTTTTAGTTTTGTTACTTTTTGAAAGGTTGTTTCTCTAAAACTGAAAGTGTTTTTTAAAACCGGGGTGAAATTTGGTTGAAGATTAGAACATAAAAAACAAAAAAAATTGATTTAAGACAAAAACAACATAGGAGGGGCTATCGAGAAATATCAAGGAAGAAAAACAATTTTAAAATCAACGTTTCAAAATTGAATTGCAGTTTCCAAAATTTATAAAATTTATAATTTTTGATACAATTTTATGGAAAAGAACTTAGTAGGCTAGTATAATGGGAAAATGTTTGATCAATAACTAGCAAGACACGGTTTGTGTGGGTTTAATTCAAATGCTGCAAAAAACAAATTTACTTCCCGTGGTTCTGTAGCATGAATAAAGTCCACATATTTTGTTGATACAAAATGTAGAGAAAAAAATTTCTGCACTACCAAATGTAAGTCGTACATTTTTTTTTAAATTTATAATAGCCATTTTTGATATAAGTTAGAAAAAGAGGGGTTTTAGGCACGCGACTTGACGATTTTGGTAACACTCAAAGGGGCCTAGAACACTTAATTCATATTATAGAACAAGAACCCCTGAAAACAAAACACTATTCCTTTCTGTTTGTCAGTGAAATTTCATTCTTTTAAATCGCATTTGAAGGAATTTTTGGTTTAGTCTCAACAACTTTCCCGGGACATATTTAAAAAGGCATTATTAAACACGAAAAATAAAAATAAAATGAAAAATGGATTACCCAGGGCTTCAAAATCTATTGATGAAAAATTTTATTCCAATACAAATTATCCAAACAATGAAACACTGAAGAAAAAATACAGAAAATTTTAAAAAATCAAATTATAAAATTGATAATTACATTAAAAAAAATATATTTTGAACCAACTGATGAAAACAGCTCAAATGAATTCCGTGCCAAAGGAATGATGTCTATGTTTGAGAAAAACTAAAACTAACAAGAAATCAAAGGAAACCGGGGTGACCTAAATATTCTCCACAGATAAAACGGACATCGCAAACAAATTCAATAAAACATTACACTGGCTTGGGGCAGGGGTTATGCAAATAAAAATAAAAATCTCCAAAGGACTACACAGAGAAAATAACAACTTGGAAAATAGATGTTCCTGAATCCCCCAAAAGAACAGGGGTTTCCCCAGGTTTCATTAGACCCAAAAAGAAAAAAGGCCCGGATGGGAAAAATAAAGGAGGCATAAAAAAAAAAACATCCCGGTCAAATGGGTTTAACCCTCAGTTTGAAATTAAAAATGTTTCAAGGAACTTTGGTTTTAAAAACGGCTTTTAAAACCATTACAAGTGAAACCAAAATAAAGTTGAAAACTATCGGCCAATTTCTATACTATAAATATTTTAAAAATATTCGAAAAAATTATTTAAAATCAGAATCCCAAATTTATAGATAAATTCAATATACTTTCTGATGAAAAAGTACGGCTTTAGAAAGGAAAACCCACAGATGATACAATATATAAGTCTTGGATAAAAATATTCATAAATTTGTATTTTGTTGACCTTTCTAAAGCGTTTGACACTGTTTGTCACGAACGCTTAATGAAAAAACTGAGCTGGGACAATATACGGTTACTCAAAGACTACCTGCGCGATCAGAAAGCAATTTGTCAACATCGACGGAACACTGGTGACCCAAAATAGTAACCTTGGTGTCCCAAAGGTACTGTTCTTGGACCTCTACTTTCATATACGTGAACGTTATGAAAACGACAGCAAAGGGTAAAATAATTCGTTTTGCCGTGAATATGGCTATTCTTACCAATCCATCCTGGAAACTAAAAATGAATCAGAAGATTTTCGGAATATTATATTATTGAGCTAAATAGCGAAAACCTGCTATTTACGTTTACCTCCTACTCCAAAAACCCTCCCAAATTTGGGGCCACTAAACATTGATAATAATACACAAATTCTGGAGAAGGACTCAATCAAATATTTAGGAATCATCATCGATAGACACTTCAGATGGGATACACAAATAAAACAACTAATAAACTGAGGGTCTTTTAACTGAATTTAGGATTCTTTCAGATTACCTGGATAGTATACATCTCAAAACCATTTATTTTGCACTTGTTCAATCTCAACTCTCATGCGGTATACTAGGATGGGGTGCCGTGGCAGACTCGAAGCTACAAAAATTGAGCGTTGTGCAAAAATGGATACTTAGAATATTTTTAAAAAAATTACCTATTGAGTACCACACTGTTCAATGAAGCGAAAATATTGGACATCTGACAGTTTTTTGCCAACGAATAATAATGAATATTCATAAAAATCAAATAAAGTTAACTACGCAACACATAAAGACATGAACAAACAAAGAAAACACTGTATAGCACTACATTTAGTAATAAAACAATTGGACAAGCTTCGATTGGAATACTTGGCACCAAGGCTCTGGAATACACTGCCAAACAATTGGGGGATTGTTCGAGACTACAATGGACTCAAACACAAACTAAAATGTGGATTAATGCAACTGGAAGAAAAATTTTCCCAGTGATCTGGTAGACTTAAAAGTACCTAAGATGATAAATAATTATTATAAAATATCTGATATTTATGTACATAATATGTTCAAAATAGTTACCAATGTTATTGTTCATTCCGATCTGAACAATAACTCGTTTTACTCAGAATTGAACAATGTATCTATAATCCAAACTGACAATACTTATATTTTTGACAATACTTTCCTGATTTTGTCTATACTTTTCCTAATTTTGTGTCTAAACTTACCCGATTTTGTCTGTACCTACCCTATTTAGCCAATTTACAAATTTTACTCTATCTCATATACACATGTATACAGTGTGTCTCACTTCTCATAGAAACACCCTGTTTCTTCCGTAATTTATTGAGTAGAATTCTGTAATTTTCATGATCGGTAGATATACCAGAGTGATGGATATACCGATTTTTGTGAAAAATAATATTAGGGCAAGATAGGCTCAAAATTCTTACAGGTTCGTGATTAGGACATCAATCATATTTTCGTTGAAAAATTTTCAGTTCTGAAAATACGATTGTCTCAGTTCCCATAGGCATGCCTCGTATCTTCGTAATTATTGTAGTAGAATTCTTTAATTTCCACGATCGTTAGATATACCGAGTTTAAGGCCCGATTTCACCACAAGACAGATAAACGCGTTTTACTAAACTCCGTTCTCACTAAACTCAGATTTTAATCTTGATAAACCTCGATCCAGTTTCACCGACACAAACAGACGAAAGCTAAACCAAGTTTTTCGAAACTTAGTTTAAGGACAGTCAAAGCTGGCAACATAGTAAAATATGTACGTTTCTGTTTATTTTTGTTTTGTTTGTTTGTTGTTTTGTAGAGAGCCAAAGCCAAAGTGACAATATAACCTAAATATTGAAAATCGATAACTTTCGGGTTTGGCTCATGTTTTTGTGATATTTTTGTGGGGGTTCGGTGTTCAAAGTTTAGTTTTGGAAGAAACTTGATAAAAAGTGACAACATCTTCTACAATGAATTTCAAGTTGGAATGGGAAAATATAATTCATCAAATAAATTCCTTCTTTGGACTTCATTCCATCAAGCTTATTGAATAAATTGGTACAACATATTTCCTTTACCCGGTGAAAATGTCTGGAACAAACTCTACCATATTTCGTTCGTTAACTTATCAGACCAGTCCTTTTCGTTTGATGGCATGTATCTAGGCTGCTTGCCTTCTCTGGGAGATTCACTGTTTTTCTATTTCTTACAACAGCAGATGGAATTCTGATAACAGGGTCAAAAATACAAACATGTAAAATTTTACCTGAAAAAATCGTATTCGGCCGTCTTTTGATGCATTTTATTGCATTTCACAACAGAACAATATTAAAACTATCTAAAGCTGCTATACTACGTGTAGTCGAGGAAGTAGGTGTGGCAACTGCAATAATAGTGTATCATCCCCTTTTGGAATCACATTAGGTATGGGTGGCATTTTTGGGAACATGTAACAAACAACATTTTAATATGATCTTCACTCTACAAAAACGTGCTGTTCGATATATATACAAAGCAGGGCCTAGAACCTCCTGCAAGAACTATTCAAGGAACCCAAAACCCTTACACTACCTTCACTATACATTCTGGAAAAAAGTATGCATCCACCCGTCAAAGTAACAATCTGCGACTTCCTATTCCCTCTACAAATTTAAAAAAGTCACTAGTCTATAATGCTGCCCTACTATATACCTTCCATCATCTATCTATCTATCAAGACCAATAATTCGGGTAACTTATTCAGAAAATCCTTAAAACAATTCCTTACAGAGAAGGCCTTTTATGACGTTAATGAATTCATTAATAAAAATGGGAGCGATACTCAAGACTGATACATGTATGTATGTATTTGCCCATATATATATATATATATATATATATATATATATAATAGTTAGATAGTACAGGTCAAAGTGCAAATGCCTACATATATATATATATATATATATATATATATATATATATATATATATATATATATATATATATATATGTTGTACACGGTAGCTTGTGAAGCCCACCAAATGAACGGGTCGCTCTTGAACCCGCACTTTTCAGAATGGGCAGAGTATATTCCAGTGAAATGACATCGTTCCATCATGTTCCATCAAAGCACACTTAGAGGGTAACAATTCTCAATATTTAAATATTTGTATACTCCTTTGAAACGTTGTAGAGCCAATTATTCTGTCACTACGCTATGAATCCCAAACGTATATTGCCTATATTGAAGCCTCTGTGTGTCCGGCGGCGTTGCTCTACTGCCTCGGGGTTTTCAGTTAAAAATATTCATTAGGGATTTCAAATCAGTGAGCGTGCGGTGACTTGTAGAAATGTCAGCAGAAAAAACAGATTGTGGCGATGACCCTTCAATTATAACTTGAAAAGGCAAAAGGTGGTACATAATTCATATTCAGTATAATGTTCATGTTCAATAATAAGCAACTCACTTTGGTTGATGAATATATTTTTTTGTATTATCAAGTTGATTATCGTATAGAGAAAACCTGATAGCTCCAAAATGTGGATTTTTCGTCAGGTTCAGGTGACGAAGTTGAATTTTCCGATCTGAGTAGCTGCGAGACGAGTAATACCGAGAATGAAAATGATCCCGGTTATATGGAAATATCTGCAGAGAAACTGAGAAATATTAAAAGTCGATCAGTAGTCTCACACCATGGAACATCGAGTGAGATATCGACTTTTACTGCTCTAGAAGAATATAATTCTGAATCAGGAAAACTCTCGTACCTGGAGAAACTAGATATGTGAGAATTATGAAGTTTTTCATATGAACCTCTGCGTATTCTCATTCCATCCTTGAGGGGGGGGCGAAGAGGTGTGAAAGTTTTGAAGTAAGAGTCGAGGAAATTGGTATTTGGGCTTATCTTTTCAAATAAAATTACAAATTTTGGGATTTTTCAAAATTCAACACTAAAGGTTAAAATGAGGGTTGAAAGTTTGTATAGAAGTACCGTTAGTTTTTTAAGTGGAGTTCATGAAAATTGTAATATAGGTCTTTGTTACAAATACATAATACGTGTTTCAGTGTTTTCCGAAATTTAACCCTAAAGGGGTGATATAGGGGTTGAAAATTCATATGGTTGTTTCGTTACTTTTCAAGTTAGGATCATAAAAAGTGGATTCGTTACAAATGAAGACATACATATTTCAGTGTTCAGTATATTGATGGATAAACATTCCAAAGTATGCAATAAAATGAACGAATAGCACAGCAGTTCTTTGAGAAAATATATTTGTATTTACGAAACTAAAATAGCTGAATGAATTAATTGTTGGAAGATAGATTGGCCAAAGATAACTATGGAATGGCCACATTAGTCAAGGGTCAAGGCATTTAGAAACGGACAAACGATTCCTCAAGTTTGGAACAGAAGAGTTGTAATTTTCCGTTGAAAATTCAAATATAACATAATTCTGATAATTTCATCCAGTTTCAAATGTTATTTGGGAAATATTCTCTCCAAATATCATTCATGCTAGAAAAATTTCATCGTAAAATCTCTGAGATTTTCCTCAAGCATTTCGCCTCTAGGAATTAACTCGTGCAATTTGCGGCGAGATAATAAGACCGCAAATCGCAGTCAGTAAAATTTCTAATCGAAATGCTTCTTCGAAAATTAAAAAAAAGCGATAAAACCCTAGCACATATGATATTACCCCCCAAAAAAACGTAAATTAATTGAATATTGATCAGACAAACAGAGCATTTTTTTTCATGTTTAACAGGGTACACTCCTATATACCTATCCTTCCTCCTTTACATGAGTCTGCATATTGCTCAGATAATTCGGAAAAATATATCATCAGCTCTTGAACTACTGAACGATTGAAGATAGAGACTAAAGTTTATCTTTCAGTCGCAGATGATTCTACATGATTTTATGAACATCCTGTTCATATTTTCAAGCAAATCAATCTTCTCACCTCATGACAGGTTCAAATGTGAGATTGCTTCTAAAAAATGTGTTTCCCATTTCTTCCGGTCTTCCTGATGATCGTGGAAGACGTGAAATAAATGTACGACAACAAAAATGTATTGAAGACCTATAGTGAGATGCGATGCCTCTCTTGCATCAATGCTACAAATGATTTCTGATGAGTAATCTCTTTTGAAAAACATTCTCCTTTTACTTATTCATCTATATGAGTTCTCAATTAAGACTGGAATAGAAAATCAAATAACTATCTGAATGAAAACAAAATTTGAATTTGCAGAGTCTTTCCAGAATATCTATCAGATGTTGTCCAATGTCAGTCGAGAAGTAGTTGTTCTCTGTCAGGACATTCTCACAAAAATAACTTAATTTTTAAACGTGGAATTTTCTATTGACAGAAAATATTTCCATTCAATATTAATTTGAGAGTGTTTAACTTTCAACATGAGTACACACAAGAGGTTATATTGAGCGATGGAAGATAGTGACTAAAGTTAATTTCTCAGTCGCAGATGATTCCACATCTAATTTTATGAACATCCTGTTCATATTTTCAAACAAATCAATCTACCATACCCCATGACAGGTTTTGATCTCGAAAAATACTGATTTCAAAGTGCCTCTCTGAAAGAAATGTTCCTAACTTTCCATCTTTGCAAAGTGAGATTGCTTCTAAAAATGTTTTTCCCATTTCTTCCGGTCTTTCTGATTCTCGTGGAAGCGTGAAATAGATTTTCGTCGACAAAAATGTATTGAAGATCTAGTGAATGCGATGCCTCTCTTGCGTGAATGTTACAAATTATTTCTGGTGAGTACTCTCTTTTGGCAAACATTCTTCAACGCCTCATTAATCTCTATGAGTTCCTAATCAAGACTGGAATAGAAAATCAAATAATCATCTCAATGAAAAAGCAAATTTTCAATTTCAGATTTTTTCTTTTGTGTTAGGGTCTTTTCAGAATATCTATCAATGTCCAGTGTGGCTTTAGCCTTGGGAGTAGTTGTTTTCTGTTGGTCATTCACAAAACATAACTTAATCTTTATCGTGGATTTTTTTATTCACAGAAAAATCTTTCTATTAAATATTCAATTGAGAATATTTCCCTTTTCAACATAAATTCCTCACAAGACGTTATCTTGAACAATGGAAGAAAGTGACTTAAGTTTATCTTTCAGTCGCAGATGATTCAACATTAGATTTTATGAACACCCTGTTCATATTTTCAAACGAATCAATATTTTATTTCATTCTGAATTGTTTTTATAATGTTAAATTCAATAAATGTGTTTTTTATTCAGGTGACTCCCTCATTTTACGGGTTCAAAAATCATAACTATAAATAAGTTTTTCCACTGTCTGTACAATATTGAGAAAAACAATATTTACACAATTTAAATTTGCAAGAAGAAATTGCCACCACCAAAAATACCATTTTTATTAGTGTCTAATATCGCATCAAACATTATTCTTGAAGAAGTATATGATAAAAAAAATCATTTCATTTATCTCGAACACTCATTTCATATAGGATTTTTGTTCGAAAATTATCTGTGCTAATTGTTTTTTTAAATACTCCAAGAATGAATCCATTCAGGGGAGTTCAAGTAAAAAAAATTGACTGATCTAACAATAGAGTCAAATTCAAAAAGTCAATGATGGAGTTTCTTTAAGCAACAAGCTATATATTAATTTTTTTCAATAAGGTTTCCATTATCATTCCGCAAATGATTCCGAGGAAAAAATTAACTAAAACTGTTTTTTCGATCCTTTTAAGTTTTACTCCCAAACAAATATTTATCTCCAAAATTTTGCAATGAAACATCAATAGATGAAAGATTTGAGAATCAAAAAAAAATCTGAACCTTCATCAGAAACTGGAATATTCAACTCCTTGTGTTTTTCTCCTCTACAAAGAAACATACCTATTACTGTTTCAGGTCAGAGTTTTCGGGAAGTATTTCTGAATGATTGAATCCTATTCGGCATAATATACATTATTTTTATGAATATTTCATGAAATAGCACCGATCAGAACTTCATGAGAACATAACGTTACTTCCATTCAGGGTCAAATATGGAGTAAAATAAGATGACCAATCTCTCATCCAATTGTTTGTTCAGGCTTTTTGTAAAGTCGATCGCTTCCTTAGCGGGAAGAGAAGGAACAACAAATTCAATATCTCATATATTCATTAAATTGATATTTCATTCTGAAATTTTGGAGTTATGAATATGGATTTAGAAACAAGATAGGAAAAAAGTGGATAATAAATTTCTGTTCAATATTCCATTAATATCAATACTCAAAAGATAATAAAAACTTTCCGATAGAAAAAAAAAATCACTCTACGAACTGCTGCTCACATAAAATTTGCCGTTGATTGATCTAGACAGTTTTCCATGGAAATAATAATTGTGAAATTATAGATTTTTCTGTTTTTATGCCAAGTGAATTGATGGTTTCATATGATTGGAATACCCCAAAAATATATTAAGTACTCATCAGCGAATAATTCAGTTTTTGTTCGGTTCTGATTCGTTTCCCATATCTGAAGATATCTATGGTCCAAAAACATGCACAAAAAAAAACAATTGCCTACTTTCCTGAGAAGCTCAATTTTGTTATCTCTAGTTGTTCCTGAAACTAGCTTTTCCGAGATATTTTTTTCCATCATATATTTCTGCATATTTTAATTCAATTGGGCGAAATATATACTACTTGTATTTTAATTCTTTGTCATTTATTCACAATCGATCTCTTAGCACCCTCCCGATATTATTATTTTTTATTGTCCAAATAAAACAGGGGATAATCAAGCATTACAAAACCAGATTTTGTAGAGAACACAAAATTCTGAATCACTGAACATTCAACCAGATCTTTGAATTACCAACAAAAAGATTGAATATTGTCGAGTTATTACTTCAATATTGTCGATGTTGCAGCTTTCTTAGATTGAAAAAATGAATAAATAAACCGGAACTTCATGAATATGTATTTTTCCGCAATCAGGAACTGATCCGAGTATTCGGTGTGTACAATGCAAAATATTTTTCCTCAACAGGCTTGAATTTAATGTGATGATTTCAGGTGGTTCAACCTATTTTGTATAGGTGAACTGTTCTTTCATTGCCCCTTTTTGATCAATTAATGTAAGTGGATTTGTTAAAAAAAAACATGAAAAGTTCTTTGAATTTTAACTTCAAAAGACCGCAAAATTGCATTCCAAGAAAGTCAATAAAAAAGTGCCTTTGACTCAAAAAATTGTTGAGAATTCCGATATCCAATCTTTACGATGGTTAAAATTATTATATCGCTCCTCAGTTGGAAATTATATTTGCCTAATGTTCTTGGTAGACCGTCTTCCCTATATGGTCTACATCAGTGGAAATGTATTTTTATCGTGTGATGCACAAAAATTAAATCTACGATGAAAACTGAAGAATGGGGCTTTCAAGCCAATATTGGTTATTTTGTACTTTTTCCCAACCATCCTTTATGTAGATGGACTGATCGCACGAAATTCCCCTTAGAAAAAGAATTGGTAAATATATCTTCAAATATTGTAACTATTCCAAACTCAAATTCCCCAATCTGAAAAATGATCGATAAATATTTTTTACATTGAATTATGAACTACTCCTTGCGCTAGGACAGATCACGGATCCAGCAATTCATATATATTACATTCATTAAGGCAGCGATTGCGATGTTGCCAAATTTAGGGCTACACAACGATACAAAAGTTTGGGGGCTCTACAAAGAAGTATATAATTCTGCAGTGTATATCCCTATATACGGAAAGCGCCCCCTACAGTTCAAACCAAAGAACTATATCGCGTATGTTGGTTATGGAAATGGTATATTGTGTGTCCCGATCTAAAACGTGGGGAAATGACCTGCATTCAATTCTGATCACCCAGTGAAGAGATACAGGGTGATACTTTGTAGAGCCCGATATCGGGACTAACAAGGTTACTCCGGGCTAAACTGCGTCTCGTTCATATGCTTGACGGGATTCACAATGACCGTGTACATCTCTATATATATATATATATATATATATATATATATATATATATATATATATAATATATGTAGGCATTTGCACTTTGACCTGTACTATCTAACTATTTTTTAACCTCCCCCTCAACTATGTTTTGCCGAGTTGTGTGATTGTACTCTTACTACCAACTTGTGATTGTATTTTATTTTAAATTATTTACTGTAATTTGTAATGCTTTTATCACATTTTATTTATATATATTGTACACACTTTGTCCACAAGATCTAATTCTTATGGCAAGACAATAAAGTATATTTTGATTGATTGATTGATATGTTCAAAATTCTTACGGATTCGTGATCAGGATATCAATTTTAGTACCATTCCATATTTTCGCTGAAAATTTTTCAGTTCTGAAAAATCCGAATTTGTCTCACTTTCCATGGAAACACCCCCGTATCATCAGTTTTTATTGTAGTAGAATTTTGTATTTTTTACGATCGTTGGATATATATAATGCGCGCCAGGGACGATTGAAATGCTGATTTTTGCGAAAAATAATATTAGGAGGCGAGATAAGCGGAATTTTACTGGACATCAAATTTATAACCGATAGGCATCTTTGCTGAATAATATTTCGGTTCAGGTAGATATTCAGGGGATGAGTCTTAATAACATCTGGAGTCGAATTTGGTGAGCTACAAAAATATGGATTTTCTAAAGGAAGTATTGAACTTTATTTCCGAAAACATCACAAAATCGAGAATGTGGTCCAAATGAAAAAACAAGTCAGACTATGTTATTGAAGCATATCTCAAAAAAAATCCTTTCATTTTCTGTTCATTAATATTCATTAAAGAAACTCAATGTAGAAATATTTCTCAATAATACTGCATTATCAGTGATAATTATCACTCGATATCAAGTTCTACAGTTATAAACTCTGCAAAAATCGTTCTATCCATCGCCCCTAGCGCACATTGTATGTCACTCAGATTAACCTCAGAAGAGATGTAGACTCATCCTCGGTATATTTAATGATCGTGAGAAATAACAGAATTCTACTCCAATAATTACGGAAGTTACGGGGGAAGTGAGACAAATTCTGATTTTTCAGAACTGAAAATTTTTCAGCGAAAATATGGAGTATTACTAAAGTTGATGTCCTGATCACGAATCCGTAAGAATTATGAGCCTATCTTGCCCCCTAATATTATTTTTCGCAAAAATCGGTATATCCATTGCTTCTGGCGCGCAGTGTGTAGGTCACTCAGGTCAACCCCATAAGATAATTTAGACTCACCCTCACCGATCGTTAAAAATAACAGAATTCTACTCCAATAATTACGGAAGATACGGGGGTGTTTCCATGAGAAGTGAGACACACTGTATATAAATAACTTTATTAACTCATTGCAAAACTGTATTGAGAATTGCCAATATGAATGTAAAACTAGTAATAAAAAGAGAAGGATAAAACCTTGGATCACTAGTGGCCTCTTGATATCCATAAGAAAAAGAGATAAACTAAAAAAACAATCAGCTCTTAATCCAAATTGTTTGGATGCTCTAAATGCCTACAGACAGTACATAAATCAATTAACAAAACTAACAAAAAAATCCAAATATGAGTATTATAAAAAAAAATTGTGAAAGTAGGACTGATCCCAAAAAAACGTGGAAAATAATAAAAGATGCCACTAATGATCAAGAAAGCAGAAGGGAAATAAAGCATTTTGTGAGTAGTAATAATGAAATACTGAGTGACCCAAATCAGGTAGCAAATGAATTAAATGGCTTCTTCACTAGTATAGGAGAGAAGCTAGCTGATTTGATTAAGTTGAACCGAAATCATAACTACACTAAAGCTACACCAATCAATCCAGAGTCCTTCTTTTTTATGCCTATTACCGATAGCGAAATTATAAATCAAATCCAAAAATTAAAAAATAATGTTCAAAGTGGAGAAGACAACATAACATATATATAATGTATTTGAATCCTTCAATATGAATCCCATAGTTCATTGGCCAACGAGAGTAACGCAAAACACGCTCACAACTCTCGATCAAATATTTAGTAATTTCATAAGCCACGGAACATGTTGTGTTGTGGATAATACGATTTCTGATCACAAATCAGTTTTGTTCGATTTCGGAGCGATAAAAAATTCTAACCGGATAACTGTACAACCTAAACGTATATATAGTAATGACGCGATTCAAAAATTTGTCACTGATATAGAAAGTGAGAAATGGACAGGACTTTCTGACATAAATGAACTAGATCAAGCTTTTGAGTTCTTTTTTGGAATATTTTTATTTTATTTCGACATCCATTTTTCTAAAAAGTGTCATAAAATCGATTCTCTGAAAAACAAATGGATAAATGATGAAGTTAAATTGTCCAGCCAAAATCTAAAAGACCTGCATATGTTGAAAATGAAGTTTCCGGAGTTATTATAACAGATATGTATAGAACAGAAAAACAAAAACATGATCATTTGATTACAAAAACAAAAAAAGAGTATTTTCAAAATAAAATCAATAAATCTGACAACCCAACAAAATCGGCATGGCAAATAGTTGCTGAACTATCAAATAAAACAAAAACTGTTCGGGATGAAATTGAAATAAAAGTGGGGGATTATTTTGTGAAGGAACCAGCGACTGTAGCAAACTTATTTAACAATTATTTTATAGAAGAACCGCGAAACATCGTCAACCAAATCGACTGTAAAGGTCCTGATTCAGATTTCTTTATTCAAAAGATCGCAACATCATGTGGCTCCTTTTTCCTTAGTCCGTATGATCAGACTGAGCTATATGACCTACTACGAATAAAATTGAAAAATAAGTTCTCTTCAGGTCACGATGAAGTACCCATGTTTCTCTTGAGAAAAACACTCCATATCCTATCCACTCCACTTTTACATTTGGTGATTCTATCATTTTCCACTGGCAATTTTCCAAATATGTTGAAAATTGGAAGAATTTCACCAGTATTCAAAAAGAAGGACAAACATTCAGTAGAAAACTATAGACCAATAACAGTTCCATCAAGTTTCTCAAAGGTTTTCGAATACGCCTTCTTGAACAGGCTTCTTTCTTTCTGTCATAAATTCAATATTTTCTCTAGAAGCCAACATGGATTTCTTAGTAAGAGATCAACCACAACAGCAGTTCATTCATACTATGATAGAATAATTGAATTCATTGAGGCAGGCGAGTGCCCTGATCTTAGCAGGGCATTCGACTGCGTCAATCATTCTATATTACTCGAAAAATTGGATAAATATGGTATCAGAGGGCTACCTCTGCAATGGATATCAGATTATTTGAGGTATAGAAAACAGTATGTCACTGTGAGCAACAAAAATTCTGAAATGAAGGACATTGATCTTGGTGTGTCTCAGGGCTCAGTATTGTTTATTATTTTTATTAATGATTTGAGTATTTTATCAGTACCGGCATCATTAACTTTATATGCAGATGATACATCTGTGATCATATCAGATAAAACCGATCTAGCCTTGACATATAAATGCAACACAGTTTTTTCCAGATTGCACGAATGGTATTCTGCAAATCAGCTGTTTCTAAATGTTGGAAAAACACAATCCATAAGGTTTCATAACCGTCAAAAATTGTGTCAAGATATGACATTCGGCTCAGATGATGCCTCAGCGCAATATGTCTCTAGTAATAGTAACGTTATAACGTTTTTAGGTTTTCAAATTGATTCATGTATAAACTGGAAAAGTCACTGTCAATCACTGATATCAAAAATGAATTCACTATCATATCAATTCAGAACCACTAGGAAAGTGTTGGAAATAAATCAGCTGCTTTCACTCTACTATGCACAAGCTGAAAGTAGATTGCGATATGGTATATGCCTATGGGATTTATCTGTATCCTCACACGATGTTTTTATTGCCCAAAAGCGAGTTTTGCGTTCTCTCGTTGGTATATCGGGCCGTACAAGTTGCAGGGATGTCTTCAAGTACCATAAAATTTATGCTCAAAAGGCCTTACTATAAATTAGAATTGAAGCATCAATTAAACACGAGAAATGCATCTTAACAAAATGAAGTACTTCCCTCTGTCAAGCACTTAGCCATGCAAAAGCACATAAATTTTACTGGTCCAAAGGCTTTTAATGCCTTGCCCCTGCAATTGAAAACAAAAACATACAAAAGAAATAAGCTCAAGATTGATTTTAGTTTAATTTTCGCTTAATTTAATTTGATCAAGTATTGCTTTAATTTCCTTCTAATTTAGATTTAGATTTAGTGTAAGTATTTTTCAAATTTATAGGTAGCTTAAGGTAAGCGCAATTTAAATATATAATGCTTGAGAGATTTTTGTACATACTAGAGAATATCTCTCAAAGTACTTCATCATTTTCAACATACCTAGATATAGATAATATATTCATTGTTAAGTTAGGAGTTACTGCACACAGTTTTTTATATTCTATCGTGCAGCTCATTGGATATAGAACACAGTGATACATAATAATTTAATGTAATAATGTAATTTTCAATGTAATATTGTTTGATGTTCTATATTAAAATATTAAAAAATATTAAATATATATATATATATATATATATATATATATATATATATATATATTTCAATGTTCACTTATCAAAACAATTATTTTATATTACCCTGCTATTTACATATCAAATCACGAACAAGCATAATTTGCTTCTGTGATATTTTGTTTATTTACGGATTTTATTTATACCTTTGTTACTTTGACCCAACACTTATTTGAATAAACACTATTATTATTATTATATTAAAACACTAACAAATAAGTACAGTTCTATTCGCTAACGAAATTTCACCCCAACGAAGAAACCAGAAACTACAGCGTTCTTCGGTGTACGGGGGAGGCAACTGGATGTCATGTCCGGAGCATTCCCGATGCGCCGGAGAACTGGAACCATCCGCGGAAACCTGCCTGGTACAGACCGCGTTTTTAGCTAGTGATAATAGACACAGAGCCGGATTAAGAGGGGGGCAAACGGGGCTGCAGCCCCGGGGCCTCCACAAGAAAGGGGCCTCCACAATATAAATTTTTAGGTAAAATTTCCTAACAAATACCGAAGGATATGCAAAATTATATATAAAAAATCTGATAACGAAAGAACAGTTCTCCCACTTTTTCCTCTCATTTTTCGTTTTAAACATTCAAAAACATGTTTCGTATTCTTGTCAAAATCCATGGTTAATATTAATCTTCGATCTGATGAATCATGTGTATATGCGAGAAACAATCACCAAGTAAAACATCATACTATTATACAAAATATTATATCGTATCGAAATTAGCTGTAAAAACAAGAACAATTGTGAAATGTGAAATGAATCAAATCCGGTTTAGTACATTATATAATTTTGCAAGGAAATGTGTTTATGATCGTAACATCAAAAAATAATCTAAAGAATACCACACGAGAGTTCGATATAGTAGAAAATAATTATCTAGATTTCTTTCTCAAACTTGTTGGCAATAGCCACTCGAGCCAGTTGGTCTCTCTTGTCTATTGCCTGACAACAAGTTTTCGAAAATCTGTCGAATTATTTTCACTCTCTTGTGATATTACAACTGAAAATGTGATGATGTCAAATTGCACTGGAAAAAATAGGCCAATTACGATGAGACAAAGCCGCCTATCAAAGTTATCGCTTCTTAGCATTGAGAATGATTTTCTCCAGATGCTGGATTTGACCGAAATCATCAATGATTTTTCGTCGAAAAAAGCTCGCAAGAATCCATTCGTTTACGCTGTAATTCAATTTATTTCTTGTATTTTATTATACCTACATATGCTCGTGTCGAAATAATTTGATTTGTTCCGCAATAAATAAAAAAAAAACATGTTTGAAAAATAATTAGGGGCCTCCACTCCTTTGTTGCCCCAGGGCCTCCACACCTTTTAATCCGGCCCTGACTAGACATACGTGGGGGCTTGCCTTAACCGGCCGGTCGAGTAGGCGAGAACTACAAGTTCAAACTTGAACAGCATAAGCCGAAGGCTGCATGACTAGTTACGGTTATGCGAACTCCGGGGTATCTGGCGCCCCCCGGGGTATCTGGCGCTCTGCCGCAGGTTAATGTCTTTCCCCAGCTTCTCGTGGGACCTATTATGGCTAAAAACACGGTAAACGGGGTGAGGAAAACCATGGGAGGAAGCGGAACTGAGAGTCGTTGGAGAGGCAGCAATGCCTCACAACGATACCTTGGTGAAAATTCTACCCAGATGAGCAAAAAGCTCAAGGCTCTTCAAATAAACCTCCAACATTTCAAAACAGTCAAAGGCATACTTAGAAGGAATTGTATTGAAGAAAACCTTAGTACAGGGTTGCTTCAAGAGCCGTGGATTAATAGAGGACGAATATAAGGAACTCGCAATAAAATCATGTAAGTTACTTTTTTGCAACACTCATGAATAACCACGAGCAGCCTTATTGCTCGCACCCAACATTAAATTTACTCCTGTTCCAGAGTTCATCACTGGAGATTTGGCAACCGCCATCGTGGAAGTGCCAACTGAAAGAGGCAGATTGGCTGGCCATAGACGAACACATTTTCTGACAGATTTGAACGCGGCGAGCAAAGGTGGCATATTTACTCGTGGCAAGCAACGTCGAGCATTTTTACGACCGACACCCTAAACATCCATGCCAGTCGTACGACGAATTATGCGTCGTGCTCAGGGCCGGATTAAAAGGTGTGGAGGCCCTGGGGCAACAAAGGCGTGGAGGCCCCTAATTATTTTTCAAACAAGTTTTTTTTTTATTTATTGCGGAACAAATCAAATTATTTCGACATGAGCATATGTAGGTATAATAAAATACAAGAAATAAATTAAATTACAGCGTAAACGAGTGGATTCTTGCGAACTTTTTTCGACGAAAAGTCATTGATGATTTCGGTCAAATCCAGCATCCGGAGAAAATCATTCTCAATGCTAAGAAGCGATAACTTTGATAGGCGGCTTTGTCTCATCGTAATTCGCCTATTTTTTACATTTTTCATTTTGGAAAATGAGCGCTTTCCAGTGCAATTCGACACCATCAAAACCAAGTACATTCTCAGTTGTAATATCACAAGAGAGTGAAAATAATTCGACAGATTTTCGAAAACTTGTTGCCAGGCAATAGACAAGGGAGACCAACTGGCTCGAGTGGCTATTGCAAAATGCCAACAAGTTTGAGAAAGAAATCTAGATAATTATTTTCTACTATATCGAACTCTCGTGTGGTATTCTCTACATTATTTTTCGATGTTACGATCATAAACACATTTCCTCGCAAAATTATATAATGTACTAAACCGGTTTTGATTCATTTCCACTTTTCATGAAAATTGATGACAGACGTCAAATTAAAAATATAGGTTATCCGACAATAAAAACAAAACACCTCAAATTATTCCCGCGACAATTTTCTAGGTAGAATATTCCTACTATTGATTGGCCAAAACGTATATATATATATATATATATATGAATTTTTTCAATTGAACGTATCCATTGGTTTCTAGCAATGTCAAAAAATAATCACCGTAATTTCAATGTTTGGGAATGTAGCTCTGAAATTTTGGTTGTCAAGAATTTGATAGTAGAACAGCTTAGATTGGTCTTTTTGATAGTCCTTTTTCAGAAGGATTTACATTTGTTGCGGAATGTCATCCTTTCAGATTTCGGGGATTTCTCTGTTACAAGCGCGCCACTCAGCGGACACTTGTCAACGCCAATAAATAGGAAAAACAGGTATAGACGGGCAAAGTGTTTGTAGAATCGGCAGAAAAATAGTCAACAGAATTTGCAACTTTTGTTCTATTATGGAATGCGCACAGGGCTCTTATAAATAATTTGATGCAATCATATTCATAAATTGAAATATTATTTTCTTTTGCTCATGATTATTGAATTTCATTGTGAATCTAGATTGCTTGTGTCATTCGAAGAATACATAAGACAAAAAATCCTCCATTTAATAAAAAAAAATATTTTTTTTTTGAAATTTAATTGTTCTTGTTTTTACAGCTAATTTCGATACGATATAATATTTTGTATAATAGTATGATGATTCATCAGATCGAAGATTAATATTAACCATGGATTTTGACAAGAATACGAAACACGCTTTTGAATGTTTAAAACGAAAAATTAGAGGACAAAGTGGGAGAACTGCTCTTTCGTTGTCAGATTTTTTATATATAATTTTGCATATCCTTCGGTATTTGTTAGGAAATTTTACCTGAACATTTCTATTGTGGGGGCCCCTCTCTTGTGGAGGCCCCGGGGCTGCAGCCCCGTTTGCCCCCCTCTTAATCCGGCTCTGGTCGTGCTGGTTCGCGACGAGTAAACTTTCACAATATCTTTGGAACAATATGTTTCGAACGATCAAAATGAAATTTGCAGAAACACACGCATATACCTTTTTGAGCTCAGTTTATTTGACATTTTGCATCAATGACACAGAGTCATTCAAATATCTCCGTATGAGCAATACAAGTAAACTACATACAATGGTTTCACCGAAAAAATAAATTATCTAAGAACTTGAGTACCAACATTTTGTGATCAGTTGAGGATACAGTGACGTGATATGGGGACAAAATATGCATATTAGTTTGAATAATTCTGAGTTTTTCGAAATCGTATGGAAAAGTACTTTTCCGCACTAGTGCGGGAAAGTATTTTACCGCACTAGAGCGGAAAAGTGCTTCTTTCCACACGACAAATCATTAAAAAAGTGCACTTTTCCACATACTCGTAGGAAAAGAATGTTACGCACATCAACACACAATTTTGCTAATAACTCTCCATCGAACACCTTGTATAATAACCAGAAAAAAATCACAATCACGGAAACTGACATGTGTCAAAAACAACTTGTCTTATTTCAGTAGAAGGGCAACATGGAAAATCAGGAACCGATAAATCCCGAAAATCCTGAAAATCATGAAGCTACAGAACTCGATGATACATCTCACAAAGAAACAGAACAAAAAAAAATAGAACAACCTGAACAGGGAGGTGTGGAAGAAATCAGCAACCGGAGTGAAGAAAAAGCAAGTACCGATATAAATCAGTCGAATCCGATGAACCTTCAGAAGAGGAAAAAGATGCAGAAGAAGATGAAGAGGTCGAGACAATTTTTGTAGAGACCGTAACGACTATTCCGAAAGTTGTAGCAGATCTGTACATGCCCGAACAAGAAACGGCTTCACAGGGGTCAGGAGAAGAAGGAAAGAAGGAAGGCAAGAAAAAAAGGAGAGAAAAACGCAGCAAAGATGAGACCCACAAAGAAGGGAGCAAAGATGAGACCCACAAGGAAGAGAGCAGAGTAGAAATAGAGGAAACTCTTGGAACATCTATTGTGGGATCTATTGTGGGATCTATTAGAGAATCTTTTAGAGGATCTATGAGAGAATCTATGAGAGAATCTATGATGAGAGAATCTATGACGAGAGAATCTATGAGAGAATCTATGAGAGAATCTATTAGATCATCTATTAGATCATCTATTAGATCATCTACTAGAGTATCAATAGCAGAAGGTGAGTGACCACAACCTCTACCATACTAGAGAAATAAGATGATTATCTTTTGAAGGAAACAACCTTACAAAAGTTTTAGGGTTAAAGAACAGGTACAAGACAATGCAAATTTTATGCCGACGTTTCGTCTATATATTGAGACTTCTTCAGGGCTACAAAGAAAAAGTTCACTAAGTTACGTTTACACATTTTACATAACTTCAACAAACAAGAAAAATTGACTTTTCTCAAACAATAAGATAAATTAAGGAAACAAGAGTGACATTTAGAACAAGAAAACCATCACATATAGTTTTCAAATAAATATGTAAAACTGTCGAATGTGACTATATACACTTACCCAAAAAAGTACAAAGATTGTCGACCACAATGAACGATTTCAAAAGTTCTCATTTCTATCATGATGTACTCAATAACACTACCATCGTCACTATTCGATGAATGAATAATAATTTTTGTTTTTGATTGTTTTCCTATCTTTACTGTAATTACACGTTGCTTTTCGGGCTTCTTGGAGCCGACTGTACTAATATCTTGGTTGATAATATTACTTTGTTTGTGATGTTGTTTTTGTGGTTTTTTGTTTAATTGGAATTCCCTTGGTATCTATTGTTGTACATGTTGGGAATATTGTTATAGAAAGGACAGAGTCATTGCACATCCGTCCTATGATTTACTGTGTCCTTCCTTTACTTCCTTCGGAAAAATGATGATGAGCAAATGCCGTTTTTATAAATCTCTGTTTTTTTTGTGTGCAATCATATGTGTTGATTGATCCCTTGCTGGAGTACTGGTTTTGTCATTAAAATATAGCTTTTTTCACAATCAATGCAATTTAATTTAAATATAAGGTTATAATTTTGAGAAGTTAGGGTTACGTCCTTTAATTTTGAGAATAGCAAAGCAACTGTGTTAGTGTTGTAGAAAGCTAATATCACCAATGTGTTGTTTTTTCCCATGAGACTGCCTATTTTTTCTCCTTTGATGTATGGAAATTTGAAATATCTGTATCTACATGGTTTTGGTCAACCATATTTTGTTTTTTTGTTCATGTGTTTTGAACATTTTATTTATAAGCTGTATGGGGTAATTGTTATTTTTCAACATTTTCTTACTATAATTTTTGTTTTCAACCGCGTATGTCGTACTACACAGATTTTCAGCTCCATGTAGTAAGTTTTTTATATTGCTTATTTTGTGTGATCAGATAAGAAATTCAAGATCCGTCCAAAGCTGTTGGGTTTTCTATACCAATTTGTGGAAAGTTTTCCATCACTCTTTCTGAACACCATATCACATCAAGGAATGGGACCATTCTCCTCGATTTCCATGGTACATTTCTGTCGGGGATGGAAGCCAGTAAATGTATCCAACAGCTCTTGGGTTTTGTTTTTCGGTACTGCTAACAATGTGTCGCCCAAGAATAATTTTAAAAAGGGTATATTAAACGAGAGTTTCATTATTGTGTCTGTGATCAATTAATTCCTTATCAAATTAGCAAGTACTGGGCTGGCAGGATGATTTCCAATAACTGACACGTCAATTTGTTCAAACAATTTACTATTGAAGCTGAAATAGCTAGATGTGAATATATATTCTATAAGATGTATGATTATTTGTCTTGAAATGGTACTATAAGCTGAAATAATATTCAAATTTTTCTTAATAACTTTCAGTACTAGTTCTTTCGGAATATTCGTGAACAATGACAGTACATCAAGGGATATTAGTATACAGTGCTTCTCAAAAGTCCTCTCCCCCCCTCTTATTTTTGGAACGATTATACATAAACAAGTGAAATTTGGAAACTGAATATTAAAGGTTGTAAACTTCCCTACTAGTGATGATAGATGACGAAATCGTCAAAGATGACGTCACAAGGCCATTGTGACCAGTAATTTTAAATGGAACCCTACGGCAAGCGACACCTCTTTTAAAAGGTATCGAAAAAACCTATTCAATTATACTAATTTTGTTTGTGTTTATGGCAGTTTTAATGGCTCATTAGTAAACATAAAAATTTAAATTCCATTCAGTATGATATTAATTACAGATTTAAGAATCAGTATCTACTTGAAGAAATTGCTCGAAGTGACCTCCATTTACTTCCTGACAGTGAAATATGCTATTTTTAAACTCTTCTCGTACTTGCAAATGTGTCTGCGGAAACAGCCCCACATTCTGCAACAATACGTTGTTTTAAAACGTCAATACTGTCAGGTTCAGTGGCGTAAACCTTCGATTTGAGGTACCCCCACAGAAAAAAATCCAAAGGTGTGAGGTCCGGTGATCGAGCTGGCCATTCCGTTGAACCTCGTCGTCCAATCCATCTACCACGATACTCCTCATCCAAATACCGTCTTACTGCACTTTAATAGTGTGGAGGAGCACCATCCTGTTGGAATGTTATTTCCAAATTGCCGAATTCATCTGGATTATCTTCCAAAATTTCAAGGATTAACGGTTCTATTGCGTTTTGCAACAGCTCCAGATAAACCTCACCAGTTAAATTAGTATTTAAAAAAAGAGGCCCAACGATGTGGTTTCCCAGGATACCTGCCCAAACTTTCACCTTCTGGGGAAATTGGGTATGTGTTTCACGAAACAGGTGAGGATTTGCGTCACTTCAATACCTCACATTCTGTGTATTTACATTTCCATTTAGATAGAAAGTACTTTCGTCACTAAAACGAATTATTTTGACATAGTCTGGCTGTTGGTTAATTTTAGTTTCCATATTTTAACAAAATTCTAGTCTTCGGTCTGGGTCGTCGTCGGAGAGTTGATGAACCATTTTTAATTTGCATGGATGAACACACCCTGTGTACTGTACTTCGACTGACTTCACAGGTAGATGCAACGTGAGTTGTTGAAGGAGTAGGATTAACTATTACTTCTGCCAGTATATCAATTTTTTTCTCATCAGAAATTTGTGGTCTGCCAGATCGTTTCGCATCATTAATACTACCCGTTGTTTCAAACTTACGAAGAAGCTCCCTTAAATAAGTCCTCGAAACGGGGCGATCGGGAAACCTCTTATTAAAAATGCGTTCTGCTGCATGAATATTTTGTCCAGTTTCACCAAGAATTAGGATCGCTGCTACTTTATCACCGAAGCACGTACCATTTCGCTTCTTGAAGCACTTGAACGTTCGGCTCACAACAGTTTAACAAATTATTAAAATGTACAAAAATATTAAAAGTACCAAAAGCTGCTAAAACAGTTAAACGTTCGATCAACAATACACAAATTATTAAATGTACAAAAAATTGGACAATTACAAAAACGTCGAATTAGGGAGACTAACAAAAACGTCAGCTTATTTGACAACTATCCAGAGGCGGAGCTTGAATTTGGAATTTTAGTATTAACTGATTTAATTCATCACAGCTTTGCGTTTTTTAAAAGCGAGTTGCCAAAACTGCCATAAACACTAACAAAATTAGTATCATTGAATAGGTTTTTTCGATACCTTTCAAAAGAGGTGTCGCTTGCAGTAGGGTTCCATTTAAAATTATTGGTCACAATGGCCTTGTGACGTCATCTTTGACGATTTCGTCATCTATCATCACTAGTAGGGAAGTTTACAACTTTTAATATTCAGTTTCCAAATTTCACTTGTTTATGTATAATCGTTCCAAAAATAAGAGGGGGGGAGGGGACTTTTGAGATGCACTGTATATAAAGATATAACGTGTGTTTAGATGATTATATCCTTTTTTAGGCCTAATTTCTGTACTTTTACTGTAGCAGAGGAGTTTGGAAAAGGATATATAGGTATAGTATTGCTTGATATTACGTGACGATTTCTACCAGTCACACCTACCGCAAGACGCGTAAAGGAACTTTGTTCCTGACGGGGGTCCCCCGACCGCACACGATTTTTTTTATTATAAGAAGGTTCCTGTATGGCCGAATCCGCTTGGACTTTCATCGTCTCTGTAGCTGTTTGGTTCTGGCCTGGCGCTTCTCGTGACTTTGTTTTCCTCATTACCTCTTTGATATCGTCCACAATAATTACATTTTCGTTTTGGTATTGGACTCACATATTCGGATATCTGTTCTGTTTTTTATATATCTTTTTCCGACGACCTACCTGAAATACGTATCATTTCGCACTGTAAACTAGTACACAAAATAAGATATTTCGCACTAGTGCGAAATGAAATATTCATCTCCACGCTCTGCGATTGGTGCGATTACCTAATATAGTTAACTATACTCTGATTTTTACTCATAGGTAGCTGTGACAATGACATATCTACAAACGAATTCATAACATTATAGTGTCAATGTGATTTACCAAGTAGATAGGTACCGAATCGTATAATTTGTTCAGTTTTCTTTGCTGCAATGTCATCCGACGATGAAATGGTAGATTCTACTCCCCCAGAAGTATGCAATTTAGCAAACGAAGCAATTGCTGCCAGAAAAATCAAAACTGAAGTATGATTTGGCGTACGATAATTTTATGGCATGGAAAGAAAGAAGTAACGCAAAAAGCTTCTCCGAAGTTGTTTTATTGGCTTACATTGGAGAATTGGGAAATAAGTACAAGCCAAGTACTGTCTGGTCAATATATTCTATGTTACGAACATCCTTGATAGCTAAACATGTAGGTCGTCGGAAAAGTATAGTGTACAACTCGTGCGGAAATTGGATATTTCCGCACTAGTTGCACAATATACTATTCTCTAAAGGATCTTTGAAATATTATCGCCATTTTTCCAAAATGTTTCCTTTTCGATTATTCTATTTCCTTTTTTGCCTTGATATTTTCTATCTCTCATGTTACTCATTGTTCCAAAAATCGTTATTTTTATTTCTTATCATTTTACAATTGCACTTTCCTCTCTATATACCTCGAAATCCTTCCTTTCTATTATTTTCAAGTATTTTCCACTGTTTTCCTCAATCGATTTATAATTCAATATTACGGAAAATAGAAACTTGATTCAGTCTCTGCAGAGTGCTGAATTTTTTGAGACGTTTCGTGCAAAATTCATGAAACTTCTTACGAGTGACATAAATATTCCTGAATGCGACTATTCTCGATTGTGTCAGTGAGATCCATCCAATAACCGACAAAAAGTTTGTGACTGTAATAAAGATGTAAGAAGCGCTGCCAATACGGAATACTACTGGTTTTATGTTTGCTATCTTGGCCGGAGAGGTATCCCGTTAAGCGTTTTCTAACAAGTTTCTCCGATCTGCACGATGGATACAACATCTCGAAATCGTTATATTATCACACCAATAATTGTGTGATTGAAATGAAATCAGATTTTGTTCTATTCTCTCTAGAACTTTCCGTAAATTATACACTGGAATTCCATTTCCCACCGTAATCTTCAGAACAGTATTCCAGTAAAATTATTCAATGTGTATCAAGTATACCGGGTGTCAACGGATTTAGGAAAGACTGTCGGATCTTGGAATCTTGTCCATAGAAAATGCCATTGCCCAGAAGTTAAATTATTCCGAATTGATAAAAAAAATTGCAAGCGCAAAAGCTAGAAAGGTAGCCATCTAGATTTCTAATTAAATTTGATTGAACAATTGATTGTTAGTAAGTACTTAGTTCTTTTTTTTGACTGTTTGCAGCATAACAGTATAAATAAAAGTTGTCAAAGAAAATTATTGACAGTTATTATTTCTTTCTAGTCCGGTCAATTTAGACATAAAAATAGTGGTCAAATAACAAAAATTCCCGGAGAGCCAAATATTGGTGGAGAGCTGGGGTTTACCATTACAAACAAAGTTTTAAAAATCCCCATCGATCCTATGTGTGCTACAAAAGTTATTCAGGGTCAAAGGTCAAAATTTGAGGTTTTTTTGATTTTTCTCGAAAACGGTAAGTTTTATAAAAAAAAACCTCAAACCAAAGTTGTAGATCTTAAAATTCTCTACAAAAATGGTCCCAATGATTTTTTTCCTAAGAGTTACCATTCCTGAGATATCGCGATTCTAAAAGTCACATTATACATGATATGCACATATAAGCCACGTATATACATAATCAGGCACTTAAGACAAGTATAAATACCTATTTGTGTCTCTTTTATATTTATTTTACTTTTCTGAATACATTTATTCAAAAGATAGTCAGTCCCTAACTGAACCCCCTCTACCCACGTGGCCTTGAAAAACATCTGGCTATTCTATTGTCCGTAGGCCTTGTTCATATACCTGTTTCTTTTAGTGCTAAAGGTTCAGCTCAAGTTAAATGCAACAAACACAACAATTGTAGTTGGTGAAGATGTTGATTTGTTAGTACTACTTACTGCAAGGACTCCAATGGATACAATTATTTATTTTCTGAAACCTGGAAGGGCTCAACAGCGAACAGAAATATATTCTCCAAAAAGTTTATCTGCTTATCCCAAATGCCAAAACTATATTTTATTTTTACATGCGATAACCGGCTGCGACACTTCGTCAGCAATGTCTTGTATTGATCAATACCGATACCTAACTTTTGTAAAAAATACGCGAAACAAGTACAACTATCATGTCTTCCTCCAACATCGGCAACTGCTATTCAACACTTGTATCGAGTATACTATCAAGTTCAAACATGGCTAGGCAATCAACTGAACCCAGAAGACTGGGGTTGGAAATTGATAGATAATACTCTGGTGCCGATTCAAACTTTACTCCCACCTGCTCCAGAAAAACTCCTCAACACTATTTTTTGCAATTGCAAAAAAGGTTGTAGTGCCAAATGTGGCTGTAAAAAAGTCGGGTTGCTGTGTTCTCCAGCGTGTACCAATTGCCAAGGTCAGTCTTGCTCAAATGTCCAGTTGAGTACAATAGAGGAAGATTCCTGTGATTTTAATGAAGACACCAATGACTCAGCCACATTTCAACAATTTATGAACATCCAACAAGAGGAAGAGGAAGAAATCGAAGAAGACATGACTGTTGAAGTAGACTTTCAAGAGTATGAATCTGATTAAAATATCTAAAGAAATCAGAACAATAGTCAACCCAATAATCAATATCAATAATAAGGTAATATCTAGAACTTGACGGGTATTGTTCCCTTAAATTATCCTAAAATTGTCATGACAGTTAGTGGAGTAGGCCTACAGGGGAAACCACGGTAAAAAAAAACGCGCCGAGTACACTACCTCACAGGTGGCGTGGAAATGTGTGCATATCATGTATAATGTGACTCTTAGAATTGCGATATCTCAGGAATGGTAACTCTTAGAAAAAAATAATGAAGACCAGGTTTTTTTTTGATAAAACTTACCGTTTTCGAGAAAAATCCAAAAAACCTCAAATTTTGACCTTTGACCCCGAATAACTTTTGTGGAGAAAATGAGCGTGATAATAATATTATTTTAACGAAACTCTAGTAATGGATGCATTCAGTGGAATCCGAAAACTGTACGTAGAATCAAGTGAGAAAAAAAAAAGATACGGTCTGAAAATATCAAAAGTCGAAAAATCAATGGCAGATATTTTGTGAGCAACGTGTATTTATACCAAACCATGGTTGTTTTGTTTCATTCAATGAATGATTAATTCAGTGTAGTCTACAGAGGAGCGGCTATCTCCTGCATTTCAATATTATTTCAGGTTCTTTAGTTCCCAAACCGAAAGGGGTCAACATCGCAGAACCCGATATTCCAAAGGAGACTCCTGAAACTTCTGTGCAGACAGACGAACAAAGTTATGTCGCTACCGAGAGAGCAGATGTCCCAGATGATAAGTCTACTATCTCAGAAACTTCCAGAAGGTAATTCACACTCATTTAACATTCATTGAAAATACAGTATTTCAAACTCAGTAGTTATTTGCGAATACATTCTCGAAATTCAACGATAGATTAGGTCCGATTGTTCAATGGGATAACTAGCCCACTCCAGTTTTAATGTTTGTTATATTCAATTATACAAAATCAGAAACATTTCAACAGGGCTTCTCATGGAAGCAACCCTGTATTTTCCATAAATATTGACGTATCGTTATGAAATTCGCAGGATCGATAAATGTACCAAAAAAGCGATCAATAGCTAGGTGGGATTTCTCTCAAGTGATTACCAAGCAGAAGGTCAAAGGAACGAATCCCGGTCAGGGTAACATTTTTATTTATTTGTATTGGAAATTTCTTTGTCTTGGAAAAGTTTCCAGGAATATATAATATATAATAAAAATGTTGGTAAGCTCATAACTTGAGAACGGTGTTATGAGAATATACATACAGTGCTTCTCAAAAGTCCCCTCCCCCCTCTTATTTTTGGAACGATTATACATAAACAAGTGAAATTTGGAAACTGAATATTAAAGGTTGTAAACTTCCCTACTAGTGATGATAGATGACGAAATCGTCAAAGATGACGTCACAAGGCCATTGTGACCAATAATTTTAAATGGAACCCTACGGCAAGCGACACCTCTTTTAAAAGGTATCGAAAAAACCTATTCAATTATACTAATTTTGTTTGTGTTTATGGCAGTTTTGGCAACTCGCCTTCAAAAAACACAAAGCTGTGATGAATTAAATCAGTTAATACTAAAATTCCAAATTCAAGCTCCGCCTCTGGATAGTTGTCAAATAAGCTGACGTTTTTGTTAGTCTCCCTAATTCGACGTTTTTGTAATTGTCCAAGTTTTTGTACATTTCATAATTTGTGTATTGTTGATCGAACGTTTAACTGTTTTAGCAGCTTTTGGTACTTTTAATATTTTTGTACATTTTAATAATTTGTTAAACTGTTGTGAGCCGAACGTTTAAGTGCTTCAAGAAGCGAAATGGTACGTGCTTCAGGTGATAAAAGTAGCAGCGATCCTAATTCTTGGTGAAACTGGACAAAATATTCATGCAGCAGAACGCATTTTCCATGAGAGGTTTCCCGATCGCCCCGTTTCGAGGACTTATTTGAGGGAGCTTCTTCGTAAGTTTGAAACAACGGGTAGTATTAATGATGCGAAACGATCTGGCAGACCACAAATTTCTGATGAGAAAAAAATTGATATACTGGCAGAAGTAATAGTTAATCCTTCTTCTTCAACAACTCACGTTGCATCTACCTGTGAAGTCAGTCGAAGTACAGTACACAGGGTATTGAAAAAACAACAAATTTCATCCATACAAATTAAAAATGGTTCATCAACTCTCAGACGACGACCCAGACCAAAGACTGGAATTTTGTGAAAATATGGAAACTAAAATTAACCAACAGCCAGACTATGTCAAAACAATTTGTTTTAATGACGAAAGTACTTTCTATCTAAATGGAAATGTAAATAACAGAATGTGAGGTATTGGAGTGACGCAAATCCTCACCTGTTTCGTGAAACACATACCCAGAAGGTGAATGTTTGGGCAGGTATTCTGGGAAACCACATCATTGGGCCTCTTTTTTTAAATACTAATTTAACTGGTGAGGTTCATCTGGAGCTGTTACAAAACGCAATAGAACCGTTAATCCTTGAAATTTTGGAAGATAATCCAGATGAATTCGGCAATTTGGAAGTAACAGGATGGTGCTCCTCCACACTATTACGGTGCAGTAAGACGGTATTTGGATGAGGAGTATTGTGGTAGATGGATTGGACGACGAGGTTCAACGGAATGGCCAGCTCGTTCACCGGATCTCACACCTTTGGATTTTTTTCTGTGGGGGTACTTTGAATCGAAGGTTCACGCCACCGAACCTGACAATATTGACGTTTTAAAACAACGTATTGTTGCAGAATGTGAGGCTGTTTCCGCAGACACATTTGCAAAAGTACGAGAAGAGTTTAAAAATAGGATATTTCGTCATCTATCATCACTATCATCTATCATCACTAGTAGGGAAGTTTACAACCTTTAATATTCAGTTTCCAAATTTCACTTGTTTATGTATAATCGTTCCAAAAATAAGAGGGGGGGAGCGGACTTTTGAGAAGCACTGTATATAGACAGAACGAATTTATATATGAAGAAGTGGCCACCTCGAATATAAAAAATCATTTTAACGAATAATCCATTTTTAATACGTCGAAAATACAGACGGAAATAGCTAGCATAGGGTATGTAAGAAAAAATCCATTCAAGTAATAAACATGGCAAGAGATAAAAACAGACCTAATAAATAATGTTCTTTATGAAATAGATTTCAACACGTCATTCCATCCGGCGTGGAATAGAAAACTGAGTAAGGAATACATACATTAAATATCAAATTTATGATGCTATAAAAATCAAAACATGGGGTCGTATCAGCTTAGATGTAATAAACATTCAATTTTGATGTATAAAAGGGTCATTAATCACCTCGCGGACACAGATAAGTCAAAAAACACTCCAGCTGAGTAATGATTTCCATGTGTTTTAACCCCATATAAAAAGCTAATAAACATATCATAGGACGTAATAAATTTTTTTAATCGTCCCGATAGTCTCTAACCGCTTATAAATCAACAATATAAAATTGTCATCCCTACCCGCTAATGGCCACGCATAGAGATATAAAAAACTATCATCCTTACCTCGCTACGTGGGAGACATGATAGTAACTGACTAGAAAAATATAAAAAGCCGGAAAAGTATTTATGTTTTCTCATTCACAGCCTTCCATTCAAGTTCGATAAACCAACTTTCAATACTCGATGTAGTCAGAGAAAAATCAAGTCTTAGCGATCGAATAGAAATTTTTAAAATGTTTACCTAACAGTGTTAGAAAATTTGCGGAACGGAAAATGTTTTATCTAGGAAGTGCGCGTCATTATGTAATTACTAAAATACTAACTAAAGAAAACAGTAAAGAAATTGAAAATTTATAAACAACATTTAGAAACTCGGTTGATAAAAATACTGTGTGTAATCCAGCAACTGTAACAGTGAAAAAAAATGGTAAGCTATATTTTTGTTGTTTGTATTATTTCGGCATATTGAATATTTTCCAACTATTATTGAACTGAATGGCATATTTCGATTTGCTACGAAATCTCTACCCAAAGTGAAAATGTTTGTATTTGAAATTTTAACCGCATATTTGGGTATGGTCATTTGTGGTTTACCAAACATAAATTGAATTAGCCTTGACTTTTGAACTACTGGAATCTCCAGTTATCTGTACTGTGAATAAAAACTAGACTTCTATCACCGCGGAATACATTCCGAAATATTTTGAGATATTGTTGTAATGCGAAACTATACCTACAGGTCTATTCCGTAACTCGTAGCGATATCGTTATCCAACTATTATCGTTATATTAACGATATTTGTGTCAAATCGTATTCCGTAAAAATATAAAGTCGTTACGATATCGGTAGTGAACGACAGAGTCTAACGTTCGCTAACGGGAATAGAATGGGTGCAGTTTGTTAACGACTTGAACTAGTTTTGTGGAAATTGTGGATTTATATTTTGATATGGCAGGTTTAACAACATTTTAGGTGGAGAATTGTATAGAAGGCAAGTTGTATTGATATTTTTCATTATGCAATTTAATGAATTCTGAAGAAAAATAAATAAATGTATTCGTTCGAAAGTGTTCATTATTTTCGAGGGTTTCTAAATACAACATATATTGCGTTCTGGTGGTCTTCGAAGAACATTTTCTCTTAACTTTGGTATTTTCCATGATTTTTTAATAAAATACAAACTACCTACCCCAATCTTCGAATACCTCATCATAGACAATACTTTTTTTCATTTTTTATTTATAGGTCAAGTACAGTACAGAATTGTTATAAAATCCCAAATGGTACATCGAGAAAGTTTCAATTAAAGAAACCATTAAAGCTATAGTACAGTTATGAACCTAACAAGTAAGCTCCTTAAGATAAACTAATGTAATTGCTTAAAAATAAATAGATCTATTTATTTTTATCAGTCCAGTACATAAAAAAAAATATTAATAAAATATCACAGACAAAATATTACAAAAGACAAGAAAAAAAACATAAAGACATTCGAACACTAGTAATCACTTAAATTATAAAAGAAAACATAAATTAGTCTAGTACATTACATAATTGTAATAAAGTCCCAACTGCGCAAACAAACACTAGGGTTAAGCTATTCCTTCGAAATAAATGAAGGTATGCATTTTCATTAGTCGAGTAGTACATTATTTATTGTAATTAAATCCAAATGGTAAGCACAGGGATGGTTCAATAAAAAAAAGACATATTAAACACTAGAGTAAGTTATGAACATTAAAATCGATAATCAATATTCTATACTGACATTTGATTATGAAATAACAGTTGTTAAGTTAGCAATATTCAGCACGGAACGAAAAATTATCATTAACCATCCTGAAAACATTCCTTGGATCTCTTTACTGAAATTGCCAAGGTCATTTCTAGCGACACCTTTTACGGAATAAGTATTTTTGACATATTGTTCACACGCATCGTTAAGAGCCGGCTACCGACAGTCGTTTGATAACGGATCGTTCAATAACGGCTTTTTACAGAATAGACCTCCTAGAATCATTTCAGTTTTATTATTGAATCAAATTAATTTTATAACCAGTGTGTGAAAAGAATTGCCAAATTTTATGAATCATTCATCCAGTTTCGTTGAATGATACGTGCTTGATCGCAAAATAGCTGGGAAAAGACATGTATAAGAGCTACACAGGCCACTGTTTTGGGAGAAGCTCTGTAACTCTCTTGGCCAATGCACGGGCCGACAGTACATCCATAAAACATCACGGTGGTTGGAAATCTGCCACCGTAGCAGAAGCATATAATATAGAAGACAGTTTAAATAACAAAATTCTAATAAAATTTTGAATTGTCCATCTGCTTCCAAACAAATTAAAAAGGTGAAATATATTGGAAGGAAATGTTCCAACAGAAAACCATGTCCTCCACAAAAAAATACTTTTAATCCATGGTTGTTTGTAAGTCGTGTAATAAAACAAGCTTTTATTTAGTTTCACTTGTTAGTTCGTTCGTTCGTTAGGGTCAAATCTTGCAAGTGAATTTTGACCGACTTCTAGTCATCCGATTAATTTGAAAGTTGGCAGATGTTCATAATTCCGGTGACAATGCATAATGTTAGAGAAAAAATAAAATGGCGGCTCCAAGATGGCGGAGGAGATTTGTAATTATGATCCGATTTGATTCAAAATTGGTATGTGGGGGTTATCAGGTTCGGAGAGATCAAAATTGGTATGTGGGGGTTTTCGGGTCGGAGATTATGAAATTTTGTCGAAATTCATAATCAAGATGGCGGCCTCAAGATGGAGGACGAGTTTTGTATTATGGTCCGATTCATTCAAAATTGGTATGGGGGGAAGATTATGAATTTTTGGTCAAAATCTATTAATTCAAGATGGCGACTTTCAGGATGACGGACGAGTTTTGTGATTATGGTCAGATTTCATTCAAAATTGGTATGTGGAGGTTTTCAGGTTCGGAGATTATGAATTTTTGGTCAAAATCTATTAATTGAAGATGGCGACTTCAGGATGACGGACGAGTTTTGTAATTATGGTCAGATTCTATTCAAAATTGGTGTGTAGGAGTTTTTGAGGTCGGAGATCATGATTTCTTTCAGCTCAAAACTTACAGGGAAGAGACCTTGTAATAACGATGGTCCATTAGAAATGAACAGATTAAGGCGAACTAACTAAAAAGCAAAAGATAAAATAACTAATAAAAACACTTCTTAAAGACAAGCTTTTATTCAAGCCGTGTACTAAAACATATAAAATAAATTCAAGTCATCGCTGACATTGATTTAATTATTTTTTGTTGAGTTATTTCGTTTCAAAAATATTGTCGCGCGAATTGTAATAAAATTAATACTTCGTCAAGTTATTACTTACCAACCATTCATTGTCCAATGAAATTAATTGGTATCTACTTTCATGAATACTTTGTAAAAATCAAATACAACAAGTTCTTATTTACCAACTAATCACTGCCCTATCAAATTAATTAGTACCAATTTTTTGAATACTTCGCGCGACAAGCTTTTTGAAACCAAATAATTCAACAAAAAATAATTAAATCATTGTCAGCGATCACTTAAATTTATTTTATACGTTTTAGTACACGTCTTAAATAATAGCTTGTCTTTAAAAAGTGTTTTTATTAGTTATTTTATTCAATGTTGCTTCGTCGATGACGTTGAGACAAATAGGGGCGTAGTTTATTTCGCGAAATTAATTATGAAGGCGTTTGAAATGTCAAACTAAAAATGTTTCCATAAAGGAGGTTTCAAAAGCTCATTCCATTCTTTCAATTTTAATAAAATATCATTTTCAGAGCCAGACGAAGAATAAGAAGGAGTGCTAGAAGGGCCCGTGCTAGAAGTATATTCTATGATGTGAAACCAAGGTTTCAACTGGAGGAAGACGATTTGAGGCGACCAAGTGGAGATTTTGCAGTTGTAACCGAGTTAGAAGGAGGATCTTCAACAAAGTTTTACGGATTTATGGACGATGACGAAGAAGAGGAAGAAGAGGAAGCAAAAGTTGAAGAAGAAGAGGAAATAATTCGTATTGATAGAGGAGCCTACTACGAAAGACATGTCACACTTACTGAAGAGTTGAAAGCTGAAAAAATTCGCAGTGGTATCCTGCAGAAAAAACTTGCATTGTTTTTCAAAAGACGGAACATGGCAAACGTGTTGAGGGAGACTGATCAGCAATATGATACCCAAGTGAAATATGGAAAAAAGCTGGACATGTACAGTGAACTGGTTGAGGTTGATGAGGTCCAGAGAAGTACTATTTCAAAAGAGCTCGAGATATTGAGAACAAAACGCGATCAAAAACTCGAAGAACTCACCAAGCTATTCCAAGATATGCAGGAAAGAGAAAAGGAAATTGGGTATGTTTTCAGTTTTAAATCATTAATTATCAGGCGTGAAATTTAGGTCATATAATTCACCTCAATCTGTGAGCTGAAATATTTTTTTTATTGAAGAATTGGTCTGATGTTTAAAAAAACTGGAAACCCCATACCTGACAAACTCGTAGAGAGGTTCATTCGACGCCAAAAAATACAGATGGATGAAGTTTGTAGGAAGCGTATGAAATACATTCAACTGAAAGAAATGGTTTCAGAGAAAGAGATTGCCATAGAAGCTTTGGACCAAATAGGTATGTTTAGTGAAATTATATTATTTTTATGACGAGTATAAGAATTCGATGAAAATGTTTGCTTTCCACTCCATCTCGTACAAAAATGAAATTTGAACATCGAAATGGAGAAGTAGATAGCCAAACCTTCAGGTCTATATATATATATGTATATATATATATATATATATATATATATATATTTACAGGGTGAGTCAGAAGTACTTTAACAAACTTCAAGAGGTGATTCCTCACGATATTCTAATATGAATTGTATAAATATTTGCCCGGAAACGCTTCGTTTCCAAGATACAGGGTGTTGAAATTTTATTTTTCTTTTCTTTTTTTTTTAAATAACTTTCGAAATACTGACATTAATGAAACGAAAATTGGTATTGAGAGGTTTTTTGAGGTGTCGAATTCGAACCTGATGTTATTATTGCTCTTACTCGTAGGGGGGCGCCACCTACACGTCTTTTTCTTTTTTGAAGATTCATAACTTTTTTGAGCGTACTTCTAGCACATTTTTCAGTAAAAAAATCAATTTCTCTATCAATTTCTCTATCATATTTAGTAAAAAAGCTACCCTTGTTGCAAGTCGCTATAAGCAACCGTTTTCTAGATATTTGGACTCGAAAATGTCAAGTCGATTATTTGACAATCGATGCGTATTGAAGTTATTACCATTATTTTGCATTTTTCACAAGAATGCTTAGGAAATGAATTTGACGTTCAAGTAGTTTTGGTAATTACATATTATGTGACAGTTAAACGTTTTGTTGTAGTTTCTGTAAGTTTTAAAACACTAATTTTGAAAAAATGAATTATTTAACCAATAATGCTCATTTAGCCGATATGCATTTCGTTTATGGCCTTGCGGATGGCAATGCGCGCGAAGTAAGACGTATTTACCAGGAGCGATTTCCTAATCGAGTACTGCCTTCAGCTCCAACATTTACCAGTCCCCACCGTCGTCTAGCAGAAACGAGTAGCTTTAAGAGGGCAGCTGATATTTTTGGAAGACCACGAGCAGTCCAAACCCCAGAATTGGAAGAAGCTGTTTTGAAAGCTCTCGGGGAGAATCCAGAAACAAGTACAAGAATAATTGCTGAAGCTCTCAATTCTACTCAGTTCACAGTTTGGAGAATTATCCACGATCAACAATTTTATCCATACCATATTCAAAGGATACAAGCTCTTTTGCCACGAGACTTTCCCCAACGCATTACTATGTGTCAGTGGTTTTTGAGAAAATTGGCTGGAAATCCTCAATTTTTAAGATATGTATACTCTTCACGGATGAGGCAAAACTTCTCCCGAAATGCTATCACAAACTTTCATAACAACCATGTTTGGGCTCTGGAAAAGCCGCACGCAGTTAGTGAAAGACATTATCAGTATCAATTTTCTGTAAATGTATGGGCGGCAATAATTGATAATTACTTGATAGGTCCTTTCTTTCTTCCGTTCCGACTGAATGGCGCAACTTTTTAGAAAATGAATTGCCGGTACTACTTCAGAATGTACCATTAGAAATTCGTATCTGCATGTGGTTTATGCATGATGGGGCTCCGGCCCATTTTAGCGTTGTAGCCAGGGAATTCCTTAACACTGTCTAACCAAATCGATGGATCGCTAGGGGTGTAGAAGAACCTAACCAGGCGTGGGCACCAAGGTCCCCAGATCTAAACCCGCTAGATTTTTATTTTTGGGGACATTTGAAGTAAGATCTAAGAAACCGAATAGTAGACGCCTGTGAAACAATAAGAAACACACCAATAATTTTTGAGCGGGTACGAGATTCAATGCCTAGAAGACTGAATGCCTGTATCTTCGCTGAAGGTGGACACTTTGAACAATTTATTTGAATACAATTCAGTTTCCTTTATTTTATTTTATTGTACATATTCAAAATTTCTTGAAATAAAATGTTGATATTTCTTGCAAATTATATTGAAACAACAAACAGATTTTGCACCCTTGATACAAAAATAACTATTTCAAACGAGTAAAAATAAATAGAATAGGTGGCGCCCCCTACAAAAAACCAAAACTACTTACTTGAACGCCAAATTCATTTCCTAAGCATTCTTGTGAAAAATGCAAAATAATGGTATTAACTTCAACACGTATCGATTATCAAATAATAGAGTTGAAATTTAAATTTCCTTTTTTGTAATCAAAAACGATCTGTCAATTGTTTTCAGTATAGGGGTATACTCGAAAATTAAAAAAATATATATATTTCAAACAGAGAGAGTCATCAAGAAACAAAACACGTTTTTTTGCCTACAATAAACTGAAACTATGATATCTTAACAAAATATAACTTGTTGGTTTTGAAATAGTGCTGGAAAAAAAATCCGGAAAAATCATTTTTTTTACTATGCCCCGTACACCCTAGTACTATCATCAATAAGATTATAATTGAACATGTTTATGAGTTCCGATCAATACATTTTCATCCTTACTTTGTCTTATTTCGACTAAAAAAACAGTTTTTTCTTTGTCAATCCTACCCCAATATGACGTTTTTACGAACTTTGGCCGCTCATATCTCCGAAACTAAACATACAAAATCATTTGAACTCACACTTTTTTCTAATGACCCATCCTACTATAACATAACAAAATTTCAGCAAATTCGACCGAGAGCCAATTTTCCATATGTTTTCGTGCGGGGTTCTTTATAAATTGTCCATAATGGTCTGAGAGTCACGCCTCGATCACACCAGTATCATTTATAAATGAAATAACAAAATCCAAGTGAAATTCCTCAACAAAATCACCAGCCCTTATTTTCAATTCTGGTCTAGTATATATGGCTACGCATCCATGTTTTTTGTTTTTCTGCAAAATTAGGAAGAGAGTGAGTAGTTTCCAAGATCAACTGATGATTCGAAGGTTCGCATGAGCGATTCAATAGAATAGGCTTTCAGTAGATAGTTCATTGTGAATTTTCTGGATTATTTTAATTGTCTAGTCTGTGGAACATAAAAAATTCCCAAAACCCAGCTTATCGACAAAATATCTTTCAATGCGCTCATTAAATGTTTTTTTTATAGGGGAAGGTTTACTTTTGATGGACTATGAACAACTCAAAGTAGAGAATCGTAGTCACACAGACAAAATTGAGGAGAAAGAAGAAGAACTCACCAGACTGAGATACAAATGTCAAAACACAATTCAGATTTTGGCACATATAAGAGAAAAGGCTGCAGCCTTGGAATCAGATATAGATGACATCAAGGACGAAATGTCGATGGTAGAATTGCAAGGTAAGCAGGTGAGTACTATCAACATTGGTTATTTAAAAAAAAATTGACAAATTTTGTGGAACATTTTTTCGTAGAGAAATTATTGAAAATGTTCAACAGTAAAATGGAACACTTTCCTATATAATGATAGAAATTTAGTGAACTTTATAATCAAAATGAAACATCGTTGGGAGTATTTCAGTTTATTTCAGCCTGAAAAAGCTATTTGTAGAGCGAAACAAGTGTCATGGCTTTGCAACCACAATTTAGTAAATATTATATTCATTTTTATCAAGTATCGGACGCGTCAATTAAAAAAAAAATAAGATGTTGAGGTAATTATCCATATGCAACGTTTTTTTTTTACATTGTTCTTGTCTACAAAATTTATATTTTTCATCATGAATGGTAACAAAGTACCTACGAAAGTGGAATGTATGACTGACTGACTCGGTTCATACTGATGAATGAAAATGTATAAAATAAATGCTTAGTAATATATGTTATGATGCAGGTAAACAAGGATTATTATTATAGATTAATATCCAAGCTGCGTAGATCAGATCAATTAACACAATTTTATAACTTTCTACAAATCAGAATAATTGAAGAAAAAACAACGTTGGTTTCCCAATTCTGAATCCATTATAGTTATTGGAAAAAAATACGTTTATATCCCCAAAATTTGTCAAGTAGTCTAAAACTGCAGATCTGTAATTGGCCTATAATTGAAACTTTTTTTCACAAGTGCCCTTTCTACAAATAGTAACAACTTCACCTTCTTACATGATGTTTAGAATTTTTCATAACAATGCTAATGCTGCTATGCTATTATTTTTCAGAAAAATAACCAAAATAATAATTTTTAACACGAAATTCAGCCAAATTACATCTAGTCGGATTATTTCATCTTGGTGTTCATGTCATATACAAATTAAAAAGACAAGAAGATCATTTGCCTTCATCTCGTTCAAGAAGCGTGTCTTATACATACAGGGTATTTCAAAATGGTGGTACAAACTTCCAGAAAATAGTATTGGTCAGAATAAGTAAAAAAGTTCCTTTGAAAATGGGTCCCAAAACATTTAATTTTTGAGATATAGGGCGATAATCTTCAACAAATGAATACGCTTTTTTCAATTCTCAAAAATTAATTTTAATAGCAATTTTAAATCAGTGAAAATTCAAAATTTGAAATTGTTATTGAAATTTGGTTTTTAGGTATTAAAAATGATATATTCATAGAGCTCATCAAGGACCACCCAAAGGACCTTTTGTATTAATATCATTTACAGTTGATGAAGGGTGATAATTAACCCTGAAGAAAAATTAAATTGAAATAAGTTCCATCTAAAAAAATCTTGCTTAATTGAAATTTATATAACATGATGAGAACCACCTAATTGATCAGGCACGGATCCAGGATTTCGTTCAGGGAAGGGGGCATTTTTTGTGTGATAACTTATCTTTCAGAAAATTTGTTCTAAAAAATATAGAACCCAATAGTGCAGTTGCTGTCGAGAAATACAGTTGAATTTGAATAGTGCTCTGTCTTTAGAAATATAAAATAAAAACGCATGGGTGTAGACATTAGAAAAACAATGTTATTTGAAGTAATGTAGGTAGCTAGATATATTAATATTACTATAATAGTTATTCTTAACTTAAATATTAAACTCCAATCTCTTCTTACTGCCAGTCTTTGCAAATCTTGTAATAATTTTCTCGTTATCAATAGGAGAATATGCCTATGGATATGCCTAAGGGCAAGACTAGACTTAAGCCCGACAAGGCGGTTTTCTGTCATGGTCAAAGGGATACATGCAACGACAACACTCGATAATATCACAAAAGAATCATGCGTGATGGTTGACCTTTGGCGCGCAATAAACTAAACTCTCTGTCTTGTCTGTATTCTCAAGTTCGCGGGGGTTAACAAAAGCAAAGAAAACACAAGACATAATGTGTGGTGGCGTGGACTGAACGCACGTAAGCTTTTTTTAATTATAGTAGTGATGCGTTAAGGGTTAGGTTAACGACTCTAGTAAATATAGTGATGTCCTAATGACGATTTACAAATTTTGAAATTGGTTAAAAAAAGTGCTTCGGTCGTGCAATTGCACCCATTGCCCCCCCCCCCCTCCTGTATCCGCGCCTGAATTGACCTTCTGTACTGATGCCATTCATTTGCAGAGAGGTTGGAAGGATAAAATTTGAATTGATATAAATTCCGTGAGAAAAATCCTGGCAACTTGAAATTCATACGACACGTTCAGAACCTCCTGATTGACTTCTATATTGATGTCATTCAGTTTTCAGTTATTCATGTAAAATAGTAAAAGTTGTCGGGCTACAAACACTATCAAAAATTACTCTCGATTGTAGCGCGATGCAATACATGTTCAAGCGCTGAATTAGAGGGATCTTTTTCAAGGAACTGTACGCTGAGAAACGCAATTAGCATGCGTGATACACCAAATAAGCCATGACTGGACTGTTGGCAACGTCGCAATCCAACGATCGCTCGCATTTAGTTGTTCAAGATACTCTTATGAACAAGCAGTCAAAGCTATGGATCGATTTCGCGCAAAAACTGGTAGGTTTGCTAAAGCAAAAGTTGAAAAAAGGAAACATAAATTGTCTGAATTGTGTAGGGCTCGAAATACGAACAAAAATAGTCTAATGAAAATGATGTGTGTGAAGGAAATCGCATTGTTAATCTCAAAGAACTTGGGAAAAATTTGAAGTGTCAGAACTGCCACCAAGTTTTGAGTTTAGAGAATGTGCTGGAAGAAAAACATTTAGGACTTGCAACAATTTTAAGCGTTGTGATAATATAAGAAAAAAATTTAATTTGGAACCAGGTAGTCATACAGCTACATATGCTCAAAGATACGATTCTGATAAGAAAAAAAGAAGACTGATGCTAACATTAAGAGAAAAAAAGTTGCGCAGAGTTGAATTGACCAAAAAAAGGGAAACGTTAAGAAAATCGAAGGAAATGTCAGAAGTTGTAACACATCAACCAAACGTTGGAATTAACGAATCAAGAGCATCATCACTATTATTAAAAAACATCGAATCAATATCAATAAATTATTCCATTGTTTATTTTGATTTAGAAACATCTGGATTATGCATGACTGATGACATTTCACAAATCGCCGCCAAATGTGAAAATAGAGAATTTAATATATATGTTAGCCCTACGAAGCAGATCAATCCTGTGGCGGCAAAAATTACGGGATTGAGTACAATTTCTGGACAATTATATTTGAATGATGTACAAGTCGATTCACAAAATTTAGTAGATTGTTTGGTAGCATTTAAAGAATTTTAAAATTTATCTACAACTCTAAATTTACTCGTTGCGCATAATGCGAGATTCGATGTACCTAGATTACTAAGAGCAATCATTAATAATAATTTAATAGAAGATTTTATCATGATATCAGAATTTGTGGATAGCTTAATTATTAAAAAAAAAAACGTTTTCAGATCGAAAAGGGCCAGGAATGTTCCAGCTATCAAAATTAGCCAAAGATTTAATACCAAACGAAATATCAGATAATTTCCATGAAGTGATGTATGATGTACAAATTTTACAGAAATTAGTTCGTTTTATTGGTAAAGAGTCAGACTTATCAACATACATGAAATCATATAAAGAATTTCAGAGCGACTTGAGAACGAAAGAATATCTCGTAATTTACCCAATTTAAGTGCCTTAAAAATGTTATATCACGGTATTTATAAAAAAAAATGCGCAATAAAAAATATAACATACCATTTTCTGAAACAAATGTATCACGATGAAGGAGCAGAAGCTGTGATTAATCACATGACTGAAAAATTGGAGAATGGAAAACCTAGAGTTACTAAAAATAGGAAAGCATCAACTAAAATCATTAATGAATTAAAAATAAATGTTTAGTCAATCAAGTGATTATTTAGTATAATAGTTAGGAAAATAAATAATATTACATTCATTGTTTTTTATATTGTTTGTAGATTTACCTATACGTTATATTTTATTGGCCTGTTAGAAATCTGAATCATTTTTGTTTAAGTTTAAAAATATTCGAATTATGTTATACGTACATGTGTTGTATGAATACAATAAAGTTTATGCACTGTTTTTTGCCGTTACTCGTTAAAACTACATTTTATTTTATATCTATTCCCATTGTAATATGTTTTAAATGCATCAGTATAAATTAACGCAATTATTCACAATTATTATTCATAAATATGTGCCTTCCGAAACACAGTTCAATTCAAAACAGCAAGACCATCGCGCTCTCGTTTATTTGAATCACGAGCGATCGCTTGAGGCGTTGCCACGATTCTCAGCCTTCACCATCTTGCACTTTCATACGCAATAATTTAGAAACTTCTTATAACTTTTGGAGGGTTTTTAGTTATGGCTTAAAATGTGGTGTCCGCGGTATTTTATAAAATTTGTTATACCTTTCAATAATATACTAGTTTTTTAAAAAGATCTGAATGGAGGGTTTTTAGTTATGGCTTAAAATGTGGTGTCCGCGGTAGCTCACTATAGGGATTACGTGTTAAACGTTGCAACTTTGAAGCCTTATATCTCGCTTTCGGTGTGGTAAATGATTCCAAAAATTTAATATGAGACAGGTAATAATGTTAACTGAGAGTGGTATGAATATAAATGAAATCTGATTGGAAGTGGATTTCACGACAACTACCTTAAGTGCTTTTCAACCTGTATTCTATATGCAAATACATCATACTGATACAAAGACTTGACCGGGCAATATTAAACCTGTTCAGTGAATTTCTCTGAATTGGCTTTAATTTGGTTCTTCAGAGGTTGATTTTTACCCTTCAAGCGCGGACAGAATTGAGAAGGTCAATTGATTGGCCTTCAATGTGCTGCGACGAAACTCAATTTAGAATTTTTCAGTGGTTGATTTCCTTCATCCTTTTTGCAAATGGGTAGCATTAAGAGGGCTCCATACCCACTTGAAACGACTTTCCTTCTAGTGTCCACAGTAGGTACCCAATTTTGATGCAACTTCACTGTTCAGTTCAGAAAAAAGTATATTTTCCCCAAAAGTGTTTTTTTTAATTTGGATTTTTTTATTAATAACCATATTTATATGACTTCCGGGGCAACTGGACATTTGATTAAAGGGCACTGATTTCATTTCGAAATATTGAAAATTGAGCCTAGGAAAAGAAAAATACAAAATGCATTAAAAGACACTCGAGTTTTAGCAGAAAATAGGAATTGATATAAGATGAGACAAGGTGGTGAAATTAACGTATATTTTGTTGTTAAGTAAGAATATACAATTTGGGTCAAAAACTTATGCTTCTCTATTCTAAAGGTTTTTCAGTATGATTCTTTTTACAAGCTTTTATTTAGTTTCACCTGTCCCGGTGTCTGTCTGTAATCAAATCTTGCAAGTTGAATTTGACCCCCTTCTAATTGCCCGATTAACGTGAAATTTGGCATTAGTTGATCTCTTAAATAAACTTCTCACCAAGTCTGTCTGTCTGTTTGTTTGTCTGTCTGTCATGGTTTCCTGTTTATATGCATTTGTTTATAAAAAGTTCCATTATCTACTTCTTACAATGCTTATATCTTTTAAACTATGAAAGTTAGCTATTGAATGAATATGATTTTTTGTGAAGGACCAACGTTTCTTGACATGTTTTTTTGGGTAACCTTCCACATTCTGAAAATGAAAATATAATCAGGAAAATCTATACAAGTGTAGAAAGGGCAAACTAATTAGTTCACCCCGATATGTTACTGATTTCACCAAATTATGTTTCCTATAGAAAAATGATTCGATTTGTCAGTAACTTGTCGTCCCCTGAATATGCCTATAAAAAATAGTAAAAATTCAAAAGATATATAGATATATAGTTATTTGATATATAGTTTTTTGACGTTTCGGGGACTATATCTGCCCCGTTTTCAAAATCTTCTAAATCTCCTTTAATTGTTTGAATAATTTGAATTTTTCTTGAGGAGTCTTTTTTGCATTTTCAAATGACGGATGTCAATTGAGATCTGCCAAAAAATTTGAGAGTGACGTATTGCTCATTTGATATATGGGGTGTTGTTCAGATCAGATTATTAGCATTCTACCATATATCACTTCCTCTCTGAGTAGAGGTAACCATTTCAACAGAATTTTTTGAAAAGCAGTTGTTATTGGAAAGAAGATACAGGCCGTTTCTTTCAATTTTCTCCTCTCTTGATGTAATTCTTTCATCAAGATTTTCGTCCTATTCCATTCAATCGTATGATCGCCATTGGATGTGAGGATATGTTCTGCAATTTTTGATCCGGTTATTTGTCGATTTCTAATGTACTCTGATGTTCACTTTGGCGCATTGCTAATGGTCTTGACGTTTCACCTATACGAACAAGGTATGTTGTAAACACAGTTTTTGGTACTTTCTTTTTTTTTGGTTTTGTTTGTGTTAGTATAGATCTCAGTGTGTTTGTTGTTCTAAATGATGTTCTCGCATCATACCTATGTCCAATCCGTTTGATCTTCTCAGATAATCCGGGGACATAAGGTATTATGTTGGTTGTGAAATGTGTAGGTGATGGGAGTACTCCTGTTGGTTGTGTTAATTTGTTGTTTGATGGATTTTTGTTTTCAATGTCAGTGATTGTTTTTTCCATAAACTGATCCGGATATGCATTTTCCTTGAGAACAATTTTATGAGGTTTTTCCTCTGGTTGCAATTGCAAACTGTTTGGGTTCGATTATAGAGACATTTAACTATGCCTTTTTTCACACTGGCATGATGGTTTGAGTTGTAGTGTAGATATCGATTGGTATGTGTCTTCTTTCTGTGTACATATGTTTCCATTCGGAATGATGATTTTTGGATCATGAAGCTTGAATGAATTCCCTGTCCTCCGACAATGAATGATGAGTGTTGAGAACGAATATGCACAAATGAAGCGAAGATTGCCAAACGACCTACCCGTTAAAACAGCACCCTGGAAATATGACAAGGGAGTTAGATGCTATTGTTTGAGTCGGTCTCAGCTTATTGCGGGTGCATCTAATTGCCCCCTAAAAACCAATATATTTGGAGGTTAATGAGTTTCTCGATCTCGATTGCAAGTAAGCAGCCGTCTTAATAGAAGGTCAATCGGGAGGTTGCGAACATGCCTTATACATTTTAAGTTTGCTGGATTTTTCTAACGGGATTTATGTCCATTCTGATTTTTTGTGGGTTGATATTCACCCTTCATTCCCATTTTCAAATGATTGGTATTAATACAGGTCTGTGAACTCCAAGTTGGCAAGATTTTTCTTAGAGGGGTTGGTTTTCTCCCTTCAACCCTTTGCAAATGAACGGCAGCTCAATGTCATGCCCCATAATAACAGAAAAACTTTCATTCATAGAAAAAACACGATATTACTAAATATGAACTTTATAGCCAGAAACAAAATCCGCTAGGAATGAAAATAAATTCCGAAGTCAGATACTCGACAAACGGTTGAACAAAGGCCGTTTAAAAATAGAAAACACACATCGCGATCAAGCTGATAAACACATGCCCGTTAAAAATACTTCATCATCTGTTCAGACAAGGCAATGCACTTAATAATTACTAAAAAAAATCACCCTTTTCTCGATAGAGCTATAAATAAATCGGCACCTCCTAGTTATGCATATCTAAAGAATTTCTTGTCAAACAAAGTCTCTATAAATTAAAAGTTGTTGACAACTCGCCTAATTGCCCTACAAATACTCAATACCATAAATCTGTTTATATACATTTTTTTTTTTTTGTATTTATTTATTGATCCCAAGAAACATTGCTGTTTATAGAGGGATTACTTTTTACATAAATTGAATAACGGCAATACATATGAAACATAAATTAATGAATACATCAAACGATTAATAGAAAGAAAAGAAAAGGAAAGCAGTCAAAGGTGAAATATTATAGGAATTGTTACTTGCCGAGTATAAATTTTTTAAGTTCTTTTTTGAACTTAGTTTCAGTCTTTATTTCTTTTAAAGGCTGTGGTATTTTATTATATATCTCAATTCCCTCGTAAAAAATAGATGTTTTTCCAAAGTTTGATTTAAAACGTAATGTGTTTATTTTATTTACATTTCTTGTTTTATGATAATGGATATTTGAAATATGATCAAAAGTAAGATCCGAATGTTTTTTTCCTGTATCAACATAGTGGATGAAAATTGAAATTTTTTTTTTTTTAAATTTTTAAAATTTTGGCTGAGCCCCAAATAGATATGAGGTATTGCAATTTTGAATAAATTAAACTGAAATATATGATTTTCAAATATTTTAGTGGGGTATATTGTCTTATTCTGAATAATATTCCAATCAAAGGTGAAAGCTGTTTTCTCAGATTGTTGATATGATTGAACCAAGAGAGTGTTGTGTCGATATTTAAACCCAAGAATTTTGTATTGTTGGTATACTGAATTTGAGAATTTTTGAATATTATTGGTCTTAGAGAATCAGTTACAATACTTCGTTTAGAAATAAACATAATTGATGATTTCATAAAATTTAACAACAGTTTATGAGCGATGAGCCAATGAGATAAGATTTCAAGATCGTGTTCAATATTAAATAGAATTTCGAATTCGTTCTCTGCAAAATATATTATTGTTGTATCATCAGCAAAAAGTTTAATTTGACCTTTCAATTTAAGTTCTGATATCGAGTTTATATATATCAAAAATAGAACTGGACCAAGTATAGATCCCTGTGGTACCCCACATTTGATACTTTTAATTGGTACCAAGTGTATTTTCGATATATACTAGTTGTTTTCGGTCTCTCAAATAATTTTTAAACCAAAAGTAAGTATTTCCCCTTATTCCAATATCATATAATTTTCTCAAAAGAATTTTGTGGTTAACCATATCGAATGCTTTCCGTAAATCTAGTGATAATAAGCCGCATTTTTTAGCGAATCTATTTCCAATTTGATTTTTGATATCATGTCTACTGCTGCAGACTCAGTATCACTAGATTTCCGAAATCCATATTGTTCTGCATACAGAAATTTTGATTTTTTCAGATATTTCCTCAATCTTCTATCCATTATCTTTTCAATAATTTTCGAAAATATTGGCAGAATTGAAATTGGACGGTAATTTCCTATGTAATTTTTTTTTCCACATTTGAATATTGGTTTTACTTTAGCTGTTTTTAATTTGTCTGGCAATATACCTGTTTCAAAAGATGTATTAATCAATCTATTTAATAATGGTATTATTTCATCTTTGACTTCTTTGATAATCTTAACATTAATTCCATCAACTCCTGCTGCTTTCTTGTCGTCTAGTTCGTCAATTATTTCTTGAATTTCTTGATAATCGGTGGGATTCAGAAACATAGAAGAGGGAGAGGAACAGGTAGAAAATCTATCTTGGATTTGGGTATCTGGTACATTTCGGGATAATTCAGCTCCAATATTTACAAAATATTCATTGAAATGGTCACATATTTCCATTTGATCTTCAATTCGTCTGCCATCTATGGTGATGTATTCAATATTATTTTTAGATTATTTACCACTTGTTTTATTATATAAAAGGATATTGATAGTTTTCCAAAGTGCTTTTGGTGATGTATCATTGAATAATTCTTGAAAATAAACTTTTTTTGTTTTAACGACAGTTTGTTTCACTAATTTATTATAATATTCGTATGATTTCGAGAAATTTGATACTCCTGGATTGGTTTTCTTTTATAAAATTTATCTCTTTGTTTAATGATTTGGGCAATTTTGCTATTGAACCATGGTTTTGAATTCGCATTGAATTTAATATTTATGTTTCTGGAATTTTTCTCAAAGACACTGATCACTTTGTTATAAATTTCTTCAGGATCTTGTATATCACATATTTGGTTTATTAGTAATTTAAGTTCTATTTTCGAATTTTTTACGTTATAAGTTTTCATATTCCAAGAGTTTATGTGATTTTTTTGTTTTGCGACTTTCATTTTCGTATTTGTTATTATAAATTTGTGATCACTAAGAGACGAGTTTATAATTGATATATCACTTTGTCCATTAAAGTTACTTAGAACATGATCAATCAAAGAAGCACTCCCGGACGATTCTCTTGTTGGAATAAATGTGTTGCATAGAAAAAAGTTATTGGATTTATATATGTCCATAAAAGCACTGGATTCTATGTTCGTTGTTAAAGTGTTTATATTGAAATCACCATAGCAAAAACATGTCTTGCCACTTATATTGAAATTCTGAAGTTTCTCATCAATAAAGTTCAGGAAATTTTTAGTATTATCTCTTGGAGATAATACTAAAACAAGCCATTAATTATTGAGCCGCTGACAAGGTGAAGATAACTAGTGTCGGAATGGAATCCGCGGATGAATCATGGTTAGGGTCGAATGCTATAAAAGCGCGAGGCGCTCGCCATCAACAAGTCAGTCATTACATAGAAGTTACTCCGGTAATATGTTCCTCTCAAAATGAGGTTAGGTTCATTCGATCACAATATAGTGAAATAAAGATGAGAAGTGTACAAATATAATCGTCTTGCAGTTAACTTAAGAAGCCATACAGAAAATTATCTTCAAATCCAGTTAAACCGAGAAGTGACAGCACTAAGTGAATTCACGAGTAAACCAGTATTTTTTTTCAAAATTACCTATTATTTATCAACGCTTCAAGAACGAGATAAGTCGACGAAAAACCTCAAATCAAAAGTTTATGACCTCATAGAAAACCGTATCCATACATCTATAATCTAATATTCAGTGCGAAGTGAAAATAACCAATTTCGGCGGGATTAATCAAAATAATAATACAATTAAACTAATTGTCGTTTAAAGTTCCTTTTATGTACTAGTTTATTCTTTCAGTTTTTTTTATTATGTTTTTTTCAATCTATTTAATTTGTAGACTGATAAAAAAATAACTTCAAGTAAACTACACTACATTCTTGGAATATTGTATCTTCTTATCCGTATGTAGAACGGATGAAATACTTTGTTAACTTTTATAAAATATATATGTATATTCTTAATATTTTTATGAGTGCATTATTATTTTTTTTGAATCTTTCTGAAAACGGTACGTACTTCCTGGATAAACAACTCAACGCCCAAGAGATATTTCCTGTAGACCGCTCCAGTGGAATAATCTCGGTTCGACCATCCTCAGACAGTCGATGCTCTTGATGCTTGTTTTCTCAATCTAACAACAAGTTTGGTGTTGCAGGTGTGTTTTGTTAATTCATAACACCCTGTATAGTGCCGGGCTTTAACATTTGGTTGGTAAGATGTGGGGTATTTACTTCCCCAGCACTCCCCAGCTTTAACATCAATCAGGAGGTTTCGAACGTGCTCTATAAATTTCAAGTTGGCAGGAGTTTTCTGACAAAACTTATGTCAAATTTATGTTTGTTCAGGGTTGATTTTTAGCCTCCATTCCCTTCGCAAATGGATGACATTGATAAAGATGGTCGATTTTGTGATAGCAGACGTGTTAACTCAAGTTGGTAGGATTTTAATATTTGTAGACATGTCAAAATTGTTAACATTATAAAAAAAGTTTCCTAAGTCTATCAAACTTGCGAAGGCTTCAGATAGATTTGATATTTTCGACACTGGAACACTTTCAGGTTCCTCTTCCTCTGTTTCAGAGTTGGGAGTAGTTTCACCAGTTTCTTGGATCTCTTCAATACAGTAGATAATAGTCAATTCTGCACTTTCTGTTGGGAAATCGCTATCAATAGTTGCAAATGTGTACTTAATGTTAGAAAACAGTTGTGCGAGGGGAATATTATCTTCTTCGAAGTCGTCAACATATGTAACATAAATCCGGCAGATTCGCCACATATTTTCTTAAAGGTAATATTGTGCCGACGACAGAATCTCTCCAACCATCCATTTCATACCTTGAAGTTATCTAGTCCTAGTCATTGCGCAGATTCGAGGGCTTTTGCTTGAATTATGGGCTCGGATATTGGTACTTGTTTCACGCTTTACAAAACGAGTTAAAAACAACTTGATCCATTACCACTTCTTCGGTTTTGGGAAATTTTCTTTTTTGTCCACGGTTGCCACCTTATTGAAACAAATTTCTAACTTCTGCTTTATGTTGAAGCAACAGTCACTTGGGTCTTAATTTTTCGGTGACTTCCTGGTACTTAAACCAGTTTTTTAACTTTCCTCGATTATTTCATTGTTTTCTTTTAAAGAAAGACATTTCCTTTTTCGCGCAATCTTCAAATATTCACGTTAGTTTAGTCTCAAAACACACGAAAACTGTTCAAAACAAAACTAATTTTGACAACCGATTTTATCAGCCTAGAAAGCAAATTGAATGGATCTGCCAACAATAAAGTAATTAGTGTAGGATCTATACTTCTTAAGAATTGGCTGTTTTTAGCATTCTTGTGTACAAAAAATTCCGATGTGATTTGCCAGCGGTGGTTTAACAGATGGGTGGCCCAGTAAAGAGGAGTATAAAATAATGGGATTTCCATTTGTAAATATGGGGAATTCATAATTAGTCATTTAACGAAGCTGGTCACTTTATAGAGGCGGCCGCTAACAGAAGTTTTACATCGTTGGGGAAAGAAAAGTATGATCACACAAAGTTTTTTTTTGCCCTTTATTCTTCAGTTAGTTAACCTACTGATGATGATAACTTAGTTATCGAAATGCGCATATAGGTTTGAAGTGGATAAGTGTGGTGAAGGGGTTACTTGTGCAATTTTGTGATTGTGTGACACCATAGCGTCTAGCTAGTCTTCATCCTTCAATCTCATTTTGAAATGTGTTAATGACGAACATGATTTTATTTCAGAGGGTAGTTTATTAAACATAAGTATGCCTGTGTTATTAGGCGACTTGTATGATATCGAAGTTTTTGTGATAGGAATATGGAAGATGTGTTGTTGTGTTCCGATTGTGAATGCCAGAATTTTTCATCAGGTTATCACGATTTAAAAAAATATGAATTGATGGTTCAAGTATGAATAAGCTTGTGAGTATCAATATACCTCCTTGAAAAGATTGCGGCAGCTAAAAGTGCTGGGAACATTAGCAATTGTTCTAATGATTCGCTTTTGAGCGAGAAACACATCATCCGAGTTTCAGGACCAACCCCAAGAACTAATCCCATATCTCAACCGGGAGTCAACCTGACCGTGATATACCGTAAGTAATTGATTTGTGGTTTAAACTATTCTCAGGTTCTTCATCATGAAGTTAAGTGAGTGGAGTTGAGATACTAAAGATTCACAGTTGGTTTTCCAGTTCAGATTGCAATCGATATTTAGACCCAAAAATTTCATATTTGATTTTTGAGATAGTTGAAGTTCATCTTCGATAATGATTTTTATATCATCACATATTCTTCTACACGTTTTAATCTCATATATTGTATTTTAGTCTCGTTTAAGTAAAGAGAGTTTTTTAAGAACCATGAAGAGATATCATATAAGGTTTTGTTAGCCTTCTCTTCCAGAATAGTCTTTGATTTGTCAGAATTATTACAGAGGTAAAGTGTATATCCTCCAGAGACTCTTCCAGGTCGTTAATATAGATCAGAAAGAGAATTGGTCCCAAGATGAAGCCTTGTGGTACACCACCAGATACATCAAGTAAAGAAGATTTTACATTTCTCCGAATATTGTTCTTATCTGTATTGTTGATGCTCACATACTGCTTTCTATGATGAAGAAACGATTCTACCCAACTGAGGGCCGTATCAAAACACCGTAATGTTTTAATTTAAAATGAGAACTTCGTGATCAACACAGTCGAAAGCCTTACTTACTAAGATCGCAGAAAATTCCAATAGGGCATTCGCCTGCATCAACCAGCCCGGTAATCCTTTCGTGGAATGAATGGATTGCTGTAGTTGTACTTTTATTTCTACAAAACCCGTGTTGGTTTTTAGATATTATATTATATTTAGCGAGATGGAGTCTGAGGCGTTCTAGGTAGGCGTATTCTAGATTTTTTTTAAAAACCATTGGGTCGGTAACTGTTCTATAATTATTTGTATCTGTGACATCTCCTTTTTTATGAATAGGAATAACTTTTTCTAGTTTCAAATTATTGGGGAAAACTCCACAGCAGAAAGATAGATTCACCAATAAGGTCAATGGTTTGATCATGAAGTGAAGAACTTTTTTCACGTCCATCGTCTTAATGGATTTAAAAAGTTTTCACGGCGCGACGTTTCGAATGCTTGTGAAATCGTCTTCAGGTGAATACAGTATTCACCTGAAGACGATTGCAGATACAAGCATTCGAAACGTCGTGAAAACCTTTTAAATCCATTAAGACGATGGACGTCCAAAACGAGAGTAATCAACTATTTTCCGTTTACCCATGATCAGTTGATATTGCTCGGTTTCAACATATGGATAAAGAAAGAATTTTCCGTATTCCAGGCTTTTCTGTCTGTATTTATCATGTTCGTGTTTTTTTATTTTCTCTAATATTCGTAAAGGCGCCTGTTGAAAATGATGATTGAAAGTATTACTCACGATAAAGGGGTTATCTGTAATAGTGTCAAAAGAACTCCTTATTGAAATATTTCTAAGATTAGTGATCTTATTGGACAGTTCTGAAACTACATTCCAGCATGCCCTATTCTTGTTGTCCGAATTCATTATTTTGTTTTGATAATAGCTTTTTTTCGTGTCAGATAATAGTTTATGTTTTTTTTAGCATTCGAATAAATATGTTTAAACTCTGGGATTCCTCTTGTTGTACAATGCAGGTCTTTGAGAGTGGAGGCTGATTTTTTTACATCGATCGTTACCCACGTTTTATTTTTCATACGATCGGAATGTTTTCGGAATTTTGTTCGTAATGGATAAAACTTATCAAAGTGATAAATTAACATATTACAAAAATAAATGAATGCCACGTCCCTAATATATAGATCATTCCAGTTCTCATCATATAGAGCCTTAGCAAAAGTGGAAAAGGTTCTGCCCATAAAAGATGATCTGCTGGATATTTTTATGGGCAAGTCAAAATCAAGTAGAGTTGTTCTGTGATCTGATGTGGTGTTATCGTGAACACAGGCGAAGTCATTGGAGAGATTGGAGAAAACAATCAATTTGAGTCAGGGTAGAGGCAGTCAGGTGATCACTTGTATTCACTGAACTAGATAATTTTATTTTTTCTATTACCTTAGATTATTTTATTTATACTTACTTTTGATACGTATATTTATTATGTGTATTATTCCACTTATATTCTAGATTTCGACTCTGTATGATATATTGAAATAAATTAATGTATTCTATTCTAATATAAAGGAATTAGAACTATTTGGTCAATTATGAAATGAGAGTGTGACTCGCGCACTAAATGTTCCATACCATCATTAATTTAATTAACTGCAGAAAGGTTGTGTGTTGTTCGTAATGTAGTTTCATCAATCCTTCTTAAACTGCGGAAGATATTAAGTCTTTTGAGTACACTATATACATAATAAATACATAAATACCTCTCTGAAAGCCTTTCATTCAAATTTGTCGCAATAATCCCACCACTACCATATCAAAAAATTATAGGTGCTTTCATTTCAGCTACACTTCGCTACAAAGCCTTTAATGGTTGTTTGGTAATAGGATATTGGATTTTGTTCAAACATAAGACTTCACTAAAGTTTTTGCTGATTTTTGCACTATTTTAGCCTTGGTAGTGAGGTGGAGGAAATATGTTTGGTTACAAATGTACAGCAATGTTTTTAGAATCAGGCATCATAAAATTGTATCTCATTGATTATTCTAGCAGACGTAAGCTGTGACGTAAATACCAAGACTGAATAATCCGACTATGGTATGAATTCATGTGACATTCAATAAAAAAATTATTTGATAAACAAACTGAAAATTAATTTCAGTTTAGAGAACAACTCAACAACGTGAAGCAGGAAAGAGACCGATACAGAATCATGACAGACAAACTCAGAGAAGATTCAGGTCTCTTAACACAACCCGAACTTTTGAGAGACATGGAGAGTTCAATGGAAGAGCTGAAGACAATTTCTGTTGATTTGGAGAACCTGAAAGAAGAAAATAAGAAAAAGGCCCAACAGATAAGGAATATCAGAAGAAATATGGAGTACACTGCAGAAGACTCAGAACTAAGAAGGAGTATTAAACCTACTCTCCCTAGAGCTACAATGAAATCAAGGGTGTACAAGGGAAGACCCAGTTTGTGGAAGCCATCACTACCAAATGATGCTTTTGAATATCTAAAAGACTTTAGACCGAAAGTAAAAAGGATTAAAAGAAAGAAGAAAAATTAAAGAAGACAGTTGTTTTATTTGGGTAAAAAATGCAGTTTAGGGAGAATTCGCATATCACCAACATTTTTGGTTTATGTGATAGTTCTTGAAAATAAAAAAACTTCCTAACGATCACGTATTTTGATAAACGATTCAATTTTAAAATGTCCCTTATTGATTGAATGTATGTGCCTGTGGAAGAAGAAACAGCCAATCATGAGGTTTCAATTAGTTGGCGTAGGTGTTATCTAATGTTCGACGTCTGTGATGTAGTGTTTACTTGCATCTAGCGACTGATTGTCACTATTGTGCCTCGATAATTTATTCACAAATTTTAGAATAAGTTCATAGATTCATGTTGAAAAGGGAAACATTCTCAATTTCTTTTGAGTTAGGGTCTTTTCAGAATATCTATCAGATGTAGTTCAATGTCCAGTGTGGCTTTAGCCGGGGAAGTAGTTGTTTTCTGTTAGACATTCACAAAAAATAACTTCATTTTTATCGTGGATTTTTCAATTCACAGAAAAATCTTTTTATCAATATCCAATTGAGAATGTTTCCCTTTTCAACATGAATACCCCACAAGAGGTTATCTTGTCGATGGAAGATAGTGACTAAAGTTTATCTTTCAGTCGCAGATGATTCCACATTTGATTCTATGAACATCCTGTTCATATTTTCAACAAATCAATTCATAGATTCCATAGTTAAAAACTAGTTCTTATATAACTTATATTTATGGTTCTGACACCTAGGTGAGGCACCTGTAATGTGTCATGGATGGAAATAATGAGAATAGGATTGAATTCAGCTTATCATCTGGGTGAAAAGTAGGAGTAGAAGAAAATATAATAGGTAAAGTTTAACCATTTTCAATTGCAGAAGCTGTTTCTATAAGGAGCAAATCAAAAACTCACTTCGCTTATACGAGCGTATATGCGAAGTAACGGAACGAAAAATTATGTGTACTACTCGTAAACATTCGCCGAACGGAAGATCAAAAGAACCGAAAGTCAACGTGGGTTTGAGTGATACCTGTCTACTTCTACAGCAGACTGGCCTGAGCCAATCAAAACAGACCGCAAGCCAATGATAATGCTTGTAGGTGTGTCGATACGTTGAGAGGCCAAGAAAACTAATAAATCACGAGTTATATTTGTGTTTGAAGAGGTCTGAATAAATAAAAGCCAGTAGCGTCTCTGGTCTGGGGTCGAAATAGGTTTTAAAATATTCTATAGTTCTGTTGTGTTTTGTTGGATTATATGGATTTTTTTCGACAATAGGAAAATTAAATTATGATTGCCTATTAATACATACTTCCTCGCTTATGGCATATTTTTTTTTAACGTATTTTTAAAATATTTAAATATCTAAATAAAATTAGTTATGTCCGCCTACGCTGCTCAAAAGATACCGCTTCAAGACTGCAAAACTTGTTTTTTATGCTTCTGCAATTGTAAATGGTTTAACTATACTAAAATATTAAAAATACAAATTATTTTAAGAGTCTATACAAATTTGCATAATTTTCAAAGATAGGTATTTTGCACATCTTGCTAAATTTATGTTTCTGTAATAGTTTAATTTCTAATGGAGTATTAGGTATGCAGATGACTTGGTCAACCTCATCAAAGGAAAGAATACTCGAACAACAACCTCAGAGCTAATGCAAAATGCACTGAGGACAGTAGAGGAATGGTGTAACAGAGAGAGCCTAAGGGCAAATCCGAACAAAACAGCACTAATTCCCTTCACCCGGAGAAGAAACATGGGAGATCTCATACCTCCCAGACTATTCGGGGAAACATCACAAGTAGTAGAGCAGGTGAAATATCTAGGGCTGATTCTTGACAAGAAACTAACCTGGAACCCGCATCTTCAACATGTAACCAATAAAAGCAAGATAACCTTCATGATGTGCAGGAGAGCTTTTGGAAAAACCTGGAGGGCTCAAACCGAAAGCAATGCACTGGCTTTACACAGCGGTAATAAGACCAAGAGTAACTTATGGCTCACTGTTATGGTGGCCAAAAACAAATCAAAGACAGGCAAAAACCAACCTTGGCAAAATCCAGAGGCTTGCCTGTCTCTGCATCACGGGTGCAATGAATAGCACTCCAACAGCTGCAATGGAAATCATCCTAAACCTCGAACCCCTTGACTTACATGTCATTGGAGAGGCCAGGATGAGTGCATACAGACTGAAACAAACAAAAAACTGGAGAATCCGAACAACTGGACATACCAGAATCACTCATGTAATCAACATCGAAGAACTCGAAATGATTTCAGACTACATGCAACCCCTATACTCATTCGAAAAACCATTCGAAACACGAATTGACGGATCTGGATGGGCCTCGAGTATAGAATCACAATCAACAGCGACATAGTCTGGTATACAGACGGTTCAAAGACAGTGTGAAGGAACGGGAGCAGAAATACATGGGGTAAAGCCAAGAAGGGATTACATAATACCACTTGGCAAATGCTCCACGATATTCCAAGCAGAAACACATGCAATTATGGTATGCATTCAGAAGAATCTAGAAAGTGGTTATAGGAAAAAACACATCTACATTCTATCTGACTGTCAAAGTGCTATCAAAGCACTCAACTCTATACAGATAAAGTCTAAACTGGTCTGGGACTGCCTCCAGAACCTCATCGAGCTGGCAAAACACAACAAGGTCACCTTGATGTGGGCGCCAGGTCATAGAGGCATTGAAGGCAACGTAAAAGCGGACCAGCTAGCAAGACAAGCATCTGAAACGGTATTCACAGGGCCAGAACCTGTACATGGGATTAGCAAAAACCGATGCAGGACCCTGATCGACGAGTGGATAAAAAGAAGACACCAACAATACTGGGATTAAACTGTCGGGCAAATACACAGCAAAGTAGGGCATCCAAACCGGACCCTGACGGCTGACCTTCTGAACCTGAACAGAACGAAGGCACGTATAATAATAGGTCTGTTGACTGGACACTGCGGCCTAAAAAAACAACTAACCACCATGGGAGTACGCAGGGAAACCGTGGAGTGTAGGCTATGTGATGAAGAGGAGGAAACAGCCTCTCAAATTATCTTCGACTGTGACGCCCTAAGTAGTAGGCGACACAGAACCTTTGGAGAGATCAGCCCGGAAACAGGCATGAATCCGAAGAACCTTATCAACAGGCTACTAAACCTAATTAAAGGCACAAACCTATTTGAATGAGGAACCACTGACGACAGAGTGATACAATAGACCCCAGCTGGTCGCAGTGTCAAGGGAAGCTAAGTGCCAACCCTATCTCTGGCTCGTCAGCTTTCAACCAACCAACCAATGGAGTATTATAACATTTTGGTACTAAATAGTTTAAACGATTTTTGAAGAACTCACTGTTTGGCTTGGGGTCTTTAATATACATTTTAGACACCGTTCTGGTGTCATGACTATGACGGATAGGGTTTTTCAGTTCTTGTAGGTGATAACATATTGAATAAATGAATAGACCTCTAATATTTGAGATCTTTTCATTGTACAGTAAAGCAGTTGGATACAACCAACCTTCTTACAAGCTTTTATTTAGTTTCACCTGTCCCGGTATCTGTCTGTCTGTGTGTGTGTGTGTCTGTCTGTAATCAAGTTAAATTCGACCTACTTCTAATCATCCGATTGATTCGAAATTGGGCAGGTGTACATAATTCACGTGACAATGCATTATAGAATTTTTGTTAGAGAAAAAAACGCAATGACGAGATTTGTGTTTATGGTCTGATTTGATGCAAAATTGGTATGTAGGGGTTTTCGGGGTCGGAGATTATGAATTTTCTGTCAAAATTCATAAAATAAAAATGGTAGCTCCAGATGGCCGGATTTGGTCCGATTCTATTCAAAATTGGTATGTGGGGGTGCTCGGGGACGGAGATTATGAATTTTCTGTCAAATTTCACAAATTCAAGATGGCGGACGAGTTTTGTGATTATGGTCCGATTCGATTCAAAATTGGATTGTGGGGATTTACGGGTTCGAAAATTAGTAAAAAAAACTCAAGAATAAACTAGTTATAGTCAATAATAATAATGCAAAAGTATTTGGTACTTTTTGTTTCATGTATTGCAGAATCTGATATCACATATAATTTCATTGAAGTGAGGACGATCAACGGCTGTTTTGGAAAAGGAGATATAGTTTGTTTTATTCGCATTAAGTGACAATTTATGGGTATGTAACCAATTTTTATAGCCCGATTTTATTACAATCTTTTATTTAACTTCACATTGGTATGTACAGTGGAACCTCGATCAACCGTCACTCTTTTAACCGCCACGCTCTGTTATCCGTCATCCGCGAACTGAGATATTGTCTATCTTTTCAGTAACTTAATAGCGACTGACGAGTGCAGATCAGTGTTTCATAGTGCCGTTTTAATTGTGTGGTGTTGTGATTCAAATATAAATATGTATTATACACGGTTTAATTTCATTCCCAAACCATTTGAAATCTAGTTACTGTACACGTTTATAACGGAATTTCTGTTATCCGTCTATTCAGTTAACCGTCATAGTCCCGGTCCTAAGGGTGACGGTTAATGGAGGTTCTACTGTATGTGCATTTAGTTCAAATCTTGCAAGTGAATTTTTACCCACTTCTAGTTGTCTGATTAACGTGAAATTTGGCAAGTTTTCATAATTCCGGTGACAATGCATTATGAAATTTTTGCTAGAGAAAAAACAAAATGGCGGCTCCAATTGGGAATTCAAAATTAGATGCCAGCGCCAGAGTGGCGAAAATTCAAACCAGACATACGTACATTTTTTGTCTGTTTTCTCAGAGGTTATCCACTTGTGTTTGGAGTTTTTCTTAAAATATTTAATTTGGTATTATTTACCAGTTTTTTTGTGTAGTGTTATTCATTTCAAGACTCTGGTGAAGTGGTGTATTTAAATCTTAAGACAATATCATTTGCAAAAACTCACTTTGAAGGAGACAAAGCATGTTCTAATTTATTTGCAAAAAAAATTTTTTCAAAGTTTCAGGACAGCTTAGTGAAGTCATCAGGAATTATTGTTATGAATTATTTTGGAGAAATGTTATACAATATTTGTGAATGTTCGAATTGAAAATAAAACTAACAAAAACAGTTTTTTTTATTTCATCTAGAACAAACAAGATGGTGTGAAAATGTGCCTTATAACCAAGATATACATATATATAGTCACTCTTTTTCCATATTGTATGAATAATCTTCGGTATGTTGAATAATATATCTTTTTTCTCTTCTTAACTCTCTTTTTTTGTCTTCTCAACTCCCTTTAAAGGTTCTTTTTTTCACTTTTTTTCTTGGCCACACACGATACAGGAACATTTTGGGAAGGAACTGTATTCTTCTTCAATATCCCAAGAGCCCGTCGTCTGTCTCACTCACTCAATCCTAGATTAGTCTGCACCAGTACGTAACATTCATTTTATCACGGAAAATGATAAAAACTTATTCCAGTACAACGGGATCGTTTTGCCCAAGAGTCACATTGAGGTACCCAACAATAATGATTTGAATAGAATCATCTCATTTTTTCACTGAGGACGTACAATAGTCAAAGAATATTCACCAGGTAAACCAGAATTTCATTGAATGTCAACAATCACAAGAGATTCGACAAGTTTTAAGTGTACAATGGCTTAAATCATATAAACATTAATGTTTCGAAAACTAAAAAATGTGCCCTTAGCACCTAGATATACATATATAGTCACACTTTTTCCATACTGTATGATTAATTTTCGATATGTTGAATAATATTTATTTTTTCTCTTCTTAACTCTCTTTTCTTTCCTCACAACTCTCTGTGAAGGTTCTTTTTTTCTTGGCCACAGACGATACAGGAAGATTTTGGGAAGGGACTGTATTCTTCTTCAAGAGCCCATCGTATGTCTATAAACTCGCTCAATCCTAGATTAGTCCGCACCAGAACGTAACGTTCATTTTCACATGGAAAATGATGAAAACTTATTTCAGTACAAGGGTATCGTTTTGCCAAGAGTCACATTGAGGTACACAACAATAATGATTTGAACTTGAATCACTCATTTTTTCACTCGAGGACAAACAATAGTCAACAGGTAAACACGAATTTCATGAAATGTCAACAATCACAAGTTTTAGGTATAGAATGGCTAAAATCATATAAACATAAATGTTTGGAAAAGTAAACAATGTACGTATAAAAAAACGAATCTTATAAACAATATAGTTTCAAAAATCGACACCAGAGGGAGTATCCGTTATTTTGAATTCCCAATATGGCGGACGAGTTTTGTGTTTATGGTTTGATTCTATTCAAAATCTGTATGTGGGGATTTTCGGGGACAGAGATCACGAATTTTTTGTCAAAATTCATAAATTTAAGATGGCGGCTCCATAATGACGACAAGTTTTGTGGTTATAGCCCGATTCCAATAAAAATTGGTAAGTGGGGGTTTTTGGGATCAGAGAACATTACTTTTTTGTCAAAATCCACGAATTCAAGATGGCGACGAATTTTGTGACTATAGCCCGATTCCATTCAAAATTGGTGTGTGAGTTTTTTTGGGGTCGGAGATTATCAATTTTTGTCAGAATTCAATAATATGACGAATTTCATGAATAACTAAAAAGAATTGAATAAAAATGATTAACAAAAAATTAAGACAAGTTGTCATACAAATGCACTAAAAAGTAAAAAATAATTTATTTAATTGTTTGACCTAGGTTATTCTGTGAGTAGCAGATTCAAAAGCTTGCCGCGAATATAAAATAGGTATTCTTGCGCGGCAAGATTTTGAATCTGCTACTCACATAATAACCTAGGTCGAACAATTAAAGCCATTATTTTTTCCTCTTTAGGGCATTTGTATGAAAGCTTGTCTTAATTTTTTTTTATAATTTCTGTCCCAACCCTTATCACTGAAGGTGAGTACAGTTGTACAGAATCATCCGCATATGATATGACTTTACCCTGAATGTCAATTTCGGTTAAGCTTTTAATACATAGATTAAACAGTATGGGTCCCAGGACTGTCCCTTGCGGAACACCAATCTTCACAATTTCAGGGTTACTAACTTTATCCCTTATTTTTACCCTCTGCTGAGAGATAGCTTTCAAAGATCTTTAATACGGTACTCCTCACCCCATTTTGTTCAAGAACATTTAGGAGCTTCTGATGTGGTATGGTATCGAAGGCCTTTGCTAAGTCCAAGAATATACTTTTACATTTATTATTGTTATTCATCTCATATGCGATGTGTGTTATCAATTCATACATTGCGTAGCTCGAGCTAACATCCTCTGTAAAGCCATATTGATATTTAGGAAGTAAGTTATTGATTTTTAAGAAATTAATTAGTTTTTCTGTTATACATTTTTCAAATATTTTTGCCACATTACTGATTAAACTGATTAAATTGGCCTGTGATTAGTTATTGAATTAGGGTTAACAGCCTTATAAATTGGGGTTATAATTGAGCTTTTAAATTGATTCGGAACAATTCCAGTACTTATCAAAAATTGGATTTATTATGTGTTTGAATGGTTTTAGTAAGTATAGATGCAGTAATTTGAAATGCTTTACTGTTATTCCATCTGAGCCAAGTGCATTACTATTTTTCAAACTATTTATATGTTTAATGATATCATTTTCGCATGCTGGTAAAATGAATATTGATTTTCTTTTGTGGAGAAGTCTATATCACAATTTGGGATTACTCCAGCCATTTTGGAGCCAATGGAAGAAAAATAGACATTACAATAGTTCATTTCTGTATCATCCCTGAAATCTTCATTTTGGTCATTGATAATCTCTATTTTATTATTACTTTAATTTGAGTGATTAATAAAATATTAATTATTAATAAAGAAACAGAAGGTCCTGTATTTCCTAATGAAGATATTAAAAGATGTCCTGCAATTATATTAGCAGATAGCCGAACGGCTAAAGTACAGGTCGAAGGACGAATAATATTTTAATAGTTTCAAGGATTATTTTATGGTCAATGTTCAGAAATTTGCGGTGCAAATCATAGATTTATGCCAATTGTTATTGAAAGAATTTCCCCAAAATATTTTATTAAATGAATTTCAAAAATAACAGAAGTTTCATTGGTTGCTTCTTAGATTCTTGATAAATCTGTTTCAAATCATTTTTGTATATTTCGTTTTTAAAGTAATCATTTTTTGTTTTTGATATTTATTTAAATTGTTCCTGAACACTTTATATTCATTTTCCTTTCCAATACTATAATTTTCTTGGGCTGTAGACTAGAAATTGGGGGGCAACAAAATGCAGCTATTGTAGCATTTGACTATTGACCGTCGAGTTAAGGCAATCAGCATCGTAAATATAAAGATTACTTTGCTTGTGGGTAAGAGTTAGAATGGTGGTATGTATTTACATTTATTTTTTTTAGAAAACGGCAGTTTTTACTATGAAAAAGTACTAAAAACACGTGAATGAGGGTGTGTGTGTGGTGTCAATCTACCAATGAATCAAACATTTATTGAATAAGTTTTCTCTCACAATCACACTAGAAGCATCATCAATAAATCCACAGGTCAAACGTCGAAAAGACAATGTGGTACAAGGTTTACCCCATTCATAAATAAACTGACAACTAATTAAGAATACAATTGTTTTTGTACAACCAGCTCAATGAATAGGACAAACAATATTGTAAAAGAATTATGAAATAATCTAATCCACCTAGGATTCTGAGAAAAACTCAACAGGGTAGTAAGCTTTTTGTAGTAAAAAAAATGAGATAGTCTCGATCTACTATATGGTTGATGTAGTTGAGATTTATTTCTTGTGAAATATTCGTGGATATGTTAATTTTTTGGATAAATTGAAATATTGTTTTTAATTTACATCAAAGTTCTGCAAATATACAAACAAGGCATCATTAATAAATTATAATGCATGAATAATAATGGCATGCAATGTTCAGTTGCCGATGCATCTGCCAAAATTCTAATTGCCTTTTTCTGAATAATAATAATAATAAGACCGTTATTTCAAAGTAGATTACAAACATGTATTCCTAAAGTCGGTAACATAGAATGAAATAGCGTCAAACAAGAAAAGAAAGGATTTAAAATTTTGAATACATGACAACAAAAAAATTCAAGGATTTTCAAATGTGCCGTCTATGAGATGTTTTTTTATTTCCCTTTTGAAATCTCCTATTTTCTTCAACTTGCCATATAGTGAGCACTTTTTTCAGTTGCGGTTAGTCGATGATGGGGATAAATATATTCATTTGTCTTCGTTGGATATTTATGTGAAGGTATATTCTCGGTAAAATAAACATTATATATTCCCGGTGAATAAACATTAGGCACTCGTATATATAAATTGCGTAGATTGTCATTATGTTGGTGGATTTGAATATTGCTCTGCAGGTTCGGATAAAATTAAATTGTTGATTCCTCGAATGATTCTTTTTTGTATTATGAAGATTTTTTCAATATTGTGATTACTGCCCCAAAAGATAATCCCGTATCGTGCAACCGATTCAAAATTAGCAATAACAAGGACATTAGCTTTAGCTCATAAACCCTGTTGTTCAAGGCCATATGAAATAACACATTGAATTAAACTATACTACAGAAGTTTGAGAACACCGAGAGAGACAGTTAGTCGCAACTGACGAAGTAAATACCTATATATGTTTACTGCTTAAGTTTAACACTCAACATGGCACTTCCAGGTAAGTTTGTTATCAATCATCATATGGAGCGTGTCTAGCAAGTTCCTAATAATGTATTTGTATGAAAAAATCCCCAGCAACGATTCATTTGTTCTATTTGCGAATATTTCAATTTGTGGGTGAGATATTGGGGTAGTTTTTGGGTCACAAATTATTTAATCATATGGAATGTCTAGTAAATTCTTCATGATGTATTTGCATGAAAAAATCACCAGCAACGAATAATTTTTTTATTTGCGAATATTTCAATTTGAGGGTGAGATATTGGGGTAGTTTTGGGTCACAAATTATTTCATCATATGGAATGTCTAGTTCGGAATATTTGCATGAAAATATCACCAGTAGGGTTAATTTGATCTATTTGCGAATACAGTCAATCTCAGCTATAACAAACATATGCTATAACGCACACTCGTTTATTACGAATCATTTGAAAAGTCCCGTCAAAAACGCCTATATACACTATGCATTTTTGTTTGGGGATAACGAACTTGGCTAATTGAGTCCGTAAAACACATAAACTCGGTTATAACGAACTACTGAGGTAAGATTGTTCAATCAAGCGTGACGACTATTAGCAGAATTTGACGAACACGGTCGACGAGTAGGATTCCCCTATTTCTCTGTTGAAGATTTGTTAGATACATGGCGTAGTTGTAGTGTTAGTACGTGTTAAACTGTGTTAAACCAACATGCCTAATCCAAAAGCATGCAGGAAGGCTACTACATTGTCGGTTAAGCTGGAAACAATTAGAAAATTAGGCAGTGGGTGCGCAAATACACAAATTTGTCGGGATTATGGTCTCAAAAAATCAACAGTGTTATCAATTCACGCGAAAAAAAATCTACATATTTTCTTTATAACGAACACACTTTAAAACTAACCATTTCTAAAGTCATTAAGCCGTTAATTATAGCCGAGTTTGACTGAATTTCAATTTGGGGGGAGATGTTGGGGTAGTTTTAGGGTCACAAATTAGTCCATCATGTGGAGCGTGTCTAGCAAGTTCCTAGTAATGTATTTGCATGAAAAAATCCCCAGCAACGATTATTTTGTTCTCTTTGCGAATATTTCAATCTGGGGGTGAGATATTGGGGTAGTTTTTGGGTCACAATTATTTCATCATGTGGAGTGTGTCTAGAAAGTTCCAATAATGTATTTTAAAAAACCCAGCAACATTAATTTTTCTATTTGTGAGTATTTCAATTTGGGGGTAAGATATTGGGGTAGTTTCTGGGTCACAAATCAATTCGTGTCATCGAACGTGTCAAGAAGATGCCAAAATATAGTTATTCATCAAAACATTCCCAACAATGGCCATTTTCAGTTCGAAAACCAACAAATTCTATAAATGACGATAAAAAAACCGTTGATGCTGTCACACCCGTAAGAATCTAGTACAATTTACTTAATGAATAGTTTCATTATTTAATTTAACCAAAAAGCTTTTATCTATTGTTGTATTTTTAGTAACAAAGTTGATCATTTGAGATTTAGCAGTAGGCAATTTAGCTGTTATTTCCCGAGCTCTGTGTATTGCTTAAAACATAGTACCCGCAGATACAAATATATTAGTGTCATCAGCGGAAATAACAGTAACGGAAGCTTTTCTACAAAATTTCGGATTATTTATAAAAACTAGAAACAAAAGGGGTCCCAAAACAGAGCCTTGTGGTACCCTAATTGATACACATTTTCTATCAGAATTGTTTCCATTCACATTGACCAGCCAGGTAAAATCTAACCCAATTCAAAGCAGAGCCTCACACACCATAAATCTGCAAATTGTTCAATAACATATCGTGGTCAATGAGGTGTTTTTGTTTAAAGACAAATAGTGACTGTTTTCTGTGGCCGAAAATAGCGTTGAAAAATAAGGCCTTTTGTATTTTGTACTTCTGGAATCTCGTATCTCAGAAAGTATTTAAGAATGCCATGTTTTGACTTCGTATTTGTGTTCAGAAGGTGGAAATACGATAGTTTCACCAAACGCCATGTCCCAATTGGTGCGAGTATAATTACTGGATATTATGGATAATAAATAAAAAAAAAAAAACTTTTTTTAATGACTGATTGCCGAAATTTTTTGGGTTAGGGAGGCTTGTTTATTCACAAAAAAAAAGAATTTTGCAAATATGTGGATTCTCCCTAAACTGCATTTTTTTCTTCATTTGTATCACTCACCTTTTTTCCAAGACTATCCCTGTTCAATAGAAAATTCTTGAGTTGTTCTTCTTGGGTGACAATTCCATCATCAAGAATTGTTAGGGAGTTTATTCCAGACAAAAGAATGTTTTTTGCAATTTCTGATCCTAAGGCTCTGATTCCGATAAGAAGTACATTTGCTGCTCTCAGCCTGAATGAAAAAGTTGTTAAAGTAATACAGTTGAAAGAACCGCTAGAGACATTTGTGATAAAGGGCACTCACTTTTCCTGAGATTCAATTCCCCACAATCTTATTTGCCGGTCATACAACTCTGCCTCAATTGCTGATAACTGATTTTCTTTACTTTCGCTCATTTCAGATGTTTTACTTTCACCGGTTTCTCGAGGTAAAGAAAAAACAAAGCGGTCTTTTTAACAAGACAAACACATAACCAAGAAAAAAGTAAAAATCAATCCAATGCTGCCATGCCAATATCAACCCAGCGCAACGCCATGAACTCGCGACATCTATGTTACAATTCAAAAACTGCTAAATCATGCTAAATGTGCAATAGACCTCTAGCGGAATGTTGCAAAAATCTTACATATGCTATGCATCTTTAGACAATGCTACGGCAATAGACTAAGTCGTGACGTCACACACGATGGGCGGAGCTTACGAACCTTTCCATCGAAAATGCAAATGCATATTAACTGCCCATAAGGTACTTTTATTTTTTAGTTTATTCATGATTGTGTTATAAATAAAGGTGAAAATATCAATATTTTATTGAAGTGAGGTCACATTTGCGATTTCCCATCATATTTTATAGAAACGTGAGGGTAACATATTTATGGCTTGTGTAAGATATGAGGTTATGTCATTATTTTGTTCTAATTCAAAAATTATTGAATTTATTACCAAGCTGCTTTTGTCGGCATTTTTGGATCGAAGTTCTTTTGCGCAGCTTGCGGTAGGTCTTGACTAGTAGAAATAGTCACATAAGAAAAAAGCGTTATGTCCCCTCCATGCGACTTTCTCTCTCTGTCTCTTTCTATTATATACGAGTCTGTGTGACAAGCATCCAGCTCTTGTTCATACGATTCCGAAGGTGTACGAAACCATCCGAACTGTTGTTCTGCTTGCGGGAAATTCAAAATGATACATGAGCGGTCGGATATCTATGCGAATACAAGTCGGATATTATCGTTGAGTGGTAATACGTGGAAGATATTTTTGTTTCTTTTATATTTCTATATAACGTGCGTTTAGATGATTATATATTCTTTTTCGGACATAATTTCTTATGTTTTTTGTATGCCAAAGATGGATCAATGGTTTACATTGTATATGTGGCACGTCAATTTGATACGAAGAGTATTATCAGAAATAAAATGCCTTTTTCTGTGGCGGAAGAGTTTGGAAAAATGATATATAGGTATATAGTCCAAGATCCCAGAGCCGATAAACCTACCTCATTTTAGCAAAGCTACGTTAAAGTATGCTAATATTCTGACATTTAATACACTGCGAGACAGTCGAGGCGACTAAGGCGCCAGATATAATAAATTTGAGCTCTGGATCTCGAAAGAAAGCGTGGATTCGAACCCCACCACTTGGAAGTTTTTTTCCCTTTGAAATTGAGAGATGATTAATTTTTTATTTTTAATTTGAATATTCGTCCCAAAACGAGCCATTTCTCAATGCCAAGGGGAAAAAAAGAATATTCGTCACTGGAGGGATTTGAACCCACGCCTCGTTTCGAGATCCGGAGCTCAAATCTGTTAAAGCTGGCGCCTCATCGCTATATTGAGTGTCAAAATACTATACGATACTTTAACGTAGGTGAGTAATGTTTTTATGTACTTTTCTGTACTTGCTACCTGTAAAAAGGCCCCGCTTTTAAGCTAGCAAGTATGCATACATTCTTAACTACATTTCATACTATTCATACTCAAAATTTCAGCTTTTCTAAAATGACGTAGGTTTGCCGGGGATTGTTCTGGGATTTTACTCTAATAGCATTGTTTAAAGCTTTCTCTTTAAACAATGCTAATAGTATTGCATGATGTAATGACAATTGAATGTGATGGAATAGAAAACGTCAACTTTGAAGGGGAAAAATATTGAGAACCTATATAACGTGTGTTTAGATGATCATATCAAAGATTATTGTTACTACTCTACTCTTTGATTAAATCCTTTTTTGGACATAATTTTTTATGTTTTTTGTATGTCGAAGTTGGATCAATGGTTTACATTGAATATGTGGCAGGTCAATTTGATATAATATAACGAATAGTATTATCAAGAATAAAATACCTTTTACTGTGGCGAAGGAGTTTGGAAAAAGGATATATTGCTTGGTATTATAGTATTGCTTGAACCCGACCCCGACCGCACACGATTTCTTTGTTTTGGAGCGTTCCAAATACACTCTTCATCTGTAATGGATATATTGTAATATCCAAACAGAGCCATTGCAGTGTGGCAATGTGGGGAAATTTTATCCCCCTGGGACAAGAACAAGTGGCAAGAGGTAATATCAGCTGATTTACTCATATAATATAAACATGTTCATTATATGTTTTATCTTCCATGCTAACATGTATTTCTCATCTGATAATCATCAAATCAGTATCAAATTGCATTAACGTGTTTTGAAGTCATTCTGAGCTATAATTCTGAAAATACAACGAAATATTTGGGCAAAACATACAGAATAACAATCAAAACAATGACATAACCTCAACTCTTTTAAATAGGCCATAAATATATTATAATCCTTACCACTCTACAAAATATGATGGGAATTTCGAAATTTGGCCTTACTTCAACGGAATATTAGTGTATCCACCGTTATTCATAACACAATCACAAATAAGCTGAAAAATAAACATTCCCTATGGGCATTTAACATGCATTTGCATTTTTGATGGAAAGGTTCGTAAGCTCCTCCATGTTATGACGTCATTGTTTGGTATCAGCGGGGTCTAGTCTCAGAGCAATTGCTCTGAGGGACTAGTTAATTCAGTATTGAGACAACAAAATGGTAGGTAGAGAGGGGAAAAACATGAGTGGACAAGATTTTCATCGTGTGCAGCAGTGTCATGACATGCAGCGGTTGAAAGGTTACGTTTGTTAAGTTAATAAGTTGATATCTAGTGTAGTTTATTCAATTTTGTTAACACCTCGTAAAAATTCCCTGAGGTCTGGGGTGAGTACTTTTTTGTGGCGGAAGAAGGAATTATGGCGGCGAATGATATCAAATTCATGAAAAGTCTTGTGTATCTTTATTACTAAATCATTTGGTACACTTATGGATTTTCTCTTAATAGCTTCGTTTCGGACATCTTCGAGAGGAACTGTTCATTAAGTAGGGGAAGGACAAGCAAGCTGTTTCAATGTTGAATGCACTCTAACTTTGAGAGTGGGTGAAGGGATCCTCTAGCGTATTCACTGACGTAGCTTCTAGACGGATAGCTTAGTACGCTGACCTCCCGCAGACCCACAACAACAATAATCTAAGTACAGTATCTAGCGTAACATATATGATCTGAGATTGAAATACATGTAAGAATAATAAAAAAAAATATTCAGATAAAATGTTAGCTGAAAGAAAGAAACCAATCGTGGATATGACGTGTTGCGTCATTGGGTGTAATAATACAAGCGGTAGAAATCCAGAAGTGAAGTTTCATTCTTTTCTGTACGGTAAACAAGATTGCAAACAAGACTTGCGAATGAAATTCATGAATGTAGTGAAATGCAACAAGTATGAAAAGTGTGTTTTAAAAGTGGTTGTGGCGATTTTTAAGCGACGAAAAAAAAGGTGGAGGTTCTCTAGTCGACGCGTCTATATTTTATGTTTTTTTTATGTATGACTACGCATAACTTTTCAGAGTAGTTCGATTTCGATGATTCTTTTATACCTCGAAGTTGGTCCCATTTGAATTTGGAAAAAACCTTAAGGGTAGAAACATAGGGTATAGGTATTTATCGTTCACCCACCGAATGTTTACCCCTTAACCGATTCTACCACTCATAACTTTGAACTGGGTTATCCGATTTAGATGATTCTTTTTTTATTGGATAGAGTATAGTTCAGAGTAAGTCATATCTGAATTTGAAAAGGAATAATCCCCCCTAACGGTGGAAAACTAGGGGATGGTTGATTTTTCATCTGTGAACCTATTCTGTTGAAACTTGGCACACATATGTAGTTCTGATGACACTACAACATAATGGATACGTGGAATCAATTGAGTGGGTAGTTATTAGTGGATTGTATCTAAAAAAATGGAAAATATTAACTTTTTAACAAAAATTAAACCGACGAAAAAAGAAATTGAAAAGCAAAAAATACAAAAATCCTTCTTAGTCTCAATAATAACTGAGCTCCCAAACTAATGTGAGTAACTGATTTGGAGTCGGCGCCAAACAAACAATCAACGAGGATCATTGAATTTCTTTAAAAAATATAAGACGCCTGTGGTGTATCCCGCTGCCATCATTTTACGCTATACCTAATTCAATTTTCAGTTTGTTTGGCAACAACTCAAAATTAGTTACTCACATTAGTTCAGAAGCTCAGTTATTAATAAGACTAAGAAGGTTTATTTTATTTTTTGCTTCTCAGTTTCTTTTTTCGTCGGTTTGCTTTTTTGTTAAAAAGTTTTTGTTGACTTAAAATTCTGAATTTTCTGCACCTTTTGTGTGTTCTTTCTGTAGTTGTTTTTCCCATTGCTTTTCAAAATCGGTTTTCGAAGTTGAACTTTGCGGTGAAATTACTTAACAAACAGCCATAGCATGTTTACAATTTCCTACGATTCCCGCTTTACAGGCGGTACATGAAGTTTTAATCAAGTTCTGCTAGTTATCTAACTGCAAAACATAAAATTGAAAATTACTTCAAGTCGTAGTAGTTTAATTTCCGACATAATAATTAATTAATAATCGTCAAATACTACTTAAATATTTAATATCTGTCACTGAAAGACATTGGGGTAATCATAATGGCATTTATCGAATAATATTCAATTCTTGAAAGATTTTCAGACAAAAAGGAACACACATGATTTTACTTTTTCTCCGTATCAGTTTGGTACTCAAAAATTACATTTTGTAAAAATAATTCCTCAAATCCCAAAGTTTAGTCGAAATTTTCAAATTTAAATGTGCTCCTATATTGAATCTCGATTTGGCCTCTCCTTGTATAACTTCCCTCAAACACTAGCGCTACTGGTGGTCGGTTTAAGAATATCGATAGATAATACTATTTCTTACAATCCAAACATAAATTCAACTTCACTTTCAATGTGATGTTCCAGTAACAATTGAAAATACTATGATATTGAGAATATTAGTACAACATATAAACGAAGACAGTGATATCAAAGTTGAGAGTTCAAAGCAATTAGCAGTAAAAATTTGGCAGTAACGATGCATACGTCCATCAGAGGTGCTAGGAGTACGTTTTAGAATGTGATGAAAGAATTGGAGTATTCAATTTTGAATTATGGAATACATTAACAGTTTTTCAATTTCTAAGTTTGTTGCTGATCTTTCTAGGTGGCAATTTTGATGTGCAAATCAAAATATTTCAGAAAATTGGCACATATGCGTGTTCCCCATTGAAATTTCAATGTTAAACCATGATTTTAATTGCTCTGCCCCTTTAAATATTTTTCAATAATCTCAATAGTCCATCAGCATAGAATCGAATGTTTCCCAGTTTCTTGTTTATGGCTAAGAGTAATTATTACCTACTCTGAGATTCATGACAGCCACGTTCTGCGCTGGATAAATTTTCAAACGAATCGCAGGGAGAAGAAGAATGAATTGAAGGAAAATATTGAGAAATGGCAACAACCTACATCATATTTGAAATTTTAAGGCCGGTGGCCTGTGTTTTGTGTGGATATTGATGGGGCCTTACTGAATTATATTTTTTATTTTATTTGGACTGAACAATATTGATATTTCATATTCTCCGTTGCCCTTTAATATCCTCTAAAGCAGTTTGCAAAAAAAAAAAATGACATATCTAGGGTGTTTGGAAAAGAAAAAACGTTAGGGGGGACATTTGATGATACGGAAAATGGTGAGTCATGAAATGAAAATGATTTTAAGGAAAAACTATGTTTATTGCTGCCGTAAAAGATATATTCCAGAACAGGGTATCTCTTTTTGACCTGAGCCGTTGAAAGTTGGTCGGCTTTCTGGTCATTACTAGTTGCGATTCCATAAACGTTCTCTAGAGATGATATTCAGTGCTATGTTGGTGACATTAAATTATTAAAAATCCAAAATAATCAATACATCTAGTGAATATTGGATTTGCAACAAGCTGAATTGCTGCCACAAACAAACAATGATTTCGACATGAACTAATTTGTTCTGCATTGTGGTGTGGTATTGCTCATGCGCTATCGAATGCCCCAAAAAACTTCCCTTTTTAAATACGTTTGACTTCCTCAGTTTGTGGAAAGAAGATAAAATGTGTTCTTGTAATCTATTCTTTACTATTTGTATGCATCTGCTTCCAGATGTCTGGCACTTGATATCCTGAGCCACATATTTTTGGTAACCTCTTGTGCGTGGAAGTCTTGGATCATATATGATCTAAGGAAAAAGTGGAAAGCACTCCAAACAATTAAAAGGTTTTTTCGATTGTGGAAAATGTTATGTAGCATAACGTGAACAAAAGTAGACGTTTATTCTGTAATGTGTTGAAAAAAGAAAAATTCCCATTTCTAGTATAGCTCAGTAGCAGATTATACACACAGATAGGAAGCTCCGCCCATTTCCTTTGATATTTGGTTTGCCGGTTCATTGGCCTTTGACATGAGATGGGCACAGTTGCCTGTTCTAAATTATGTTTCATTTGGTTGTGAGAAATAATATTATCTAACAATATTCCTGAAACAACCACAATTAGCGTTGGTGTTTGAGGAAAGTTATTCAACTGAATATAGAATCATGTTTGAATTTAGGAACACCTTTAAACCTGAAACGAATCTCACTGTTGTTCTTCATAATGACGTGCATATAAATCGCTTGTTTTTGTTCCATTCAGTAATCGTCAACTACTACTTAAATAAATCAATATCCAATGTGTTATTGAAATACATTAGAGTAATCATAATAGCATTTATCCAATAATATTTTCAATGGGGAACACACAGGTGCCCCTTTTCTAGAATATTTTGATTTGCTCATAAAGATTGCTACATATAAACCTCAGCAACAAACTCAGAAATTGAAAAAATGGTCAATGTTTTTAATAATTTTAAATTGAAAACGCCAGTTTTTCATCACATCCAAAAATGTACTCCTAGCGCCTCTGATGGACGTATGCATCGTTACTTCACACAGTTCAAACTTTTACCGCTAGTTGCTTCGAACTGTCAACTATAATTGCATCTGACTTCGTTTATATGTTTATATTGTTTTTATTGTCATAGTATTTTCAATAGTGAAACATCACATCAAATGTGAGTTGAATTCATGTTTGGGTTATGAGAAATGGATCGTCTATGGATGATCCTAAAGCAACCACAATTGGCGCTAGTATTTGAGAGAAGTTACCTCCTTTAAATTTGAAAATTTTGAAAAAAACATGGGATTTGAGAAATTATTTTCACGAAATATAATATCTGAGGACTGAACTGAGGCAAAGAAAAACTTAAATAAAATCATGCGTGTTCCCCATTCTTGAAATATTTTCAGACAATTGAAATTTTAATGGTAAATCAGAATTTTTCTAGATCTGTTTCTTTTAATGTGTACCAATATTTTGTTATTTCAAAATTCGATAGTCCATCAGCATAAAGCAATAATAAATATGTTTTAATTACTCTCATATTCATGACAGCCACGTACTGCGCTGGAAAAACTTTCTTTCGAATCGTAAAGAGAAGAAGAATCAATTGAAGAAAAATATCGAGAAACGGCAACAACGCACACAATATTTGAAATTTTGAGGCCGGTGGCCTGCGTTCTGTGTGGATATTAATGGGGCCTTAGTAAATTGTATTTTTCATTTTATTTGGACTAAACAATATCGATATTTCATACTCTCCGTTGCCCTTTTTAGGGAAGATAAAATATTATTAAAATATCCTATAAAGCAGTTTGTATACAAAATGAATGAAATATCTAGTGTGTCTGGCGAAGAAAAAACGTTAGGGGGAACCATTGATGATACGGAAAATGGTGAGTGGTGAAACGAAAACTTAAGTAATTACTTTATTCTCTTAGGATGTTTCCACCGAGTTGAGACTTGCCGTTTGGTGGTACTTATAGATTTTTTTTTACCCTGAACATGAATTGGAAGTTAAAATGCGGCGCTCTCCAATAACAGTCGCTTTTCCTACTTTTTTAGCAATAATAAATATTCAAAACACAGACCCTTTCAGTCACCCAATTTTTGATATTTGTTGAATTTTTTTTAGAATAGGGTTGCAGGATACTTGAATTTTTTAATGACAAGGTTACACATTTTTATCTCAAGTGGTTTTTTAAAATAAAGTGTCGTACTACAATACACGTTGTGAGTCAACTGGTGTTTTTATTTTTTATTTTTTTTTATATAATTTGTATAATACTTCTTCAAAGATGGGTACTCTCCAAGAGTCTAAACTTGTGGGGAAAGCCATTTCAGGGAGGCGAAATGTTCTGAGATAGCATGACATTCGCTGAAAACACAAAGCACTGGTCTGATTGAACAAAGTACTTTATTGAGCGATATGATACTTTGTACAACATACCACTAGTTCCATACAGTGCAAAAAATGTATCCCCCAAGAGCAAGGCTTTACCTTGAGGTACGGCTTGACATTGAGTTTCCCTTCTCTTCTTCTTCGCACAAGGTGGGCCGATTCCGAAGAACCCCGTGCACGTAGGCTTCTCTATTTGGGCCCATTGTGTGCCCACTCCCTCTGATAATCAGGTGGGCATGCCGATTTCTTCAGTTTCCAGCTGGATATATTTGACATCACCTGGGTTCAGAATTATGCTCCGAAGGTTGATCTCCCTCTGGTGCACCAAAGCGTAACACTCAGTGAGGATGTTCGACAATGTCTCGTCATCTTCCAGACACCATCTGTTCAGGTATTTGTGTGCCGTTAGGAGCCCAGTCACAGTCTTGATATCCCGTCTGTAGTGACAGGATCTCTTTTGACATTTTCTTTGATACCCCTTTATATAGAGCTTTGATTCCTCTGCATGGCCTTCTTGCCATTTTTTTAAGAACTGCCTTTCTAGCAGTTCCTCTATGTTTGAGATGGCCATGCTGCTGGGTATTCCCAAGATTGGTTTCGGTCCGACTGGGGTCTTTCCCGATCCTACTTGGCTAATCTGTCTGCCTCTTCGTTCCCGGCGGAACCAGAGTGTTCCGGGTCCCGTATGATGCTGAGTTTCCCTTTGAAAGGGACCATTTGTTCGTCAATTGAATGTTTCGTTTCTAATGGTAGTGCTAACTAAGTATCTTGCCCTTATTTTGTCATAAAATATCCTCACTTCCCAGAAACCATCCTTATTCTCAGCTCTGAGACATTTGATGCTATGAGTTATGTCTGACTTTTTACTGCAAAGAAATTTGTCATCTCTGAAATATTTGGAAAAAATAGAAACTGGACTAAGAAGTTCCACATTTTCTTGTTCCAATAATAATAAGTCCTTCTGCCCATTGTGATATCTTAGGAATATGAACATAGGATGACGTAAAAACAAAAAACAAATAATATGACAAAGAAAAAAAAAAGAAAACCTATAACATAGCAATTATCAAAAAAGGAGAAAATTGAACATTAGTAAATAAGAAATGAGTATTACATGAAGATACGAAGTTGAATGTGGGATATTTAAAGGTGAATTCGATTGATGATGTTATAAATGTGTTTCAGTATTGTCCGTTTAGGATATCTGTGATGAGGGGTCTTGCCAGGTATCCTTAGGGCATATTTCTCTTCAATTTCAAGGTTGTCTGGTTTGCTGAAGAATGTCAATCATAGTTTCTGGGAAAATACTGTGTTGATTCATATTTAAATTGGGGGATGTTGGAGATGGCTGGTGATTGAATAGGATGAAGTGGGATTTTTGGGGGTTAGGGTTTGAGTCTCCATTTATTGAACCAGGAGGAACAGGAGTCCACGAGATCTTGAAGGTTGTTGGTAGCTTCCTGAACTGTTTTCTTATGGGCTATTAAGGTCCGTGTCATGTGCATACTGGAGTAGGTAGGAAGAGTTGTTGAAGTGTTCTGGGCCCTGATGTCGATGGTTATAAATATCTGCACAGTACTGGTTGTACAATATGGGGGAAACAGGCGATCCATGTGGAAGCCCTTGTTGTTGAATAAACTGACCTGAAACGTCATCACCAACTTTGACTTTGAGTCTTCGGTCTTTCAACAGATCTCTATACACTGTCAAAGGCTTTATGTCCAAGAAAAGGAGGTTCTCTTCCCGTTCAACTTGGTAGTCTCTATGTTATTGGTAAGTATTGTCACCATGTGAATTGTTGAGTGGTGGGTCTTGAAGCCGAATTGATAGCCTGGTATTTTGTTTCCTATGGACGCTTCCAATCGATTTTTAATTATTTTTCCAGGTTTTTGGCTAGGACAGGTAGGAGAGTGATTGGTCTGAAGTTCTGTGGTTTGCCATGATCTGTACCACTTTTGGAGATTGTTAAAATTATTCCAGTTTTCCATTCTTCAGGAATGTAGTGAGTTTTTAGGCAAAATTCGTATATTCTGATGATGTGCTTGTTTATTCGTTCATCAAGTTTCCTCAACATGTTTTTGGTTAAAAAGTCAGGACTTGTACTTTTTCCTTGATTTATGATGTTGTAGTATTCACTTCGCCAATGTTGTGTTCTTTTCAGCAGGTTCAATCGAAAAGAATCTGTCGCCCAAGACTTCACATTTTGGTAGTGGCTGTTGTCGAAATTTATATCTTACACCAAAGACCTTTGCTTTTTCCTTGGGAGTTTCAAATATTTCACCATTGATTTTTAAAGGTTTATTGTTAGAGTTCGTCCAGTATTGAAACGACATCTTTGGCCTTCCCCCACCTAACAACCAATTTTTCTCGAAGATACCCGAGCCATTGTCTAACTGTGGCTATTAATAGGAATTCCATAGGCGTACCAAATTATTTGGTATAGGCGATTCATGAGACGTAGAGAACTTACACTCCTATAACTTTCCTAACACTCTATTTCTTTTCCGCTACTGAATAGTACTCACCACTGGGCATTTTGGCAGGGTAACGAGTAAACTATTGCAAAGTTGAATAAATAACTGCACAACCTATTTATTAATTAAACAAACCTAACCTTTCAAACGCTGCATGCCAAGACACTGGTGAAGATTCGCCGTAGCACAGCAAATCGTGTCCACTCGTGTTTTCCCCCTCTATACCTACCAACAGGTCGTTTCAATACTGGATGAGCTCTACTCACTGAGTTATTTTTGTATTTTGATAGTTTTTTAATTTCTTGCCAATAAGTCTGCCTTTTCCTTCTATTTATAGCTTCACATGTATGAATCCATTTGCCATTCGGTATTCTTCTATTAATTTTTAAATATTTTTATTGAACCTGTTTATTTCTGTTTTTAAGATTTCGATCACCAGAAAGTTTGTAGCCACGTATATTTTCTTTTTTTTCTTTATGAGGCTGATGATGAGAGGTGGTAATTCATGAGTGTAAAATATGTGTCTTCTCTTTATAATAATAATCTTTATTAGCATCAGCTCTCAATTATAAATAGTATAAATGAAATAGTAGTAGTATAAAATGTATAAATGAAATAGTATAGTATAAGTAAAATAGCATAAATAAAGTACAGAACACATATAAAATACAATGCACAAACAAGTTAAATTAGCAGTATAAAATCGAAATAATACAAGAAGAAATATTACAATGATGGTTTATAAACCTTTTATATATTTTACACACTGGCTTTTGAATTCTCTAAATGACGAGTATTCTTTCAATTCTCTTGGTAATGAGTTGTAAAGCTGTAAGCCTTTGATGAACACTGTTTGTAGCAGCTTAGCAATATTAATATAGAAATCATTGGAAGCATGTGATCTGGTATTGTGATTATGTATTTCTTGGAGATAAGTTATTTCTTCAGTTAGATAGGTTGGTAAGCATCCTGACTTGAGTTTATACACAAACTTGAGCATATTATAAGAAGCTCTCTGTCAACATTCAATAAATTCAAGGATTCCAACATGTGAGCTATTGGCGTATTTTCCAATATTAGTCCGGTCAACCGCTCATTGAAATCAGTTATGAGTTGTTTGGTCATTTCCTGTCTCTCTGTTGATCCCAGGTAGTTTACCATATCCTCATTGATCTCAAGGTTTTGTGAAAATTGTATTTCAGTATTTCTTCATTTTGAACTTGTTTATTGAGATTGATTGTGAGTTCTAGACCCAGATGAAGTGAACCTTAATCTGGGATTTCCTTGATTTTAGGATGTTCGGTGTGATAATTTGTGTGTGGAGAATAACATCGGGCGTTGAATCCTGGTTTTGGCATTAAGAATGTGAGAGCTGTTTATACCTTTAAAGTTAAATCCTGAATAATATTATTCAGTTGACTTCTTTTTTATCTATTATTTGCATGAAGTCTCCCATAATGATAGAATAGTGGTGCAAGCACGCTTGGGTGAAGACATTTTCTCTGAGTATGGAGTACACCAAGAATATATGCAGTTTGTCTTCCAGGAATGGAATTGTGAAGTGAATACATTAGTTGAGTTGATCATTTATTACTGGACAATTAGCCTTGCCAATATGCATTTTGTGAGTGAGCACCCTTCTTGTTCCATTTCATGCCAATTTATAAACTGGTTTTATGTAAATAACGTTAGTTTATTGCAGAAATTATCTATCTGACTTGTCCAACTTGAGGAATCATGTCTTCTAATGTATATTTGTATGACTATTCTCGAATCTCAAATGAGAGTTACAATTTCAACTGCTTTCATTTAGATTATTTATCTATTTGACTGTGGAACTATCCAATTCTCAAAAAATAAAGATTTCATAAAATATAACTTGAAATATAATACTACTAAAATACAGCTTGAATGCTGACATTGGAGTACAAGAATATTACAGTGATAGAAATACAGTGCTTCTCAAAAGTCCCCCTCCCCCCCTCTTTATTTTTGGAACGATTATACATAAACAAGTGAAATTTGGAAACTGAATATTAAAGGTTGTAAACTTCCCTACTAGTGATGATAGATGACGAAATCGTCAAAGATGACGTCACAAGGCCATTGTGACCAATAATTTTAAATGGAACCCACGACAGTTTACACCTCTTTTAAAAACGCAAAGCTGTTTATGGCAGTTTTGGCAACTCGCTTTTAAAAAACGCAAAGCTGTGATGGATTAAATCAGTTAATACTAAAATTCCAAATTCAAGCTCCGCCTCTGGATAGTTGTCAAATAAGCTGAAGTTTTTGTTAGTCTCCCTAATTCGACGTTTTTGTAATTGTCCTAGTTTTTGTACATTTAATAATTTGTGTATTGTTGATCGAACGTTTAACTGTTTTAGCAGCTTTTGGTACTTTTAATATTTTTGTACATTTTAATAATTTGTTAAACTGTTGTGAGCCGAACGTTTAACTGCTTCAAGAAGCGAAATGGTACGTGCTTTTAGGTGATAAAGTAGCGATCCTAATTCTTGGTGAAACTGGACAAAATATTCATACAGCAGAACGCATTTTTAATGAGATCGCCCCGTTTCGAGGACTTATTTAAGTGAGCTTCTTCGTAAGTTTGAAACAACGGGTAGTATTAATGATGCGAAACGATCTGGCAGACCACATATTTCTGATGAGAAAAAAAATTATATACTGGCAGAAGTAATAGTTAATCCTACTTCTTCAACATCTCATAGATTTTAACAAAAGAACGAATAATGATAACAAAAAGAACGTGCGTTTACTAGGATTTCATATAGACAGCAATCTCAGCTGGAAAACACAAATTACAGAAATAAAAAAGAAACTGTCCAAAGGTCGCTTTGCCCTGAGGAGAATGAGAAGCGTGGTAAGCAAAGATGTACTTAGAATTGCATATTTCGGTCTTATACAATACCATTTACAATATGGGATATTACTATGGGGATCAGTATCAGCAGCAAATGATGTTTTATATCCCAGAAAAAAATTATCAGAGAGATGGTTGAAGCTAATTTCAGAGATCATGACAAAACCTTTATTTATTGATTTAGAGATTCTTACGTACCATGTCTATATATACTGGAAGCTATCTTATATACATATAAATAAAGATAAATACACTACTGGGGCACTTATACATGATTACAATACTAAAAGCAAAGAGGTCATTAGAACAGCAAAAACGAAATTAGTAAATACTGAAAAACAAACCGAAGTATTATATGGCAAAATATATAATAGCTTCCAAAATGGAAAACTATCAAAAAAAAATTAAAATTTGTGGTGAAGCAGGCTCTTTTGAGCCAAGCATTTTACTCAATAAATGAGGTTTTTGATGCTGTCTGGCCTGTTGATTAAAGGCAAAAGGCACTAAGGAAATTGTTTCAATTTTAAATGTGTTTTTTAAGAATATGTGTTTAATATATATTTTTAGGTTACTTAGCTATATTTGTAATGTGATTTGTATATCTTTTCTATTTTCTATGACATGTCTAAACAAATTATGTGTGTTTGTTTTCAAGTGTACATAATATTGTAACATAAAGACCAATAAATTCTTATCTTATCTTATCACGTTGCATCTACTTGTGAAGTCAGTCGAAGTACAGTACACAGGGTGTTGAAAAAAAAACAAATTTCATCCATACAAATTAAAAATGGTTCATAAACTTTCCGACGACGACCCAGACCGAAAACTAGAATTTTGTGAAAATATGGAAACTAAAATTAACCAACAGCCAGACTATGTCAAAACAACTTGTTTTAGTGACGAAAGTACTTTCTATCTAAATGGAAATGTAAATACACAGAATGTGAGGTATTGGAGTGAGCGAAATCCTCACCTGTTTAGTGAAACACGACTCCAATTTCCCAGAAGGTGAATGTTTGGGCAGGTATCCTGGGAAACCACATCGTTGGGCCTCTTTTTTTAAATACCAATTTAACTGGTGAGGTTTATCTGGAACTGTTGCAAAACGCAATAAAACCGTTAATCCTTGAAATTTTGGAAGATAATCCAGATGAATTCGGCAATTTGGAAATAACATTCCAACAGGATGGTGCTCCTCCACACTATTACGGTGCAGTAAGACGGAGTATCGTGGTAGATGGATTGGACGAAGAGTATCAACGGAATGACCAGCTCGATCACCAGACCTCACACCTTTGGATTTTTTCTGTGGGGGTACCTTAAATCGAAGCTGACAATATTGACGTTTTAAAACAACGTATTGTTGCAGAATGTGAGGCTGTTTCCGCAGACACATTTGCAAAAGTACGAGAAGAGTTTAAAAATAGGATATTTCACTGTTAGGAAGTAAATGGAGGTCACTTCGAGCAATTTCTTTAAGTAGATACTGATTCTTAAATCTGTAATTAATATCATACTGAATGGAATTTAAATTTTAATGTTTACTAATGAGCCATTAAAACTGCCATAAACACAAACAAAATTAGTATCATTGAATAGGTTTTTTCGATACCTTTTAAAAGAGTTGTCGCTTGCTGTAGGGTTCCATTTAAAATTATTGGTCACAATGGCCTTGTGACGTCATCTTTGACGATTTCGTCATCTATCATCACTAGTAGGGAAGTTTACAACCTTTAATATTCAGTTTCCAAATTTCACTTGTTTATGTATAATCGTTCCAAAAATAAGAGGGGGGAGGGGACTTTTGAGAAGCACTGTATATAAAAACCAAATTAAATCAAATTATAAAATAAAAATAGGGCAATATACACTGACATCTGTCCACTTGGATTCATATGAAAAAGATCAAGATTCTGAGAGACCTTATCGCAAACTATCTTTTTTCTAATGTGAGAAGAGCTGTGAAGGTCTTCGACATCTGATAAGCCGCCTTCAATGAGCTTGAATAATTCATTTTAAATGACATTTTCAAGAAGAAACTGGTGAAATAAATACTACATCAGAAAACATAGAATAAAAATGGGGTTATAACATACCTCACAGTTTGTTGACGTTGACTCACACTGGGTAATGTAGTACACACAACTTTATGTTGAAAAATAGGAATATCTATGAAAAATTTGTGATGTCTGACGCTTCTATGTCAACATCTTTACAATAATTGTAACACACAAAAATAACACGACCTTTCTCTGCCAAAAAAAATCATACAAATAAATATTGTGAAATCTGACGAACCTACACGCATCAGATTCGTCAGATTTCATGTTATTCACGTATCTGTATGGCTCACCTGATTTTCCATTTGATGGCTAGATGTTTGCAATTATCACCTAATGGGGCAATAATGTTCATTTATTGGTATAGAAGAACTTTCAACAATTTTCTTCATCAGAAGTTGCTGAAAAAAAAAATCAACCAAATGGTGTTTACTACATGTACATGCGGTGAGCGCAAGGGTTAGTGAAATCTAGTGAGCCTTAAGTATCCACTCTCTACATTCTCAACTCAGTAGTGCCTTTCTAACGGAACATTACCAAAAATAATTTTATTCTATGAACTTCTTGGACTCTGAAACCAGGGCCGGATTAAAAGGTGTGGAGGCCCTGGGGCAACAAAGGAGTGGAGGCCCCTAATTATTTTTCAAACAAGTTTTGTTTTTTTTATTTATTGCGGAACAAATCAAATTATTTCGACACGAGCATATGTAGGTATAATAAAATACAAGAAATAAATTGAATTACAGCGTAAACGAATGGATTCTTGCGAGCTTTTTCGACGAAAAATCATTGATGATTTTGGTCAAATCCAGCATCCGGGGAAAATTATTCTCAATGCTAAGAAGCGATAACTTTGCTAGGCGGCTTTGTCTCATCGTAATTGGCCTATTTTTTTCATTTTGGAAAATGAGCGCTTTCCAGTGCAATTTGACATCATCACATTCTCAGTTGTAATATCACAAGAGAGTGAAAATAATTCGACAGATTTTCGAAAACTTGTTGCCAGGCAATAGACAAGAGAGACCAACTGGCTCGAGTGGCTATTGCCAACAAGTTTGAGAAAGAAATCTAGATAATTATTTTCTACTATATCGAACTCTCGTGTGGTATTCTTTAGATTATTTTTTGATGTTACGGTCATAAACACATTTCCTTGCAAAATTATATAATGTACTAAACCGGATTTGATTCATTTCACACTTTTTCAATGGCGTTGTCAGACAATAAAACAAAATACCTCAAATTATTCCCGCGACAATTTTCTAGGTAGAATATTCCCACTATTGATTGGCCAAAACGTATATGAATTATTTGAATTGAACGTTTCCATTGGTTTCTAGCAATGTCAAAAAATAATCACTAATTTCAATGTTTGAGAATGTAGCTCTGAAATTTTGGTTTTCAAGAATTTGATAGTAGAACTTCTTAGATTGGTCTTTTTGATAGTCCTTTTTCAGAAGGATTTACATTTGTTACGGAATGTTATCCTTCTCTTAGACTCACACTTTCAGATTTCGGGGATTTCTCTGTTACAAGCTCGTCACTCAGTGGACACTTGTCAACGCCAATAAATAGGAAAAACAGGTATAGACGGGCAAAGTGTTTGTAGAATTGGCAGAAAAATAGTCAACAGAATTTGAACTTTTGTTCTATTATGGAATGCGCACAGGGCTCTTATAAATAATTTGATGCAATCACATTCATAAATAGAAATATTATTTTCTTATTGAATTTCATTGTGTATCTAGATCGCTTGTGCCATTCGAGGAATACATCGACAGAAAATCCTTCATTTAATTAAAAAAAATGTATATTTTTTTTAAATTCATTTGTTCTTGTTTTTACAGCTAATTTTGATACGATATATTTTGTATAATAGTATGATGTTTTACTTGGTGATTGTTTCTCGCATATACACATGAACCATCAGATCGAAGATTAATATTAACCATGGATTTTGACAAGAATACGAAACATGTTTTTGAATGTTTAAAACGAAAAATGAGAGGAAAAAGTGGGAGAACTGCTCTTTCGTTGTCAGATTTTTTATATATAATTTTGCATAACCTTCGGTATTTGTTAGGAAATGTTACCTAAAAATTTATATTGTGGAGGCCCCTCTCTTGTGGAGGCCCCGGGGCTGCAGCCCCGTTTGCCCCCCTCTTAATCCGGTTCTGTCTGAAGCAGAAACTGAATTACAGTTAGGCTTTTAATTTTATATTTTTTAACACATTCGCTGTTCATGGAATATTAGGGAGGCATCCCTGGTGCTGTATACCGAAAACTTGTTTATTGTTTACTATTATTATAAAAAGTAGTTATAGTGGAATATTTTGCGATAAAAAAAGTTTAAACTATAAGAAAAACAATTGATTTATAAAAATTCCAAAATTGTAATTTTTGGACTATAGAATTGGTTGTACAGCATGAATTGTAAAGAAATAAGTCAATAATATGAAATCCTACTTTTTTGTACCATCGAATTGTCTTTCTGTGTGTTGGATAGTAGGACATAATTTGATCTTGTAGATCTATACTGCACATACATCTATTATATTGTGCTATCGGTATTGGTTTCACTTTTCTTGCACCAGATCTGGAAGTAAGTTCTTCAAAGTTATTTTCATGCTCAGTTGTAATGTATAGTACTTCGCGTTCGTCCTTCCATTTACCCACACATACCCTCCATAACGATGGACGGATTCACCAGTCTTAAATTTTGCATTACTCCTGGGGTATTCTCTTCCTTCTTGTACGCAAAGTTCCTGTACAGTAAGTATTCTTCTCCAGCATATTGTCCATATAAAGACTGGAGTTCATCCCAATAATTGGCAATGTGGCGAAGGACAACCTTTGTAGCATGCCTTTTACTATATATGCCATCATCAGAAGCTCCTGTATAAAATTGTTCCATTATTTTATTCCGTATTTATGCTTCTTATTTTTTAATATTGGGTGAATGACAGTCCAGACCCCCCCCCAAAATTTTAGAAATTAGGTACAACACACAAAATCCCTAAATACAGCACCAAAAATTATTTTCTGTCTGAGAAATTCTGGGTACGTGCTTGAGTATCACAGACTATCGTTGAAATATTAATCCAGAGTATAATATGATTTATCCAAGAGCAACTCCTTGATTCTATGCTTATAAAGTTTCACAGTTTACATGCGATATAATAAAATGTTTTCCCCTATGACACATATGCGGCATGCGACACAGTGTCGGCATGAGCAGTGAACGTGTTAACTGGTAGTTTATCTCGTTTTTGATACAAAGCAAAGTCTAAGATTCCTTCCTAAATATTCATGAATTCCAGCATTTGACCATTTTCTGTTTTGGAGGCTAAGGTTTAATTTTTTAAGAAACTACACGTATGTCGTATATTAATTTTATTTTCTAATTTCCAGAATCCTATCGACCATATCTCATACATTCTACCACATACATCATACTCACAGAACAAATATTGACTTTAATGCCCTCACAAAGAAATGTCATACTGAGTATGAATGGGTATGCCCTAAATAAAATCAATCCGGCACATCCGAACACATCAGATTCGCCTACTCACGTGATCATTTTTTGTATAAGATTGATCGCCGATGACATTTTTCAACCAATTGGGGGGTTGATGGTATATGAGTATTTGGATCAGAGCTTTGTCATTGCAGAGTGTGTGAAAGCATACATAAATGATTTGTGGAAGATGGGTTTACATGTGGTGGCAACTGTTTCGCCAGCTATTACAATATTTAAGGGAATAATGAAACAAATTGCTGATGTGAGTGGTAATAACAGACATAAGTTAGCACATTATTTTTACAATTTATACTGAACACATTGGAAAAGTCATGGATTTTCCTTTGTGTTAGTTTTTATTCCACATATTTTATTATTTTTCTCTATACCAACAGATTGATGATGAAAAAGTGGAACAAAAACATGTGACATTTTTTGCTAACAGTTTTTATAGCAAAATACTTAGATTCATAAAACCAATAAGTAACTAATTTGAATTATATTTTCAGATAAAAGACTTTGAGACACAATCAAGCGTTATATCTTATGATGTAGGGCCAGTAAAAAACATAATCCATATTTATGATATTCAGTTCCTGCTCATAAAATTACAGACTTTGTTCAAAGATGGTGATGTGAAATTTGAGGAAGATAATTATTTTGAAAGGAAAGTGTACCAGGCCTCATGGAGAGACATTACTACAGTTTTCAGCTTATATTCTGAATTTAAACTGCTGGCAGAATTTTTAGTGACTGATGAACAAATCTCTCGAAGGGTCCATATCTTCACAGAACAGATTTATGAATACTTTTTGGAAGCAGAGGGCCAAGGTAATGTGTATTTCGACTATACCATGAAGTATTTTGCCAAAAATATTTTCAAAGATTTGAGACATCTAAATATATATAATAATATAATATGGATTTATTTCCAAGAAGTACAGATAGCAATGCAAATTGTAAAGGTAACATTATATATGCAAATAAGTATTGAAGTAAATAATATATTCATGTTAACATATATATGATCATGTAAACATTTCATATATGCTTCAATTATAGCCTTATTATATATTATAATAATACTTCTATGAACACATATGGTATGAAGAACATGTAATTACTGAAATATAAACTCTCACAAAGGCAACACAAACTCTCGAAAATACCAAAATTATTCAAATTTATGATTTGAAAATCTCAATAAATCATATAGTCTTTTTTGCAATAAAATTTTGAAATTCTATTGAAAGCTCGAAGCAGTATTGTAAATGTTCTGATCTTTCTCTTTATATATACAGTGAGACCCATATTGGAACACCACATATCATATTTCAAAAATGAGTATTCATTTTCAGAGCTAACTATAATAATTTTTTATTTGAAAACATTATTAGGGTTTTTTTTGTGAAAATATGGCTTACCACTGGATTAACGAAGTTTTAAAATGGATCTGACCATAATTTAATGTTATAAGGAAATAAAATTTGAAAATACGTCATTTTATTATCTCACCAATGCAAAAATTTTAGCGTAAATCTGACTACGTCACGAATTCAGAATTACTCAAAATACACTGGATTGATGAGGTTTTAAAATGGTTCTGACCATAATTTAAAGTTATCTATATAATAAAAATGAATCTTCATTCTTTGTAAGCGCAAAACGTCAGAACGGCTGGACCGATTTAAATATTTGTATAGCCCAAGGATGGTTAAAATTAGGAAAGTTGCCCTGTAAATGTTTTTTTTATTTTATTTTTAACGGCTGGCCCGATTTGGCTAATTGAATTTTTGAATGTTCGTAATACTCTGAATAAGGTTTTTAGGGAAAGTTTTCAGGAATATATAATAAAAATGAATGTCTGTGTTGGTAAGCTCATAACTTGAGAATGGCTGGACCGATTTGTCTAATTTTCTTCAGGAAAACGGGACAACGACGGAAAAACGGAGAAGGGAAAACAAAGGATAACTAAAAAGAAATAAGGAAGAAGGAGGGAAAAAAACAACAAAAGAAAAACATAGGAAATAAGAAATTCTGATAACTGAAAAATGGGATAACGGGATAACTCTGTAATGGGATAACGGAAAAATGGGATAAAGGGAAAACGGATAATGGGAACGGGGCAGAGTCAAAGGCATAACCTAGATGGAACAACACAAAAAAAACATAGGAAAAAAGAAATTCTACGCGGACAAGAGTTTTCAGGAAATTTTTTTTTGGGAATATAAAAATTTGGGCAGGACGTCTGTTGGGTCAGCTAGTAGATAAATAACATTTGAAAATATGCCATTTTATTATCTTGTCAATGCAAAATATTTAGCGGAAATCTGACTATGATTCAGAATGTCTCAAAATAAATATTGGGAGTGATATGAGTGAATAATGATAATAATTTGTAATCCATAATAATTCTGGACCAGAAATAATTTTATAATGTATCTTCTTTGAAATTTTACAATGTTTGATGTAACAGATAGTTTTATAGCTTCTTGTACACCTGACGAGTTATCACAGACAATGACTTAACAGTCGAAAGCGCTTTGCAACGATTTCACAAATACATTTTCTACACGAATTTCTTTCTTAGAATATATCAGCAAGTATACAAAGCTAGACCTTTCACTTTATATCAGTATCCATCCCTACTTTTGCAGAAGAAGTCGGTGGAGTAAATCTACTGTACAGAAAATTCTAAAAGAAAACAAATATCACCCATTCAAAATTCAGTTGGTAACGCGTTAAAACCCACGAACTTTGAATGATGTCTTGAATTCATTGGTCATATTCAGCTAATAGTACATGATAATCCCAATATATTCAATCAAATTTTGTGGAGGGTAGAATCACTGATCCACAATAATGTAGTTGTAAATCGACATAAAAGTCATATTTGTCTCAAGAAAATCCCCATTGGGTCTGCAAAAGTAATTTTCAAACAATGTGGGGTATTAACATAATTGAAATCTCAATGAGTTGTGATATCAAATTGTTTTACGAAATGATTTGATCCAATTCATGAAGATATTCCAATAGCAGAATGACAAGGAATTTGGTGGCAACAAGATGGTGCTCCTCCTCATAATTTACATATCTGGATAGAACGTATCCAAATAGATGGATTGGTACTAAGGGTCCAATTCGGTGGCCGGCTCGTTCCCCAGATTTATCACCACTTGCTTTATCTCTATGGGGTTATTTGAAATATAGATATTGTATTCACTACTCCTCCTTTTGATTTGGATGATCAGAAAATGAAGATTTGTTTTGCCTGCAGTAATATTACGCCTAATATAAGAGTGACTTGTTTGAGAGAACTGAATCGCCGTTTTTAAGCCTGTCTCTTGTCTAATGGGCGTCACTTTGAACAATTTTTATGACTTATAGCTAGGTACTATTCTTATGAATTGATACATCAAGTTATATTACATTGGTATTAAAGATTTCCTGAATACTACTATACATGAAATGATACAGAATTAATGTGGAATCTGAATATGTGATGATATATAGGGTGTTCTATTGGACTTTTGTTCTGTAGCACCTACACCAAACATCCTGTATATTTCAAAATTATACCAAAATGTAATTCCTAAAATGTTGAAAATTTTTGTTTGGGAATTATTAGCCACCCTTTCTGTTAATAGACCAAGGCTAAAGCCTTTAAAAATGGTAAAAAGTGAAAAAAAAAAATAGTAGGATGAAACCCATTGGAAAAGGAAGAGAATATAATAAAAATGAAAGGAAAAATAATTTACGGGCGATCTGAGGTGGAAGGGGGTAGTTTTTAAGGGTAAAAAACGGTTAATCTCTATTCCCGGCAAAACTACAAGTCCTATGGAAAAAAGTTAAATGGCGAAGTTGTAGGTAATAAAAAGATCTACAACTTTTGTATTCACACTTTTTTCACATAACCTCAAAATGTATGTGAAAAATTGAAATAACCAAGTTTTGGGGTTTTTTATTTTTATCTTTTACAAAAAAAAATCCACGAAATTTGGTGAAAACTTACCTTCTTATGTCCCAAACACACTGTAATTTATTGATTTGAAATATTTATTTTTTCACCTTATTTTGACTTATATCGAAAAACCACCCTAATTTACAATCGAAAATTCTGGTCAAAATATCAGCTTTTTTTAAAAGTCGGTGGGCTTTTTATTCGTTGAAATCTCTACTTTCTGATGGCGAAAAAAAAAAAAATACATTACTATGGAAATGCAAAGAAACGAAAAAAACTCGAATCCGAAAATCTACAATATTTTGAGAAAGTTGTAGAATCTTCTTTAAATTATATGCGTAGATGCCTATTTATTGCTATTTTGAGATAACTTATTACCTGAGTGACCTACGGAAAATTTTGCCCATCAATAGGTATTTCATAGAGAAGTGGGAAGGGGCTAGGAGGGTCTGGGCCTTACTACCTGTTATTTCTTTGTATTTTCTGAGAACATTTACCATAGTAATGTATATTTTTCTTTTCACCATCAGAAAGTAGAGATTTCAACGAATAAAAAGCCCACCGACTTTTAAAAAAAGCTGATATTTTGACGCGAGAATTTTTGATTGAAAATTAGGGTGGTTTTTTGATATTAAGTCAAAATAAGGTGAAAAAATTAATATTCCAAATCAAATAAATTATAGTGTGTTTGGGACATAAAATGGTAAGTTTTCACCAAATTTCGTGAACAAAGTTTTTTTGTAAAAGATAAAAAAAAAAATTTCAATATTTCACATAAATTTTGAGGTTATGTGAAAAAAGTGTGAATACAAAAGTTGTAGATCTTTTTATTACCTACAACTTTGCAACTTGTAGTTTTGCTGGAAATCGAGATTAACCGTTTTTTACCCTTAAAAACTCACCCCCCTCCACTTCCCGACCTCAGATCGCCCGTAAACTATTTTTCCTTTCACTTTAGTTATATTTTCTTCCTTTTCCAAAACGTTTCATCCTACTATTTTTTTTGGTTTCAAAAATTATCGACCCTGGTCTATAAGTTGAACATCATAATATTCTTAGCCCGAATCTTTCTCTGTTCATAATCACAGATGAAACACTTTGTTTAATGATATTCTCTGCTAATTTACAAATTCATCACGTCGGTTTTCCATACTTTTTATTTGTGTTTGTAGTAAGGGGCTAAGTATCAATCCTTCCTGACAGTTATCACAAATGTATCACAAAGCATACATTTTATCTCTGATGCGGTAAGATCTGCACCATGCATTTATTTAATTAACGTTTGTTGAAAATTGAATTCTGACAGTTACATCCATCTACCTCTACAAACTATTAATACACATTCACCGCAATAGGGAAAAGCTAGGAAAAAACAATGAGTACCATGCACACAACACAAGAACGAAAAATGTCTTCTACCTACAACAGTGCCACAGGATTATGCATAAAAAATCGCCGATCTATGCTGGCAGCTACCTCTTCCACCTGCTGCCGGAGAGTATTAAGTCGATCTCAAACCACATAACTTTTAAATCTAGCATTATAAATGATTTACTCCGCCTAGCAACCTACTCGCTTGATGAGTATACAGTATCGGAAAGTATTTATCTTGGGTATGGTGGTTTCATGAGAGCGTAAAGAATAGCTTGCTATATGTTGAGAGAGCATTACAATTTCTCCTCGACTCGCTCGAGGAAGGGATATCGACGTCACGACACAGAATAGAATAGAATAGAAAATTTCTTTATTTCAAATCATGCCTAACAATGATTAACAATCTTTGATAAATATAAAATGAAATGACGTCAGTACAACTTATGAATTATCACCATTACATACAGTGAGATATATTACATTATCGGTAGATGTAGTTATAGTATTCCTGTAGACTATAAGGTTCAATTTCAGTCAATAGTTTTTTCACATTAATTTTGAATATCTCCTTCTCACTAATCGCCTTTATTTCTACTGGTAATTTATTGAACAATTTGATGCATGTGTAATGAGGTCTCTTTTCAGACTTAGTCGATGAGTAGGTAATGTTAACATGAGATTCCTTGATCTAGGTTCTTGAATCGTATTGTTCGTGAACTCTTCTTTATTGCTGAATAAAAAGGTTAGGCATTCGTATATATACAACCCATATATTGTTAGCATCTTTTCTGATTTGAACACTCCCCTACATGTCTGTCTGAAGTTCATATTTTTTATGATTCTTAATACTCGTTTTTGTGAAGTGAATACATCATTTACATTTGAATTGTTTCCCCAAAATATCAGGCCATATCGCATAATCGATTCACAGTTTGAGTGGTAGATGGTTTTCATTGTATGATAATTTAGGTACTTATTTATAACCCTTATGGCATAGGTTACTTTGCTCAATTTGGAACATAATGATATTATGTGACTTGACCAGTCTAGGTGTTCATTGATTGTGACACCCAGAAACTTAGCTTCATTGACAAATTTTATGTTGTCACCGCTTAGGTTCACGTTGGTTGGAGAATCAATCCCATACTGTTTTGTCCTAAACAATATTGCGTTTGTTTTGCTTTCATTAATTACTAATTTGTTTTTTGCAAACCAGCTTTTAGCCTGTTCGTACAGTGTTTCGCTGTTTGACAGTAATTCTGGGTAGGTTGATCCTCCCATTACCAGGTTAGTGTCGTCCGCGAAATTTATAGTATGACCGTTTACTGAGTTATGTAATGAGTGTAAATCGTTCAGGTATATTATAAACAGTAGGGGACCAACTATGCTGCCCTGTGGTATTCCTACAGTTGTGTATACAGTTTCAGATTGATAAATTTCATTGTTATGATTTATCTCTACTTTTTGTTGTCGTCCTTGAAGATATGTTTGGAACCAGTTCAGTGCATTTCCCCTTATCCCATATCTTCCAAGCTTATCGAGGAGGATGGTCCAGTTTATGCATTCGTATCGCTTTTGACAAATCAAGAAAAATGCCTATTGCTATGAACTTCTTTTCAAAAAAATTCAATATACTTCGTGTGAACTCAAAGATGGCTGTATGTGTGGATTTACCACTCATATATCCATGTTGATGTTCACTCAGAAGGTTACAGTCGAGCAAAAACGTTTTAACTTGTGTACACATGGCTAATTCAAACAATTTAGAAAAGCTTGGTGGTAAGCTGATCGGGCGGTAATTCTCAATTAGTTCGTAATCACCTTTTTTATGAATAGGTTTTACTACTGAGAATTTCAGTATTTCAGGAAATGTTCCATATTTCAAAGAGTTACTTATAATATATGCTAGAATCTGCTTAATTGTCTGAATGGACAGTTTCACTATAGCCACGGGTATTTCATCATACCCACTACAGAGATAGGAGAGTCAGGGCGGTCAGCTCAGGACGTCAGTATCCATACCAGCAGCAGTCGGGAGAATATGTGCGCTGCAATGAAGAAGAATTATTGACGATAATTTCACATCAGATAATTTGAACAAATTAAACTGAATTATTGATTCAATTTAATCTGTCGGAAGATAGGTAGATCAAAATATCTTTGGTGCCGTGGTGGTCGCGAAAACAAAAGAAAATTCTTAAATATAAACAAAAGCAAACGATATTTCTGTAAGACAATAAAATCAAAAAACTTATTTCTAACAGTAAAACAATTATTTCTTGAATGGAGAGAAAAAAAATATTTACAAGATAAGACAAACCAAATTAAATATTTTGTGTACGGAATTATTTTATTAAATGTTCAACAAACCTCCATTTTGGGCCAAACAATAGCCGAATCTATTGTACAATTCTGTTCTGGTAGCCGCAAGGGTAACTGGTGTTACCTGAGCACAAACTGAATCATTTTTGCTCTCAGTTCATCTAAATTGGTGGCACGTTCGAACTCATGCCGATATACCTCCGATTTTAGCATGCCCCAGAAATAAAAATCGAGAGGAGCTACATCTGGTGATCGAGGTGGCCAGTTGATTGTACCTCGCATACAAATAAACCGATCGGGAAATAATTGATTCAAAAATGTAACCACCGTGCCTGCATTGTGGGCAGGACAACCATCTTGTTGAAACCACACGTCGTTAAAGTAAATCGGAAGAGCGCGAACTACAGGAATAATTTGATTTTGCAAAAGTTGCAAATATTTTGCTGCATTTAATAATAATAATAATAAAAGGAACTTTATTGAACCGAACAAAAATTCAATTCAATAGGCTATCGACCGAAGTCCTTCTGCCTTGCTGCATTTAAATTCCCTTCAATAAAAAATGGGCCTATGACGTGATCGCCTAAAAGTACCGTCCACACATTTGATTTGCTTGGGTACTGTGTCCTCACAGCAATACTGTGTAAATAACACCTTTTTTAGAAAGTCATCATTTACACGAAATGCCCTATTGCATTTTTCGACCATCATTTCACAAAACTCCATACGTCTGAAATGGTCTCCAGGCAAAAGTTCTTGTGTGGTCTTGACTTTGAAACAATTATAACCGTTTGTCTTCAAAATATTCCTTACAGTTCTTTCAATCAAATTCACTTCGTCGGCGATCTGTCTACTCGAACAAGGTGTCGTTTCTGCCAATACACACACTTGTGTTTCTCTTATTTCCTGTTCCTCGGGTATTTGTCTGGGATGCGGTGGTGGATTTGTGGGACAACATTTTTTGCAATGTGCTGCCACATACCCAAAATTCTAAAATTGATTAATAATTGAAAGGACAGTCGCTTCTGTAGGTACATGTCAATCTGCAAAAGCCACTATGAATAGATTTCTAGTATCTTGTACAGAATTACCCCCAAAGTACCACTTAACGATCTGTACTTTTTCTGCGGTTGTGTAAATAGGTAATAATTGTTTCAAAAGGTAATAATTGTTATGGTCTTTTGTTTTCGCAACCACGGCTCGGCAAGAATGAGTCGAGTCGCTGTGCGCTGTGTCGCATTGCCACGTGGTCAGTTAATACGTCGGGTGGGGTAACAGGAGGGGCACACAGCAGTGCGTCTCTCTTGTTTATGTGGTATTATCATATCATTGCGTTCCTTGTTGCTCGTGTAGATTTCTGTCTATACCCCAGATACATTGTTTCCGATACTGTATACAGCACAAACTATGACTGTTTTTTTTTCTCTTACCTGCATAATTACATAAACTTTACATAATCCCGCAAAACCCATCTAGATATAACTATTTACATAAACCCATGTACATACTCCCTCTACCATCTAGGTTCATGGATGTCCATTGGCTCCCATTGTTCATATCACCTCCATATCTTATATGCTGAATATCACATAATAACGTATTTTTACTCGTAAATGTATTTTTACCTGTTAATGTATGTATTTTTACCTGTTAATGTATGTATTTTACCTGTAATAGTAGTTTTTAGCATTTATTTACCTCTTACTGACTTGTCTCGTGTTTTTGTAATAACACCCGAAGAGATTAATAAAGTATCTAGCTATGGATGAGAACTATAGGAAAACAATTATTGGGAATACATTTTTTGTGAATTCAACTTGACAGATATTCAGCGGTACTCTAATTGTAAAAAGTGTGTTTTCTAATTGTAAAAAGTATGTTTTCAAGATATTTTGGAATTTGTGGGTGCTATTTGCAGTTATGTCTATTCTAGTGGAATTTGATAATATATTGTAGGTCTTTATTATCCTGTGTAGAGGGGGATTTAGAAAATAGTTTGTATTTGCTTGCTTGGTGAAGAATAAAATAGATTGGCGAGTATTGTAGACTGGTCCCAGCAAACATGTTACGTGTGGGCCTCTAGAGGCACTTTAAAAACAGCCGACAGACAACATAAGCGGGCCATAATCACTACCGCCGGCTTTATTACATAGCGGGACTTCAGCGGATAGACACAGTTAAGATGAACTGATATTGCATGGTACAGATTATGGTGTGATTGCGGGTATCCTACTAATCAACTGCGTCATTCCACTATTGGGATTTCATCAATGATTATGCAAATATACAGGGGCGTCCAATTCAAAATGCAGTACATGGAAGTATAGGGTATCTTGGAAGGCAATGAGCATAAAGACGGTTTCAATGAAAACAAAATGGCCCATACAAGCGCCTAAGAACAATCTAGCATCTTCGAAAACAGTGAAATTTCAATGAAGATAGGTCAATATTATACACAATAAATTCAACAAAAATTCAGAATCGACTGATTCATGGACTAGATATATACAATTCATTGTTTTCACTCTCTGAAGCCACTAATTGTAGAGGATTTCTGAAACTGTAGAGCCAGATTGTTCCTATTTACCTAAACAGACAACTTTTTCTCCATTTCAACCATTTTTATTGTATCTCAAATGGTTTCCAAGATACTCATCCATATTTCCCAGATATTGCATTTTAAACTGGCCTGGAATTTTTTTCCACCGAATAGATAGAATGACAACACACAAATCTGAAAAAATTCTCGCCACTGTGATTATTTTTCATGACCATATATCACAATGACCAGACAAAATAGAAAATACCCGATTTGACATCCTACATGAAATCAGCAGTAGGGCCAACGTGATATTCAGTAATGCCAATGTTACAGTTTCATTACAGAGGTCGCAGCGGTGCGGCGCGTAATGCCACATACTGTGTCAAAACGACATCGGCGCGATTATCGCAAATCTTTAACTAGTAATTTCTGGCTAAATTCAAAACATCCATAATAAATATGTGTATGTTCAGCCAAAGCGACAAAACTGATATCATTCCAATTATTTACCGACATCGGTGTGCCGCTGCCGACATCTTACCGCAGTCAACAGCAACGCTCATTCATGTTTGCTGGGGTACAGCATATCGAATGTGACAGACAATTTCATTTGAGTCTATTTTGTAATTTACAACTTTGTAAAAAATTATTAAGTCCACACTGTTTGAAACTAATAGTTGAACGTAATAGTCAAAGATTATACCTATTATTTTTTAACATGAAATAATTTAATAAAATGCACAAATGCTCCCTGAATAAAAGTATCGTGTAATAAATATTCTTTCTGACCATTGTTTTTTTTTCAGGTGTACTTTCTTCATACTCAAGAGGATCTGCAGTCCTTCTGAATTGTGTTCGAACCTTTTTGAGGTTCACAGAGCTAGATTATGTGGAACTGAACAAAATGGAAAATGAAAATGATTGGAACAGTTTGATAGATATTCTGAGAACAATGAGTTTTCAGAAATCTAGATTTAGGACTTGTACTAAGGATAAAAGTTCTGTTATTGTACATCCATTATCAAACCCTTCAGTTAGGAAGAAAATTGATTTCTCTGGTTGTGAAATTGAAAATAACATAAGTTATGAAAATGAAGCATTGATTTCAAATGAAAATTCTGCGAAATTCAAGACGAAAAAGAATAAAAAGAAGAAGAAGAATGGCAGCAAAGGAGAAACAGAACAGGTGAATCCAACGGACACACTTAGATTGCAAAATCTTGCAAAAATAAAAGAATTGTGTGAAAAATTGAGAAAAATTGAGTCATTTAGAAGTGGAGATGACCTGGTATTGAATGAACTCAATAATGGAATATTCGAGAAAAAAGAAAATATTTACTCTAAGGAGAATATTTACAAGACTGAATGTTTTTTAGATATTGAAGATTTTCGAATTGATATTGATGATAATAATAATAGTGACAAGAGTATGCACAATGACCAGGAAAAAAATATTTTACAAAATTTTCAACCAAACCAAAGCAAAATGAGAAATGAAAATGTTATCAACACCCAGAGTTTTTACAACAAAAATATCCAGGAACAATACTGTGAATATAACGGCGGCTCCCCAATAGAAAATAGTGCGGTTTTAAAAGTTGTCCATAATGACCAACTTAACGACAATAAATTTTATTCTAGAATTGACAATGAGACTGAAACGAGTATTAATAAAAGCTGTGATATAATACCTAATATATTAGAGTTACTGAATAATGTAGAAGATAAGGAAGAACCTCCTGATTCTCCAACTGTTGAGTTCGAAGTCAATCCTGTTACCTATGAAATGCTGACCACCATCTTTGGAACTTTGAAATTGTTGAAACTGTTGGAGATGAGGAGGGTGAAGATTGCCAAACCTGATGCTTTTGTGGTGGAACATATTGATTACCTGGTGACAATTATTCAGGAGAAAAACGGCATCAATACCGTTCAGTACTTTGGGCATAATTACCAGTTTATGAATACAGAATTGGCATTTTCGACTTTAGGTAATGACAGAGGACTTTGGTTGGTATCAAAAAAGTGAATATTTATATTGTAACTTATTCCAAAGGGCAACATAGCACATATATATTTTTATTAGTTGGAACCTTTAAAAAAGGAAATATATTTTTGAAATGTATTAACCAAATTGTTGAGAAAAAATAAATAAGAAAGTAAAAATCACAGTTTTTTTATATTTACCATAATTGTTGATCCTGAAATCACTTCCAGAGCACCGATCGTCTCGCTTTCGTCAGTCCACCAAAACAATACAAAATAAAAAGTATAAATAATTACATTTTACTCATCACAAGGAAGAAAAAGAAAAGGCTCAGTATCCAGTAACCTTCATGTTGTTACTAAGATTATGTCTAATTAAATTTTAAATAAAACCTGAAGAAGTCCCCAGCTAGGGACGAAACATTGTCAACATGAAGTAAAAAGATAACGTCTTTTTTCAACCCGAATCTAATGACCCAAGAACATTTCCAAAAACGTGTATATTTATATATATATATTATATATATATATATTATATATATATATATTATATATATATATTTATATGGTAGATCGTAGAAAGGTGAATTAAGAGTAATATGAATTTTATGACAAAATAAAAATCTTGCCAAAAAATAGGGGTTGATTGTAGAAGGGTGAAAATTTAGGGTTGTATTTATTTTTGAATGCTGTATCTAAAAAAATAAAATAAAATGTTTTCTACAAAATAAAAAATCAAGGGGTGGACCACCCTTAACATTTAGGGGGATGATTTGTGAATCTAAACCATCCAGGGCGCCACCCAAACGCACACACAAAAATTCATTCAAATCGGTCCAGCCGTTTAGGAGGAGTGCAGTGACAACACACGTACAGTGGAATTATATATATAAAGATATATATATATATATATATATATTATATATATATATATATATATATATATATATATATATATATATATTTATGATTATTGGTTGATTATATGATTTTAAATTTGTATATATTTTTGGTGAATTTATTTCCCAGATTATGATTTCTGAATCCCTATCATAACAAATAAAAACTCCGGCTATGTTATGTTACCTTTCTCTTTTTCAACTTCTTTTACCTTATCCCAGCTCAGTCAGGTACGCCTATGAACATGAGTCACTCCTTCTCAGCAGTCGATTCCTGCGATCTGTATTGCCGACCTGGCACTAACGATTCGATAAGAAAAGCTGTTCAGTGGAGAAAAGTGAGGTTAGAAATTGAAAAATAAACACCAGTTGCAGTGAATAATTAAATTGGTTGGTTTTTAATTCAAATCAAAACTTATAAATACCCTACTCTGCGATAGCTACCTTATACTAGCAAACAATGACAAAATGGTGCAATATGGTTGTTTGTGACAATGAAAGTATTGAAGAAGAAAGTTTGAACTTATTATCAGTCCTTTGATATGGAATTTCATATGAAAGTTCAACCCAAAACAAAGTAACCAGTCATTTAGACACGCAAAGTTATTGGTTTACTGTGAAAAGTTGCACTTTGATGAGTTCAGTTATTGAATACCTTGTGGCTGCTTTTCTGTTGAAGTTTCCAATCCCGTGGACGTATTTCTGGGATCTCAATGACAGCTTACTTGCTCTCCTTTCCAAGATTTATCTTCTAGACCAGGTAGGTGGAGTTTTTATTTACTATGTACTTCTTCTGTTCAGCCTTTCAAAAAAATTTTCTCGTTCGGGAATTTTATAGCAGGTTCTTATATTATCTATAAAAGCTTCTTTTAAAATTTTGTATGTGGCTTCTCTTTTGAACTTTTTTCCTTCCTTCCAAACTTGTTATCTCATCCCATGGTAACACTCACATTTTTTATTTTCTCACACCTTTTCCGAATTTGTATCACTTCCTACCTAATTATTTGCTGTTCTAATTAATATTAATGATTTTATGAATGATATCTAATTCTAACTCTTACATACTATTTACAAATTCATATAAAATCATATTTTTTCAATTTCTGCCATTACATTTTATTGTATATCATCACTTTTCCCACACAAACTCTTTCGAATCCCATTGGTGGGTTTTCTGTTGATGTGAATTGTCATACAGGATGTTCAAAACTTATCTATACGTTGATCTTACTTTAATTCAATGTTTGCTATAAATTTCAATTGGTTTCAATCGTTGGTTATATATTTTTGATGATAGAACTACTTCAGGAATGCCCTCTTTATACATATGTATCGACTAGAGCATAGTATAAGGTTCTATAGTAGTGGAAAAAGGTAAAGAACATTGTAAAATAACATAGCTAACATAGCATTAACGATGATAATAAAAATAACTAATAATAATAATGATAGTTATAAGTTTAATTATTTAACAACAATTCCTAACATAAATATATATATATATATATATATATATATATATATATTTTAGTTTTCCCATACCAAATCACCTTCGTATGTTTTTCAACCTACACATAAAAAAAAATGAAACAAGAAAAAACGGGAAGAATCCAAACCATCTAATATGTTAGGTAAGCAACCAAACATGCCTACCGAGAGGGCGGGAAAGCCGGGACAAATTCCCGGGGCCCGGGCCACAAAGGGGGCCCGGAGCTCGGACCACATTTGAAGCGGCAAAAAATATTACTAATTTATTCGATATACTTTGGACTTTTCAAAACGCAACTGATAACAAAATTGAAGAAAAAGTCGGCAATTTACACATAATATATTTAAGATCTTCTTAACCCCCAATTAATAGATGAAATCAGACATCTTGAAGATATGTATACTGCAAATTTTGAAGATATGGAACTTACACCATTAGATTTGCTAAATAAAATATGCAAATTAAATCCAGACACTTTGTTTTCAAACATTGTAATTGCACTGAGATTGTTCTGCACGTTGCCTGTTACTGTTGCAGAAGGAGAAAGATCTTTCAGTCATTTATCTAGAATTGAAAATGTTTTGAGGTCTACAATTATTCAATAGCGGCTATCTGACTCAACTATTTTATCAATAGAGTTGGAATTAGCCAGAAATTGGGATTTTTCCGAAATTATTGATAACTTTGCACACCGAACAGCCCGTAAAGCTCTATTCTTTGTTTTACTTGTTTTTATTTTTAATATAATACATGTTTATTTTGATTTTCACGCATTTTCATTTAATGATCAGATCATGAAGCCTTTACTTTTTTTTAAATCAGGGGTAATATGGTTAAGTAAAAGGTTTACCATGATTATTTTAAACAGTCAATATTTAAGCGGGCCCGAAACATATAGCTATCCCGGGGCCCGCACTAGTTCTCGGCGGCCCTGCAACCAAATACCGAAAATGTTATCTTACCAAGCATTTCATCCAACGATGAATATCTTGTACCCTCCCCAAAAAACGTCACTATTGTATTTTAACTTGTTCTACCGGGTGATACAGGATATCGGGCCACCCCTGTAACTTCTGCATTCGTGAACGGATTTTTCTGAAATTTGGTACAGTTATATAAGCAACCATTTCGGATTTGATCACATTACAATCCAATATGGCGGACTTCCGGTTTTTCTGGAGATGCCAGCAACTTTGTTTTTTCAAATGGAATACCCTGTATATTTTTACATATTCAAGTTCAACAGGTCAAAACGAGTCCAAACCTCAAATGTAATTTTTTTGAAAAAAAAATTAATTCAAATTGTTTTTTTATATTTCCTCGTGGATAAATGAGATTTGGTCAAGGCTATTCACAATGAGTCGCACTTAACAAAAGAACATAATTTTTTATGAGAAATTATTTTTTGTGTCACTTTTGATCAATGCAGTCACATCACATTTTGATCAAAAATTAATTTTTTTCAAATGAAACCCCTATGGGCCACCTACATGTCTCTCTAGAACATACATTCAAGAAAAAAATGACATATCATTTTTGTATTTCGGTGCAGTAACAAATTGTATACGTTCAAAAATCTACAACTAGTTCATGAGTTTCCTTGCAGTTCGAATAATTTTTCAACTTAGTAAGCTGTGGAAAACAACATTTCTGAATCTTGTCAACTGATTGTGTTTCACTGTCATCTTTCATCTCAACTCTCGAAAACCTATAACTTTCATTTTCCATTTCTACTAATTCTCGGAAGTTAACTAATTTTCGAGAGTTTAGAGGAAAGATGACAGCGAAACACAATTAGTTGACCAGATTCAGAAATGTTGTTTTCCACAGCTTACTAAGTTGAAAAATTATTCGCAAGGAAACTCATGAACTAGTTGTAGATTTTTGAACGTATACAATTTGTTACTGCACCGAAATGAATGATGTCATTTTTTTCCTGAATGTATGTATGTTCTAGAAAAACATATGTAGGTGGCCCATTGGGGTTCCATTTGAAAAAAAATATTTTTGATCAAAATGTGATGTAACTGCATTGATTCATCAATAAGTGACACAAAAAATCATTTTTTATAAAAAATAGGGGGGGGGGCACCCACACATACAAGTAACTACGCACACTAGCCGTGTTGTGTTTTCGCCAATAAGAGGGCATTTCGCATCGGCCTTCAGTGCGGCAGTGACCGGCGATCAGAGTGCACGCGTTTATTTTTGACGACCAATTCTTTTTTCCGGCGACATTTCATCTAATTTTGAGTGGTTACCAAAACGCGTCTAAAAAGGTAAGTGTTTAGATTACTACTATAGTTTTTTTAATGTGTATTACTACTAACATCAACTATTGATATGTTTTGAACAAAATCACTCTGATCTTGAATTAATTTTTTTGGTCGTTATTTAAAATACTGTTAGACATGGGGGCATAACGGGGACTTGGCTATGGGGCACAATGGGGTACCCCGACGAAAAAGTGTTCAAATCCGAATGATCCCCGGTTGAAAAAAAAAACTCAAAAAAACAGAAGACTCAAAAAGCTCGCTCTGATGGAGAAAATGTTAAGGAGGATGTCTTATGCATCTATTGTGTTGACTCGAACCACACTTATTTGAAGTCTTCGGAGCGTTGGGTTGCCTGCCAGCTATGTGGACAGTGGGCCCATACAGCCTGTGCAGGAATTGATGACGCAGATTTAGAAGAAATCCACATTTGCTTATTCTGTGACAAATAAAATAGTGTACCCCGTACTGCCCCGCACTGGGTACCCCATACTGCCCCTACCCTGGAGCACGATGGAGTTTTCATGAAGGTTTTGTGAAATTAAAAATATTTGATTTCTTACTTCACCAAATTCGGTGCCAAATGATAAATTAATAAGTTGTCGTTAGTGCTCATTAAAAAATATTTTATGTTTATTTCCCTTAACGTCCCCGTTATGCCCCCCCCCTATGTTCTTCTGTTATGTGCGACTCATTGTGAATAGCGTTGACCAAATCTCATTTATCCACGAGGTAAAATAAACAATTTGAATTTAATTTTTTTCAAAGAAATTACATTTGACAGGAGGTTTGGACTTGTTTTGACCAGTTGAACTTGAATATGTAAAAGTATACAGGGTGTTCCATTTGAAAAAACAAAGTTACTGGCATTTCCAGAAAAACCGAAAGTCCGCCATATTGGACTGTTATGCTATCAAATTCGAAATGGTTGCTTATATAACTGTACCAAATTTCAGAAAAATCCGTTGACGAATGCAGAAGTTACAGGGGTGGCCCGATATCCTGTGTCACCCGGTATAGTTCTTATTATTTTCAACAGGGAAACTACACCTATCTCTATTTTTCCCTTGGAAAATTACGCGAAACAAAATTCTATAATTTCGCGACAACACTCGCCCGAAATCAACCCGTTATTTCAAAGATCAACTGTTCGTCACAAAACACATTTTTGCGCACCAAATTAGAATCCTTTATGCGTAGTCGCGTTTCTAATCATTGATTGGTCTTTTCAGTTAAGTGTTACTTTTGCATATTCAAATCCTATTGGCTACTGATTATGGTGTGATTTTTCCACGAATAATTCTTGTTATTTCAGCACAACGGAAATTATACCATAACACTTAACTGTGTGAAGAAATCTAAACAAACGTCCGAACTTGAATAAACGATTAAACTGTAAACCGATAATAGATTATTTTTCAATCTCCCATCGAAGATTGATGGTTGACTTCCAGTAACACCACCATATAGAGAAATAATTCACTTACAATAAATTCAACAACTTTTATGAATATTGTTTCAAATGACTCAATATTAAAGTCATTTTCTTCAAGAATCCACAAACACATACAAGGTGTTATTATTTATACAATAACCCCATAAAATTCAGATTATTATTTCTCTTAAACCATACAATTTCTCAATAGCATTATAAAATTAACAATTATTATTTCAAATCAAACTTAACTAAAAACCATCTTATTTTTAACCGACGAAACTAAAAAGGAGGAGGTTCTCTATTCGACCCGTATATTTTATGTTTTTCCATCATATTTTTTCATGTATGATCACGCATAACTTTTTACTGAGGCGTCCGATTCCGATAATTCTTTTTTCAGTGGATAGGGTGTACTTCGAATTTGGTCCCATTTGAATTTAAAAGATGAAATCCATCCCTAAGGGTAGCGAAATGAAGGATATTGATCACTCACCCTCTGAATTCTGGTCCGTTAACCGATTCTATCAGGCATAACTTTGTACTGGGTTCTTCGATTTGGATGATTCTTTTTTTAATAGATAGGGTATACCTTATATTTGGATTTCGAAAAGAATTAGCCACCCTTACGGGTAGAAAAATAGGGGATAATTGATTTTTCACTAGTGAACATTGGTACACACATACGTAGTTGACAATGACAGATCGCTACTGACATTATTCTTGTTCCGTCAAAATCAGTATATTTTATGAGAGGATGGAATGATATACAAAGTAATGAAATAAACTAACCAGAACAACGAAAATAATTTATATTACAACAAATAGTAAAAGTAGATAATCATATTATTTAACTGGTAATAGTTGAAGTAAGGTGGGTAAGTAAGTATTTTGGATGTAATCAAAAAACAAGTAGGTAGTAATTGGTAGATTTTAGCCACAAAAAATTGAAAAATAAAAACTTTTTAACAAAAATTAAACCGACGAAATACGGAACTGAAAAGTAAAAAAAAAACTTTTAACAACAAATTAAACCGACGAAAAAATCAACTGAAAAGCAAAAAATAAAATAAACCTTCTTAGTCTAAATGATAATTGAGCTCCTAAACTAATGTAAGTAACTGATTTTGAGTCGGCGCCAAACAAACTAGCAATTGAATTAGGTGAAGCGTAAAATGATGGCAGGAGATGCAGGCTGCGTTTTGATGACTTCTTTCATAGATAATGATCTTCGATAATTGTTTGTTTGGCGCCGACTCAAAATCAGTTACTTACATTAGTTTAGGAGCTCAATTATCATTTAGACTAAAAAGGGTTATTTTATTTTTTGCTTTTCAGTTGATTTTTTCGTCGGTTTAATTTTTTGTTAAAAAGTTTTTTCTATATACATAACACTTTGCTAAGTGTTACAATCTTATTATCTAGCCTATTGTACAAATGATCATATTCCATGTATATTTCTGTTAAAAATATAAATGCGGTTAAGTAACTGACAAATATTGTTTTATATTTTATGTATTTTAATAACACATTCTGTTAAAAATAGTATATTATGCAACGGTCATGTAAAGATAGCTATTAACACGTTGGCTGCCACAATGTTGAACAAAAATCGATCCCAGTGGCAATTTCCTTTTAAAGTTCAAGCTTAGTGTCCCATAACAAAAAATGTTTATTTTAAATTTTTTGTTAATTTTTAATGAGACCTGTATGGTCACGCGGCCTCAACACGTGAAATTTAACCCATTGGCCGCGTCCGACAAATGTGTCTATAAAGCGGAATAACCGGCTGTTCACGCGGCTGTTATTGAAAATGAGCTGAGACGCGCCATGTTTGTGTCTCACGGCAGCCAACGTGTTAATAGATGAGCACGAGATAAGTTACGACAAGAGCTGAAGGCGAGTGTCGTAAACCATGTGCGAGTGTATTAATAGCCATTACATGATCGTTGCATACACTATTTTTTCTACGACCAATAAATAATAAAATAAAACAAGAATTTCTGGTGGTGTACAAGATAATTCTTCACTGCTCGATATACGACATAGGTACTTTTGACCCGTTGTGATTGGATGTCAATTAAAATTAAATGTCAAACAAGTATGTAGAAACAAACATACCACTTGATTATCCCCAAGTACGTGTTTCTATAGGCCGAAAACAAGAAATGAAAATCTGGATTATTTCATCTTGGGTCGTCCTTGACTTTCAAGTTAGTTTCCAATTAAATTGTTCGAACTCTAGACTCTGCATCTTGAAAGTTTCAGGGATATTTTTTCATTGGAAATAGTTGAAGCAAAGTGAAAGCATTTGTGCAACGAATTCTGTCAAAACTATCCACGAGGATAGTGATAGTGCAATCGGAAATGTTTGTTTTATCATCAAATATAAATTATTACTTATTCCATCATTGGTCCCTGCTTTTTTGCGGGCACTATATAAGTCAAAAATGATATCCTTGCTGACTGTATGCATCATGAAAATCATTTTCATATTTAAAACATTTTGTTTAACATTTCCATTTGGAAAACATTGAAACTGATTCAGATTTCTCTTGATGAATGAATGGGACTGCTATTTTATCTCAACGGTTTTGCAGATATTTTCAGCATGTTGGAGTTGAAAGAAAAACTCCATTAAGAATATTGAATTTTGTAGTGTTTGATAATAGTATTGTAACGTAAATAAACTTAACTTGGTTTTACTAATTTATTTCACACTTAAATTTACAACTAATTTATATTACTAACTACGCCACTGTATCGTTCGACGCTATCGGCTGCTGAGACTGAGACTCCCTCTTGAGGGCTGCCTATTTATCTCCGTTACAGAATTCTCGATGTTTCCAATTCTGGCGGTTGGCGAACAGCATGTTCTAGTTGTTTCCAATATCGACCGTTGTTATCCGCGGCAGCGCGACTGGATTGTTCTTGAATATCTCTGGGGATGACATCATCGTTGTCGATGGCAACATGTGAGGCGACAGGTCCGGCCTAGGTTCGTTACATTGCCCCCTTCTTAAGGACATTTCGTCCCGAAATGTCATCCTTGGAGTGTGACGATATCTGCATGACTCCCCATATTTGCACCGTGAAGTTCGATGGAAGTAACACTCCACTGTCTTCATGATCGGTCGTGGAAGAGGGTTACAGCAAACCAAAATCTTGACGCCGCTGGATCTGAATATCGCCTCCAGCATACTTCTTATGACTCTCCAGTCCAACCCATCAATACCACAGGACAATTTTGGAATTGCTAGATCCACCAGATTCTGGTCCACCATAGTATCTCTTAGTTTGGTGAGACTCTTCCAGACATCTTCATAGGACGGTTTATCTTGGGAATGCCTCTTGGTAACTAGGTAGTAGATGTTTCTCTGGCCTTTCTTCAACTGTAGCACCCCACCAACTTCTGGATTCTGCTCCCGCAGTGTTTGGAGTTGACCAAATTTCTTGAAAACACTACGGCGATGCCCTGGACATTCGAAGATCTTCTGCCACACAGTGCGCTAGTGCGTAGTCAGCAGGCACCTCCGAAAAGGTCTCGTGACTCCTCTCTAGTAACCCCATGTAGAACTTTCTGCCCGTTTGAATACAAGGACATAAACTTCGAACGTCATATCATCCTCCGGTGGCTTGAGGGTGCGAACTTGGTCATGGTTTCCAGCGTAAGGCGCCAACCTGTTGAAATGGACGACCCTTGGTTTCCCTCGGGGTGGCTTATGGATTCGGTACACAAGGTCGTTTATCCTTTTCACGATTTTATACGGGCCTTCCCACGAGTTCCGCAACTTTGGTGATAGTCCACGACGACGTTTGGGGTTGTACAGCCAAACCAGGTCACCAACCTTAAACCCTCCAGCGTCGGCCTTGATGTCATAGGTCTTCTTCATTTTATCGCTGGCACTCTGGATGTTCAACCGGACTCGTTCGTGGATGTCATCCATTCTCTGCCGAAGTTTGCTGACGTAGTCCTCTCCCGCAGTATCTTGTCCTGGCGGTATCCCAAACTTCAGGTCACAAGGCAGTCGCAGTTCTCGGCCCATTATAATACTAGCAGGAGCTTGACCGGTTGACTCGTGTACTGCGGATCGATAGGCCATCAGGAACAAATGAAGATACTGGTCCCAGTCTCTTTGATGGTCAGAGACAACCTTGGACAAGTGGCGGTTGATCGTCCTGTTCATCCGTTCCACCATTCCATCGGACTGCGGATGTAGGGCCGTGGTTCTTGTCTTGCGGATGTTCAGCAGTAGACATATTTCTTGGAACAGGTTGGATTCGAAATTTCTGCCTTGATCCGAGTGCAGCTCCATTGGAATACCGAATCGACATATCCACTCTTTCACCAAGACGTCGGCGACGGTGATGGCTTCCTGGTTGGGCAGGGCATAGGCTTCTGCCCACTTACTGAAGTAGTCCATTGCCACAAGGATGTATTTATTCCCGTGGTCGGATACGGGAAACGGGCCGGCGATGTCAATGGCGATTCTCTCGAACGGGCTGCCTACGTTGTACTGACGCATCGGGGCCTTGGGTCGTATTCGAGGTCCATTGCTAGCAGCGCATACAGCGCACTTTCTGCACCAGTCCTGGACGTCAGCTTGACAATTGGCCCAGTAAAACCGTTGCCTCACTTTCTGCAGGGTCTTCGTCACTCCCAGATGTCCTCCAGCGACTCCATCATGGATTTCTCGCAGCACTTCCTCTCTTCTGTTCCTGGGAACAATTATTTGGCGTCTGTCTTCCCCACCAATCTCGGCCTCCAACACACGTTTCAGGATCCCATTGTCCAGAATAAGAGAGTTCCATTGTGCCCAATAGGACTTAACAGCCGGCGAGTAACCTGCGACTTCCTGCCATGATGGTCTTCGATTGCCCTTCTTCCAGCTGACGACTAAGCCAAGGTCGGGTCTTTCTCTTGGTCTTTCTGGATCTTGCTGTCATTCCAGTTGTCATCCATTGCCGCGGTTCTACAAAGTGTTGCTTCTTTCTCTTCTGCTCGTCGGCAATGTGAGCAATCATCTGGACATGGTCTTCGCGACAAGGCATCTGCATTCTTATGGCTAGTTCCGGCTCGATGTTCGATCTCGAAATCGAATTTTTGGAGTCTCTCGATCCAACGTGCTACTTGACCCTCAGGATTTTTGAACTGTAAGAGCCATTTGAGAGCTGCATGGTCAGTTCTCAACAGGAATCTTCTTCCATACACGTACTTGTAGAAGTGCTCCACTCCCTTTACAACAGCTAACAGCTCTGCCTGGTGACACAGTAATTGCGCTCTGATTTGCTAAGCGTCTTGCTGAAATAACCAATGACCTTCTCCTGTCCCTCCTGGATCTGAGATAGGACAGCTCAAGTCCCACGTTGCTGGCATCCGTATCCAAAATGAATTTCCTTTGGGTAGGGATAGCTCAGTATAGGTGCGTTGATCAAAGCTCCTTTCAGCTTCCTGAATGAATCTTGACATTCTTCGGACCACTGGAACTTTGTTTGGCCTTCCGTGAGCCTGGTCAGTGGTTTAGCGATGTTGGCGAATCCCAGCACATATCGGCGATAGTATGTGCATAAACCAAGGAAACTTCGAAGTTGGTGAATGTCTTTTGGGATGGGCCAATCCTTAACAGCTTTGATCTTCTGGTCATCCACTGCTACTCCTTCCCGAGAGACAACGTGGCCGAGGTATCGTACTTCTTTTGGAACAGATGGCATTTCTTAGGGCTCAGCTTCAATCCGGAGTTCCTCAGTCGCAGGAATACTTCCTCCAAGTTTTCACGTGGTCCTCGAACGATCTGCCGACCACAATTATGTCGTCGAGATACACTAGACACGTGTTCCATGAGAGTCCCTTCAGTACTGTTTCCATCAATCTTTCGAATGTGGCGGGAGCATTACAGAGCCCGAATGGCATAACGGTGAACTGCCACAATCCTGAGCCGATGGTAAAGCAGTCTTTTCTCGATCTTCCTGAGCCAGTTCTACTTGCCAGTATCCACTCTTCAGATCAAGGGTCGAGAAAATCGTGGAACCAGCCAACGTGTCTAGGGTGTCATCTATTCTGGAGAGGGTAACTGTCCTTCTTCGTGACATTATTAAGTTGGCGATAGTCTACACAAAAGCGTGTCGATCCATCCTTTTTCTTCACCAGTACGACTGGAGAGGACCAGGGACTGTCAGATGGTTCGATAACTCCTTCTTTTCCCATATCGCTGACTATTTTGTCAGCCTCTTCCTTCTTGGCAAGAGGAAGTCTTCTTGCTGATTGCCGGATCGGTCGAGCACCTCCAGTATCAATCTTGTGCTGGACCACATTAGTTCGACCCCCTTTTCCTTGTCCGGTATCGAAGATGTCTTGGCACTTTTTGACTAAATCTCTTAGTTTGGGCTGTTGAGCTGGTTTTATGTCTTTGGAAGAGATGGCAACTAATTTTTCTAGTTCTGTGGGCAAGTTGTTGGGTTGGCTAATCGTACCTCGTACGCCCCGGATCACAGACGAAACTGACGAGCAGTGCCCTAAAATTGTTCCTTTCTTTAAGGTCACTGGAAAGTAATTGACATTCATGACCCTTACCGGCACAAATTTTTCAGCACGTAACAGGGTTTTCCCTAGGGCAATCCCTCGTCCAAAGGTCTCATCATGAAGTTTGGGCTCGAACATCACCACGTCTCCATGCTGCACTCCCGTCCAGGCGAGCCTCCAGAATGGTTTCAGCCCTCTCAGGTACGCTTACATCTTCAGCCAACAACACACGGATCAACTTCTCCCATGAAGCACCAGCTCTTCTCCGTTGACACGTAGGACGCCGTCTTTGAAATCCAATTCAAACCCTCTGGAATTATTCATGATGTCCATTCCGATGATCGCATCGTCTTCGATGTCCGCTACAAGTGCCTGATGTTTCACTTTAGTGCTGCCCAAAATTATTTCAATCGGTAGCTCGCCATATACAGTAGCTGGCTCCCCTGTTGCTGTGCGTAGCTTCCAAGTTGTCGGTTCAACCCGTTCCGATGTTCTGGCAAAGGAAGGCCAATTCCGCACCTGTATCTAGCAGCATGGTGCAAGGCTCGTTATTGATGAGACCGTCTACGAAGACACCTCTGTTCTGTCGTTGCAGGACAGCGACATATGCGTTGTCAACGGGGGCTTGTTCTACACAGGCCGACGATTGCCCCTCCTCTCGACCCTCTTCAGTTTTCCTGCGCCTGTTTCACACGAAAAGTTTATCAGTTTGTGAAAAATTCACTTCGCGAATTCTTTTCCACGGGCCACCAGTCTATTGTCTGTTTCACGCGAACAGTGTATCAGTTTATATTCCCACGCACAATTGTCCACTTCGCGAAAACCGGGCCACTGTCTATTTTGGGCGTACAAAAAGGTCTATCAATTTATTTTTCTGACTATCCACTCCACGATCACTTGTTTATTTTCAAAATCTCGCTTCCGACACCAATTGTAACGTAAATAAACTTAACTTGGTTTTACTAATTTATTTCACACTTAAATTTACAACTAATTTATATTACTAACTACGCCACTGTATCGTTCGACGCTATCGGCTGCTGAGACTGAGACTCCCTCTTGAGGGCTGCCTATTTATCTCCGTTACAGAATTCCAATTCTGGCGGTTGGCGAACAGCATGTTCTAGTTGTTTCCAATATCGACCGTTGTTATCCGCGGCAGCGCGACTGGATTGTTCTCGAATATCTCTGGGGATGACATCATCGTTGTCGATGGCAACGTGTGAGGCGACAGGTCCGGCCTAGGTTCGTTACAGTATATTAAAGTATAAGTGGATAAAAAGGGATTTTAAAACACGCGCGATTTTTCGAGCACGACGGCGCAGCCGGAGTGCTCGAAATAGAGCAAGTGTTTTTAAGACCAGTTATCCACGAATACTTTACGCTATTTTTTTTTATTGGTGCACTTTGAAATCATATATACTGGTATTATTACTACAAAAAAAAGAAATAAGAACTAATAATGCAAAATGGTTGAATTCGTGATGTGACATCAGAGTATACCTTTCGTTGTCATGGAAATGAGAAAAACAGATATTCATTTGCAATTTGTTATCGAAGATCAATATTTGTTGTCACCAGAGCTCAAAAATGAATTATTCTAATATCGATTTTTTGAATAGTGAGGCAGAATTGCGGTTGATACCGCGAAAATCCAGTGATATATATAGAAAAGAATATGAAAAGTTCATCAAATGGATGGAGGAGCAAGAGGTATCACATATAAATGAACGAGTTGTTAGTAATATTTTATTTGACGTTACAAGGTACTCCTGTCAGATCAATAATCAAAAATTTGTCATAAAGACTTCACGTTTCTCGATTTGTTGATGTTGCCATGGTAACTTAAAAAAACGCGCGTTTTTTAAAGTTCGATTTAAATACGCTGAGGCGTGCTTTAAATGGGTAAAATGGAGCACCAATAAAAAAAAAGGTTTTTTTAAACACTTTCTTAATTCAAAACTCTTGCTCTGCATGCAGCTTAGCTCCTCGGGAAAAAATAATGAGTCCTACTCATTTTTTCAAAGGGAATATTCAGTTTCAATTTGACACTATAGTTTTGGAAAACCCTGTATTTGGAATTTTCCAAGCAAAATATTTAATTCAGGTTAGTAATCAATTTTATTGGTGAACCTAAGTTATTGTAACAACGACATCATGTATTTGTCATGAATGTATGGTTGATTATGTATGGTATGGTTGATTATGTATGGTATGGTTGATTATTTTCATTACCGCAATGTTGTTGAATAATAATAATAAGTGAAATTAATTGAAAGTACCAAATGTACACTTTAATAATGACAAATACCTTTTTCCTTATACCAAATAAAACCGACAATAACAACAATCAAAATACATATTTAGGACAAAAACTTTGTGTCATTACTTTAAGTACTTGATTTGATAGTAGGTAGCACTATTGTATTTTTGAATTTCAGTTTGATAATGGCAATTAAACACTGTCAGGGTCTTTTTTTTCCTGTGACAATTACGGTGAGACCCAATATTGCAAATACTAAAGTTTTAATAGGGTTATTAAAGTTTTTATTCGGTGTATGGCGATAAGATTGTATTGGAAAATTCTGGGAAACAATGCCATTCAAATTAGGTACAATATAATTGAGAATGTATTCAGATAAACATTCTATTTTTAGAATTGCTCTCATTCAGATTATACGATCACTAAAATTGTATAGTTTTTAAAAATTACATATAATGAATGATTGAATAATAAAATAGGTATTCATTAGATATTTATGATTAACGACATTAACAACAAAACCATACAAGAAAAAAATAATTTTTATTTCCGTAATTGTGGTTTATCAGTTTTTTTTCCTTTAAAGTTGAAATTTCATTAATTTTCTCTTCATGATTTTTTTACATCCCTTCCTGAATCACCGTAACGCTTGCAATCCTATATTCATGAGTAACGTCACCTTCATTGTTTATTAAATGCTTGAACTGGGATAATACCAAACCAAACACTTTTTTTTTTCTCCCAGCTTGTTACCTTTTCTCTTGGCAACACACGCACATTGTTTATTTTCACAAATTTTAAAATTTATTGCCACTTTCTATCTGATTATTAGATATTCTAACTTATTCTAATGATTTTATTTACAATATCTAATTCTAAACCTTATATACTATGTACAAATTTGGATAAAATTCATATTTGACATTTTTCTGTATTCATAATTTTTATATTTCATTGTTTGCCTCGCATTGTTTTTGACATCTCGCTGTTGGTTTTTCTCCTGATATGATTTGCCATACAGGATGTTCCAACTTGTATACCATTTCATCTACTTGAGATACAGTGTTTTTTTATGAATTTAAATTTCCATATTATTTTTATTGTGTATTCAAAATGAATGTATTGTTGGTCACATACTTATGACAATAGAGATACTTCAGTACTGACCTTTTGATACAAATGCGTTGACTAGAACATGTTATAAGATTCTAGAATAGTAAAAAGCATAGAAAAATTGTAATAGAATAAAAAAGCATAGAAAAATTGTAAAACAAACATAGCATCAACCACGATAACTTAAATACCTAATAATAATAAAGAATTATAATTTTAACCTAACAAAATATATATATATATATATATATATATATATAATTGCAAGCAGTCTTCGTTAGACCACTCCATTTTGTCCGTTTTGAAACAGTTATTAAAAGATATCTTCACTGCTATTCGCTCGACAGACTATTGCAGACTAAAAAACGGTCCACACTGAGCACACACGCACGAAATATTTCCTTTGAGCGGGAGCAAAAACCGACAGCCAACGGCTCAGGTCATGTGAATTCGCGGTGACTCGCGAGAAGTTAAACATGCGCTGAGTCGTTGCGAATGATACGTCCAGATTTGAATGTACACAAAGGCGTAGCTACCAAGGGGCTAGGCGGGGCAGTGCCCCGGGGCCCTCAAGCCCAGGGGGCCCTCGAATCCTTACCAGAAATCTCGATCGAACTGAACTTTTGGAAATTTCTCCCATTTTCAAAATAAAATATGACAGGTTGCAACCCCACTTTAATCATGACAACTCAGTTCTCAGTTGAGAGAAATTCAAAAGTTATGCCTAGGGAATTCCCCTAAATTATTTCTGTAGGTTGTATCGTGAAAAAATGCAAGTCTCCTGCAGTAGGTACATTAATTCAGGTCCGCGGGCAGGAGATCGTTCATGGTCTCCACCGTTAAATGTGGTAACACTAACGGTGAATTTTTTTTCTTCCGGGGATTCCCCAACGACACTTGTAGCTTGTAGCATATCATTGTGTTTCTCTTTCCTTTTATTTTACTTTTAACGTCGTCAGTGAACAGTGAGTATCTACCTACTTGAGCACAATCTAATATTGTATTGTTTAAATAAATTAGAATAAAAAGAAGAAACCCAGTGGTGCATTTAAACGCAAACAACGCCAAGAAAGAGAAGATAGTAAACAAAAATTGCCCAAAATTGACAAGGTTTTCAGTCAGCCTTCTGCAAGTACATTTGGCCAAAATATTTCTATTGATAGTGACTCAAATAATGTGGTAACTGCAGTGTTGGTTGAGAAGCCTACTGAAGAAGATTCGACAATTATTGCAGTTGGAGATACCTCCGCCGCCGATCATGTGAACGTGGATGATGTTTGCATGACACACATAAGAGCGGAGGGTTTGGAGGAACCACAGACCTCTACATTTTTCGAAAATGTGTACGACAAATCTTCTTATGACTTGGGAAACTTCACGAACAAAATATTAAGTGATAACGAAAAACGTCAAATTCTTGATATGGGGCCTTTACAGCCTTCAGGACCTTTTCCAACAGACATCAACCAGAACAATAGGTGTTTTTCAAAATCGTACTACGTTTCGTGTTCTAAATATGGGCCAGTTAATCGTTTTTGGTTGTGCTATTCCAAAATACTAGACGCTGCCTATTGTCAACCCTGCTGGTTATTTGCTTCACAAAGGAATAATGTTTGGTGTACGGGAATTCGAGATTGGAAGCATTTATCAGAAAGAATTAAACAACACAGTTGTTCGAGTGGCCATTCGGAAGCATGTGCTGTGTATGAATTTTGGAAAAAAAACGATACTAATACTATCGACAAGGAACTTGAAAATGAAATTCGCAAAGAAGCATCATTTTGGAAAATGGTTCTTCAAAGGTTATTCGATATCATACTTACCCTAGCAAAGGGTTCTTTGGCTTTGAGAGGACATCAAGAAGACTTAAGTCAGAAAGGACACCACGGAAATTTTCTGTCCTTTGTAGAGCTTGTCGCCCGATATGATCACATTTTGCGGCAAGTTTTGGATATGCCCAAAGTTAATAATAATTATTTCTAAGTTTTTTTATCGTTTTATTTTGTTTATAATTATTAACTGTTTAATATCAGGACTTTTTTGAAATTGTGTTTTTTTATGTTTTTAGGATCTACAAGATATCTGAGTGCAACAATTCAAAATGAAATGATTGAGAGCTTGGGGACCAAATTCGAAACCCATCTACTAGAACAAATTACCGTTTTTTGCCATCATAATGGATACGACACAGGACATATCGAAGGTAGATCAGCTAAGCATTGTTGTGAGGTATGCAGTAATAACCAGATCGGAAAATGGACAGCCAATTGATATAGAAGTAAAAGAAGTGTTTCTAGGCTTTTATGCAGCCATCAAACATGGCGGAGTAGATTTAGTCAACCAAGTGATTTAAAAAAATGTGTGGGGCAAGGCTATGATGGAGCCAGTGTGATGAGTGGTGTGTATACTGGTGTACAAAAAATATTAAGGATATCCAGCCTAACGCAGAGTACGTACATTGTGCCACTCATAATTTAAATTTGGTGATAAATGATGCCGTTAGCAGTTGTGTGGAAATACAGATTTTTTTCGCAACGTTGCAAGATTTGTATAACTTTTTCGGAAACAGCATCAAACATTGGGATCTACTGTCAAAATTCACTGGCGAATCGGACACCACTCTAAAAAAACTAAATCCGACTGGATGGTCCAGTAGGGTCAATACGATATCTGCAATAAAACTTCGTTATTTTGATATTATCAAAGCATTATCAGAAATAGTTCTAAAGAGTCCTAAAAAAGATGAGCGTAGTGAAGCAGAGAGTATTAAAACAAAAATGCTAAATTTCGAGTTCGTGTTGCTTTGCGAATTCATGCACAGTGTATTGAACGACATCAATTATGCATCCAAAACTTTACAAAAATGCGACATCAATTTGGGCGAGGCAGTAAAGTTTAAGCAGAGACCAAAGCAAAGTTGCAAATTTATAGAAATGATTTCGAATTATTCAAGTGCAAAGCCAGTGAAACTGCAAGAAAATATGGTATTAATACCCATTTTCAAGAAAATTAAAATTGAGATTTTCAATAATGTACTAGACACAGTAATATCTCAATTAGATACACGTTTTATTGGTATGAGTGCAGTCTGTCATATATTCGATTTTCTAACACCAACATTTTTATTACATGTTGATGAAGCAACTTTATTACAAAAGTGTGACGAATTCCGAAGAAAATATTCAGATATAATAGGCCCTAGTTATTCACTTCAATTTATTAATATTTACCACCTAGTTTTACCTTAACTAACTCAAGCATGGACTGTTCACCAATTATGTAAGGAAATAATGAGCAAATATGGAGTGCTAGAATGCGACCTAACGGAAGTATTTACAGCAATGTTATTATTCTTTACAATTCCTGTCACTTCTGCAGCAGCTGAAAGGTCATTTAGTAAATTAAAAATAATAAAAAATTATTTAAGAAATAATATGGGCCAAACTCGACTCCGACATTTATCGCTAATAGCAATTGAAAACAAAAACCGCATCAAGCCTGGATTTAAACGAAGTCATTGATACTTTTGCGAAAACCAAAGCTAGGAAAAAATTGTAAATATAATTGTTATTAAGTCAGTTGGTAGGCCCGACCTTTATATAATGAACCCTTGAATCTTCTCTATTTCGTTTTATTAGTCAATCCTACACCAAGTATTAATTGTAATTTATGTTGTTACTGTTTAATATTTTTATTACCTGCCCTGCAGTGCACAAAAAAGAGCTTAAGTAGCTTAGCATTTTAAAAGTATTTGTATATTTCATATTTTTATTTGATAAAACCTTATCAGTTTACAAAGCAGTGGGGCCCCATTTTTTAATTTGCCCCAGGGTCCTTGTTACCTAGCTACGCCACTGAATGTACATATTTATTTATAGTAGTAATACATCCAACAGACAAAAGAGTCCAATTATATGAGTATATAACGTAAAATTTGTGTAACACAGTATACTTATTCTAGGTTTATATGTTAACAATAACTGATAAAGTAACAATAACAATACTTTCTGAAATTACATTTCAATTCGAGATGAGCCTATATAAAATTTGTTTGAATTGGGATGCATTTGAAAAGAATATATCCACTGAGGGAAGATTGTTTAGACATCTACACATATGATTTAGACAATTATAGAAATGATGTTGGGAATTCGGTACATCAATACGAAAGGTAGGGTTCGTTCTAGAGGCTAAACGACGAATATTGAAGTTCAATAAAGATAGTAATGTTGATGAATCGATTTCATTGTGTATAATGAATGAAAGTAAGGTCGGAAATTTCACGACGTTTTCTCAAAGAAACCATATTGAATTCATTCAAGAAAAGATTATACTCACAGTGTCTTTCTGGATTTGAACCATAAACTTTGAGATACATGAATTTCAGAAATCTACGTTGAACATTTTGTATAATGCGGATTCCATATCTGGCTGCCGTATTCCAATTTCGATCTCACCAAAGCAAAAAATATGCATTTCATTGCTTCTGGTGATTTGAATTCTTTGCAATTTCGTTTCACAAATCCAAGAAGACGCATTGATTTATTTGTGATATCCTCTATGTGTGACGAAAACGTTAATTTCGCGTCAAACGTTATTCCTAGATCCCTACATTCAGATACCCTCGTAATGATGGTATCCTTCAATAAATAATTGTGGACAATTGGAGATCTACGTGAGTATGTCATAATTTTGCATTTGCTAATGTTCAGTGGTAAGTTATTCGAGTAACACCAATCAACTAAATTATTTATGTCGTGTTGTAATGTGGTACAGTCCGTAGGATTTCGAATTTCTTTATAAAGTTTCATATCGTCTGCGCAGAGAAATTTTTTGATTTTATGGAGTCACAAATGTCGTTTACAAACATAAGAAATAAAAGTGGCCCCAGAACAGGCGACAAACTCGAAGCTTTTTTTCTCCTTCATATTCAACAAACACATTTCTGTTCGAGAGGTAACATTACAGAAGGTTTTGGAGTTTCGCAGAAATTCCGAATCGGATCAGAAGTAATTCATGGGAAACTCTGTCGAACGCCTTACTGAAATCAGTATAAATGACGTCCACCTGATTTTTATCATCAAAGGATTTCGAAACATATTGAGTAAGTTGATTACTATCGTTTCGGACGTCCATCGTCTTAATGTATTTAAAAGGTTTTCACGACGTTTCGAATGCTTGTATCTGCAATCGTCTTCAGGTGAATACTGATAAGTTTAGGTGCTACTTACCAATTTATATGACTGTCGGCGCAATGATGCGTGCAATTCCGCCATATGCAGTGGTGCGCGTAATTTCGCGCGGTGTGGTGGTGCGTGAAGTTACGCGCCTCTGCAGCCCGCCAGAAAGAGCAATCAGGGGTTTCCATACGTTCTTGATCTCAACGCTTGGTTGTCTAAAGGCGTTATTGGCTTCGATGTAGGCGGCCTTTGAATTTCGTTCGAACCAATGCTCCTCTCTATGTAGAACACTTGCGTCGTCCCATAGAACTCGATGGTGCTCAGTCAGGCGTGGTCAGCGATTCCCGATTTTGATGTTTCTCCACATTGAGTCCATTTCTTGTGCTCATCAATCTTACCGATAACGGTCTCTTTGTCTCTCAATGTAGGAATCTCCGCATTACATGGAACTTCATAAATGCAATTCTTACTGATTTCATTTTTGTTGTCAGGTTTGGTCTTGGTCAGGAAACTCCGTAAAGTACTGCCGGATTGGAAGCAGCTCTTGATGTTGAACTTGTTTCCGATCCTTCTGAACTTCTCAGAGACACCTCTGATGTACGGAAGGCAGATCAAAGCAACAACAAAGCACAGTGATCTGCCTTCCGTACATCAGAGGTGTCTCCGAGAAGATCAGAAGGATCGGAAACAAGTTCAACATCAAGAGCTGCTTCCAATCCGGCAGTACTTTACGGAGTTTCCTGACCAAAACCAAACCTGACAACAAAAATGAAATCAGTAAGAATTGCATTTATGAAGTTTTATGTGAATGCGGAGATTCCTACATTGGAGAGACAAAGAGACCGTTATCGGTAAGATTGGATGAGCACAAGAAATGGACTCAACGTGGAGAAACATCAAAATCGGGAATCGCTGACCACGCCTGGACTGAGCACCATCGAGTTCTATGGGACGACGCAAGTGTTCTACATAGAAAGGAGCATTGGTTCGAACGAAAGTTCAAAGAGGCCGCCTACATCGAAGCCAATAACGCCTTTAGTCAACCAAGCGTTGAGATCAAGAACGTATGGAAACCCCTGATTGCTTTTTCTGGTGGGCTGCAGAGGCGCGAAACATCACGCACCACCACACCGCGCGAAATTACACGCACCGCTGCACATGGCGGAATTGCACGCATCATTGCGCCGACAGTCATATAAATTGGTAAGTAGCACCTAAACTTGTCAGTATTCACCTGAAGACGATTACAGATACAAGCATTCGAAACGTCGTGGAAACCTTTTAAATACATTAAGACGAAACGATAGTAATCAAGTTACCACATCGTCTACAACCTTCAAATAAATATTGAGTAAGTGTACATAGATTCGTAACAGTGCTTCGTGCTCTCATGAATCCATGTTGGAATTCCGAGAGAGATCTGGCAATTTTATTATAAATTAGATCCGACAGGATGATTTCAATTAAGTTTTGAGAAGACTGATATCAGCACAATTGGTCTGTAGTTGGTAATATGATTTGCCTTCCTGACTTATGAACAGGGCAAATGCGTGAGGTTTTTCCATAGTTTAGGAAATCGGTCAGTGTGTAACATTTTATTGTAAATTATTTGTAGGGGTCGACATAGGTAAGTTATATGCTTTTTGACAACTTTGGCAGGAATACCGTCAGGTCCGCTAGACATTTTGTTTTTTATATTTTTTTATGCTTTTAAGATTTCTTCAGTACTAATGTCGTTCAAAATTAGCGGAAAACTGAAATTGTTTGGGGTATCTGGTAGTTCATGTTGACTATTATTATCATTGGCGGTATAATTACTACTAAAATGTGTAGCAAATGCGTCAACAATTTCCTTCGGTTATTATTCAAAATATGCATGCGCCTCGACTCAACGCATGCAATTTCAAGTTAGTACGCGGATTTATATGTCTAGATAAATAACATTTGACATTTAACTGTTTCCATTAACGAATTCACCGGAATTCATATTGGAATCATACTGATTTGTTGAAAATATGAACAGGATGTTCATAAAATCAGATGTGGAATCATCTGCGACTGAAAGATAATTGAGAATGTTTCTCTTTTCAACAGGATTCATACTATACTACAATTTATTCCGAAATAAAAGTTCAATTTACTGTATTTTTTATTTAAAAAATCCATTTATAAAATATATCAAGTCTCTAATAAATTTATACATTTTTGAAATGTTATGAAATATAATATCATATGGCAAATGACTCATTTTCATGACACTAAAATGTATCAATAATTTTTTACAATATTTTGCACATGACGTAATGCTGAAATATCTACAATTCTATAAAAATATAATCTCTCCATTAATAGGAATAAAAATCACATGATCTGTTGAATGATAAAAATATATAAAAAGTGTTTGTTGATTTTTTGTTTGCAGCTATAACCTACTACTAATGTCCAGTTTTCCATTCTTTTCCTCCAATTCATAAGACGGATTAATGTTCCCTGATAATTCCTTTTTCCTTCTCACGCTCTTCCTCAACTTACTCCTTCCAGCAAAGTGTTCAGTTATTTCAAACAGAGACTTTCCTTCTGTTTCTGGTAATGCAAAATACAACACGATAGTACCTAGGATGCCAACACTGCCATAAAACCAAAACACACCTGGAAGTGTGAAAGTAGCAACCATCTCTAAAAACAGTTTGTTGGCAAGGAAACCGATTATATAACCGATACCTGCAGATAATCCCGATGCTGTTGCCCTTATGTCGTTACTGTACAACTCTCCAATCAGGATCCAGGGCAGGATTTTTATGGCAAAATAAGTAAAGAAAGCAGAGCTCACCAAGAAAATAACCGGCATCCACTGGTAAGAGTCTTCACTAGCCAACGCATTGTTGATTGAATTGAATTCAGATTTTTCATCTAAACGATGTATATCATTTATGAATGCGTAGGTGCCAACCACTAGGAAACAAAATCCGGATCCAAAAAGAGATATGAAGTTAATAACCCTTTTTCCGAAGAAACTTATCAGACTGACACTCAATATACATCCCAGAAGTTGAGCTACCCCCATCAGTACCGTTGAGTAGTATTCACTGATTGGGGCTCTCAGGACTTTGAAAATTTTTATAGCATAGGCCTGCAAAGGAGTGTTTCCATTAAAGTGGCACAGGAAAAAGCCCAGTATGATCAGGAGGTAAGGGCGAATGAAGTTGCGTTTTCCGAATAGTCTCATACTTTGAAGCATCTTATCGATAGTGTTCTGGGTGTGGATGTCGTTATTGGTTGCCGTGATTTGTTTGTGCAATTCCTGAAACTCATTTTCTACGTTTACGATGGTAGTCCAGCCTCTCAGCCATGCTATGCTTTTCTTGGATTCTTCCAATCTGTTTTTCGTGATGAGCCATGTTGGTGTTTCAGGTATGAACATGAGAGATGTGAATGATATCATGGGTACGGCGCAATTCACCAAAGTCACCGTTCGCCATCTGAAGAATGTTCCCAATATAAATTGACTGAGAATTCCTAGAACTACTGTCATGGTACTTGTTGTGGATAGTATTCCTCGCAAGTGGGGCTGGGTTATTTCTGCAACGTAAGTGAGAACCTGAAAAACCATTCAAAGTATGAATATAATACTTTCGCCCCTTCCCCAAAAAATAATGATTACAATGAGGAATTCGATGTAACAAAGTTGTTCCATATTTTTGCATACAATTTCAACATTCTAGAGGCATATATAAACCATTATTTTATTTCACAAAAAACTCATTTATAAATATGAAATTTGGTAAATAATCGCCTATAAAAAAAATAAACTAAGAACACATTCATAAAAGTCATTCCGTTAAAATACTACAAAAAAGGGAGGTACATTCGTGATATGTCATCTCTAAAATGTCACTATGGGGGACAGAATGTACAGAATATATTAGGGAGTCGAAGTAACTGGACCGGGAAACACACAGCGCTCCTAGCGGTTTTTTTAACGTTGAGGAAGCCTAACCTATATGATGTGAATCTCTATTGTTATTTACATCATTCAAAAAAGCAATTATAATCCGCAGCGGATTTCAAGAAGTGAATACGTATGTTTTTCGGAAAGAAAGCCTTGCAAAAGAGGCAGGTTTATTGAAAAGTTGTCTCATAGACAACTCTATGAACGAGCTGATGGCAATTTTGTGATAATATGTGGAAGAGTTTTGCGCAAAACTCCCGGAGATAAGTTCAAAAACTAATACGAATTTTCATGAAGTCACAGTTGAGGTAAGTTCAAATAATGGTGGATTTATGCAGCACCAATTAACAATTATCAAGTAACAATTAGCAATTATAAGTTCAACCATCATCCTACAATGGCCGTGTTTGTGCAGACAAGTAACAATTATCAATTAACAAGTAGAAAGTTGGCCAACTTTTAACATCTTACTTTAATTGAACTAGTACGCAGATGACCGTGGATTGGTCCGTGCGATGACGAAAGCTAACCCAACTTTCACTAAATAAAATATTCTGGTTTGTTTTTGTTGTGGGTTGTGGCGTCCTTTGAAATTTTATTTGTTTGTGAAAATATACTGTAAAAATGGAAATTGATGATGCCATTTTGATCGACCTCGTTCGGCAATTTCCCGTGTTGAATTACGTTGAGCCTCTAGCAGTAGTGGTTCGTAGAAGCCCATGCGTGGTTTTGAGCCAGTTTTGTACTCTATTTCACCCAAACTTTCACACAAATAAAGATTAATCGAATCTCACTATGTGTTTTTATTCAAATGAATAGCTGGTAACAACTGAACTGAATGGTAAACATTCTCAGAGCTTTTATAAACTTGTGAAACAATAAGCTTTAAGAAAATAAGATGTAAAAGATAATTCTCGAAATAAAATCACTATAAGCATGAATAATAGATAAAATACGATATTAATCCATACTATAAAAGATAATATTCGAATGAAGAGATAAGACTCGAATAAAGTTCATAATCAGCTATTCCCGGTTCTCATCTTCATAGTCCAGAGAGGTGCGTTCGATTGTAGACTCCTTGAGTAGAGTAAAGTATTTGAAGGTTTCTTAAATTTACTCTGGAGTTGAGTACTATTCATGTAATATTCGAACGGTGCGGAATTTATCTGGAGTTGTTTACTAAGTCCGAGTGACAGAAGGTTCTGACATCGGAAATATAGGTTTTGTTAAAAAAAACGAAAAATGGCAAGAATAATGAAAATTGATGAAAACCGGAGAAAAATATTGTTGACAACAGCAGATAACTTCTCTAGAATCTTGTTCGCCAATTGTAAATTGAATGTTAGTATTTATAGTAGGGAATGAAATGGTAGATTCGAGAGTAGATTATAGTAGTCTTATACAGATTAATAATCTCATTCTTGGGTTGGGTGTGAGAGTGTGAGACACAGCATGAAGATATTTTGCGTCCCGTGGGTTGTGTAAATTTTGTGGAGTTAAATAAACTCACCCATTTTGTAGAGTTACAAGAGTTAACTCGGTAGAGAATACTCGGGTATTTGCGAACGACAGTCTTATAGTAAAATATACACAACTTTACGATTTTCGAACGCTATTTAGTAAATTATACTCGATGGAGTTAATAATCGAACGCATCTCAGGGGCGTCCTTGTAGAGCTCATCCAGTATTGAAACGACCACTTTGGCCTTCCCCCACCTAACAAACAATTTTTATCGGAGATACCCGAACCATTGTCCAACTATGGCTATTAATAGAAATTCCATAGGCGTACCAAATTATTTGGTATGGGCGATTCACGAGACGTAGAGAACTTACACTCCTATAACTTTCCTAACACTCCTATTTCTTTTTCCGCTACCGAATAGTACTTACCACTGGGCATTTTGGCAAGGTAACGAGTAAACTATTGCAAAGTTGAATAAATAACTGCACTACCCATTTATTGATTAAACAAACCTAACCTTTCAAACGCTGCATGCCAAGACACTGGTGAAGATTCGCCGTAGCACAGCAAATCGTGTCCACTCGTGTTTTCCCCCTCTCTACCTACCAAACGGTCGTTTCAATAGTGGATGAGCTCTATAAAACATAACTGTTGTATGACTTGTGCGCATGCTTACTTTTCTTCCTTGATTGTTAATTGAATGTGCATAAATTCCCTCATTTTCGTTACTTGTTAATTGCTAATTGTTAATTGATAATTGTTCCTTGATAATTGTTAATGGGTATTGCATAAATCCACCATAAGTACTGAATATTGAATAAAAATAATCTTAGGTTATGGTTCATATATCCATGAAAAAAATTTCAGTGCGTTTTATTTCATTTCTAATTATACCAGAATAAAATACACGGAAATTGATTGATGAATAGAAATATATATTATGACAGATTCTATGCATGAAATGATTCGGATACGCCTTATACTATTTGCTCATAATGGAAGAACATAACAATGATCGCTAAATCAATAATTGACTATTTCAGAATTTCATTTGGATTTGAATAAAGGGACTGATCTACTAAATTAGACTACATTACGATTCCAGAATTTAATTATAGGCATTCCGAAAAATGTATCTTATTTTATGTATCAGCACAATTCTAATTAAATAATATATATATATATATATATATATATATCTTATTTAGCTGAATATCGATCGATCAGTTGCAAATGTGGAAAAGGCTTTTGCAAACATTTCAAATGAATATAAGATCTTAATCCTTCCAATTAAAGAAAAAAACTGTAACGTATTTCGGCCTGGTTTTGAGAAATTCCCAAATCATTTTATGGAGAACCATCTCGAGTTGACTGTAATGAATTAATTACTCAAATTCCAAGTTTTCTTGTCCATTCATAAAATCAACTTTCCTGTTCCAATATTTTCACAAAACTCTCGTCAAAGATTTGTAAAAATAACTTTTCAAATGAAAAAAAAACAAACAAATCATATTATCACTCTAAGAACTACTTATCGATATGCGATCGGAGAAATTCTGATTATTGTACCTACTTCTTATACATTTCAGACACATAATGTAATATAACCTACAAATATTTCTGTGCCTGATTTGGATTACTCACATTTCACGAATAAAATCCACCCAACAATCATGGAATCATATTCCTAGTTTCCATATTTAAAATTAGATATATTTTTCAATTTAATGATCATTGTTACTGAACATCGATAACATAGCCCCGGAAAATAAAACTGAGTTCAGGATTTTTATATTCAAAATTCGAACAACCAACGACGCTACAAATTCTTTTTGATCCATTTTTTTCAAAAAAACTGCACGGGAATCCTTGCTGGCTACACAACAAGGTACCCCGAAATTGAAAAATATCACCGAACGGTGGCGCTGTCAACATACTTGGACTTCCTATTTGGTTAGTGCCATGTCCGCTGAATGTAACTGTTATGATATCCAAATGTCGTAGAAAAAATGTTAAAAGTCGTAATCATATTCAATCCGGAAAAATGTAGATATTATTCGAGATTATATCGACTTCATTCCTAAATTCTGCCCAAAGATATAATGTCAGACAACTTTGTGGAAAACGAAGAAAACCAATAAATACAACTCAAAACTCTGGCTAACTGACAATATTCCAATAGATAAAATTCACTATACAACTCAAACTGAGTAATAATAAAGTTAACAAGTCTACTGTTTTTGTTGGTATTTGAGTTCATCGACTTTCTCATTATCTCTGCAATTCCTTGATGTCCTGGCACCCAAATTAGCTTAACGCGGTTTCGTTCTGCTGATGTTCTCAGTTCCTCTTTGCATGCAAGAAGTTGGCATCACTTCTTGGCTGCTCACTGCCACTGCCACCTGCAGAATAAAGATCTGTTCTCCTTTAATTATTCGCACATTGAAGTACTCCATAGACCTCTTCCTGGAAAACAAAGGTCAAGACCACTTTGTTATCGGCGTACCGAAGCGCTTTGTGCCCTTTTTCTTTCAGAGCCCCCATATTCCGTCCATGATCAGGTTTCACTGGACTACAAAATACTCCCCACGAGGGCATCCTCCCCGGGAACTACAGTCTCCTCCATTGTGTGAATCATCCAGTTTCTTAGCATAATACTTACTATCCAGGCCACACATGGTTCCTCGAGCCCTATCTGACTAAGAGACCTGATGATGATAGAGACTATGGAAGTGGCGTTTAAAGCTCCTTCTATGTCAAGGATGACGCTAGTAGTGCTTTTGTGTTTCCAGCATGTTTTCTACTCCCTCAAGCAGTTTATGGGGTGATACAGTGATTCTACCAGTGCACCGTCCTTATATATCCACCAACTTTTGTAGAGCCTTCAGTCAAAGAACAGTCTTAGAACTTTTCCTGTCCAGTTTTCCAGGTTTTGGTGAAACAAATTATCCCAATATCCCTTCATGGTTTTGGTATACACTTATGAGCTGCCTCTGAGTATATCACAGATTCTACAATGTAGTAGTTCTGTTACTGAATAAATCCCGTCCGGTCCCAGTGATTTGTATGTGATAAATTGTCCATTGTACCTTTTTAGATTGTCCAATTTCCCTGAACCTCTTTTTAAGCTTGGTACATTTTTATCTCATCAAAATTCTGATCTATTCCAGCCAAGGAAAATGAACCCTGAAAAGTTCCTTTATTGTTTTTTCTCCTGTACTGATGTACTCTCCTTGTTCGTTTTTAAGGGAGTGTATAACCTGTTTCTCTATGGAGAGTATTCTTTGGAGTCTGGCGCACTCTTGAGTACTTTCTCCTCGCAGACTCTTCCAAGAGTCTCTCTTAGTAGTTCAGTGCGATTTATAACTGGTAAAGGCGTTTTGTAGTCATCCACCCTTCAGTTTTCTTGGCACTGGTTACTTTTGCCTAGTTTGTCTCCCTAACCTTTCAACTTCCACCAGGGCACATTCCTGGTGAAGTTCCTTGTGTGACGTCGAACACTTATTCAAAATTCTTTCATTTTTATATTTGGTTCTCGAAATATACAATGAGTTACTAGTTTCACACAAATAAATGGTGCATGTTTAAATTCATGTTTCGCAGTTTTTCAATATTATCCATGTCTTACTTATTATGAGTGTCCGTATGTCATTTTCTCAATACGTACCGGAGCTTCTAAAAGTCCTCCACTTAGACCAGTCATACAGGATGCCAGGAAAATCTGCCAGTCCTCAGTGGAAAAGTAGAACAACAGCCATGCCATTAAAAATGGGATATTAACTATTTGCATGGTTCTTTTTCGTCCAATGGAATGCGTAATGAATCCTGACATGATACATCCCAGAGGAACACATATTAGATTTATTGATCCTGAAACAGACATATTTTCAAAAATATTTTCAGGCAAGGTGTATGATACTAAAAAATAAAACAAATTAGAGATTAATCTTTTTGTTATTGATTTCCACATCTCCAGATATTATTATAAATTATTGTTTGGGATTTCAGAGAGAGCATGTTCCTAGTTATGTATCCACCCTGTAAAGGAAGGTTTTTTTCTAAAATAGACTTTTATTAAAGATTAGTGGGATATCCAAACAAATATTTCAAAGAGAAAATAAATACAATGGAAATGGAGATTTTCTTTCAGAAATAGGATGCAGAAACCTTTTCAAATGAAAATGATACAAAAAGTCATTTGCGGAGATATAAGAACTGTTTTTTTTAACTTTCACTGCATCAACACAAGGAATACTTCGATAATATTAAAAAAAACATAAGGACTCTTCAGTACAGTTTGAGGACAATATTTGCAGACGTCAAAAATATGTTCCATCATTTTTTTTTTCAAGTGTATTATGCCTAATTTTGAAGGCAGAAAAATGGAACTGATGGTCTGGAAAATACCTGGAGGAAAACACTATACCAAATTTTCATTGGTTTAGATGCGAATTCCTGCATAGATCGGACAGACATTTGCACACACAAATCCTTTTTTTGGTTTACATAATTTTTCAAAATTTTGGGAGTCCTTAGAATCGCTGCTAAGTCAGATTAAATCTAATATTATTTTTCAATTACCATCCAGAGCATAGTGTGAGAAAGATGCGCAAAAATGTAGCACGCGATTGTTTCTCAATGACTCGTCTGTCAAATACTTGTAATATCAGTGTTTATCATTCCTGAAATAAATAGTCTCAAAGATTTCGAAAATAACAGGTCGTGTCACTGTCACTCAATTGATCTATAGTTTATTACGTTTCCGGATAAATTTTTAGGATATAAATTTAGTGAATAAACAAAAATAAACCGCTGAAGTGTTGCCATGACGCTAAAGTGGCATTTTGCGGACTCTTTTCAGAGTCCAAAGTTGGCATGTTATAAAGCGTGTACAAAAAAATATTTGAATATATTTGAGAAAATTGATGAAAAAACATTCAAGAAGAACTCGTGATACAAAATCCAAATGTTAACCAAATCTATAACGGGATAGAGAAAATATTCCTTGAATAAACTGACTCCCGCTGCGTACGCTATCTCTTATATAAAGGTCATTAGCACCCAAAAACTTCTCTGTGCCTGCTTCTCCTTCCCTGGAAACCTCTAGACACTTCTGTTTGTTTCGCAAAGTCTGTCGTGGCGCCAGCGGGCACACGATGAACTGGCAGTGGCGCAGTGTATTCGTTTTCGTAACAATATTTTTTTGCGAAAAGATCGACATCTTCCTTTTTGAGCGAATATAGGGGACTTAGGAGCGATATATTCATGGATATTCATATATATTAACTCCCCAATAATGGTGAGTTTTCTTACCAATCCATGATATGGAATTCGGTCCCAGAGTTATCTCTTCCTCCGTGTCGCTTGCGGACAATGCCGGAATGATGATGGTAGGAAATCCCAGACTCATACCAAAAACCAACAGAAGCATATTCTTCACACATACTGCTAAAATCTGGGGCAGGGCCTGTCTCCATTCGGCTAATTTCTTTTCTGGCGAGTTACTCTCGGAACTGAAAAAAAACATATTATGAACCTGGTTTTAGAAAATTCAAAAAAATAGCGACATGGAAACTCATTGATCGATTTTCAACAACAAACACATTGAATCAAAAAACTAAAAAAAAAAAGAATATGATATGTATACAAAACGTAATAATGTATTGGGACAAACTTACTAATCTGCCTATTCAGAAAATATAATAAGTAATAAGTTTCACTTCCAGAGGAGAGAAAACCCAAACAAATGCAAATTTTGGTATATGGTTATGGGGTTTAGCAAGAAGAAGTGGAAGAACTTCAAAGATCTTTCTCCTCTCTGGAGAAAATAAGTATACATTTGAGAAATTCAAACTCTATGTAGTATGGGTAGTAATGTATTTTATATAAAAAAAAACTAAAAAGCGAAAAATAAAATAAACCATTTTAGTCCCAATAACTAAGCTCCTAAACTAAAATAAGTAACTAATTTTGAGTCGGCGCCAAATAAACAAGCAAATTAGTTACGTAAAGCGTAAAATGATGTCAGGGGATGCGCGGCGGCGGCGCGTCGCAGAAATTTCCGAGCATTCCCGAAGTTGATATCAGCGAGACAGCTATCCCGATAGGCACACACGTGAGGGCACATGTCGTCACGAGTGGTCGTGCGGAGAGCGCATTTTTGGAATGTTTTTGTTTATTGCTGGAGATTTCACGTTGCATTTTTATTTTATTTTGTTTTAATTATTTCTTTGGAGTAATTTAATGATTTCGTTGAATACAGATACAGAATACATTGCCACTGGGTTGCCTGATCCAGGCCGGTGGATATACGTCATTTCCGGTTGTTTTTGTGATTTTTGTGAATAACTCTAAAAATACCCATTTACAGAGAATAATGCAGGAGTACTTTTTCAACCGACGAAACCAACAAGGAGGAGGTTCTCTAGTCGACGCGTAGGTAAAGGTTAAGAATATGAGATCACCCAGTATCTTCACGAAATTTTCACAGGAGCTTAAGAAGACGATAAAAACAGTATAGCAATCGAAAATTTAGCGCGGAAAAGATAATTTTAGGAGATATGGACCCCAGAAGGTTCATAAATAGAAGTTATGGAATATAACTTTTGGAAACTGCAGACTGATATAAAGAATAGCTTTTTGCACTAAACTATTAACTGTACACTCATTTAACGTTTAAGTAATATTAAAATCACTTAATGATCAATAAAGACATGAAAAAACTCCGATTATGTTTCATTAAATTTTTCACATGAACTGTCAAAAATAAAATATTGGTGGTTGCATTGTGCATTGATCTTGGCGTTTTATGGACATGCCACGTTGCCAACTATTCAAGTAGAATTTGGCCAATACGGATTATCACAAAATTTTCACGTCCTTTTAAAGTTATCCCCGAAAACAGGCCGACGATTCCATCCATATGGCAAATGAAGACGAACAGAGTGAATTGGAAGAAGATTATTGAATATTTTTACTTCGAAAAAAAAAGGCCTTTTTCAGGGCCACCAATATTTTTAAAAAGAATTCATACTACCAACGACATGATTACGAGCGGAGCGAAGCGTCGCTTCGTAAGGTTAATTGGCTTGCATCCAACTTGGATAGTTAGGTTAGGTTGTGTTCCTTTGTAAGGTTTATAAGCATGTTTTCAAATTGAATAACAAGGTTAGTCAAGTTAGGTTAGGTTGTGTTCCTTCTTTTTACGTAAGAAACTAATTGGATCGAAATTTTCGCGAGCGGAGCGAAGCGTCGCTTTATGAGGTTGATTAGCTTGCATTCAACTTGGATAGCAAGGTTAGCCAAGTTAGGTTAGGTTGTGTTCCTTCTTTTTACGTTAGAAATTAATTGGATCGAAATGTTCGCGAGCGGAGCGGAGCGTCGCCTATGTTAGGTTGATTAGCTTGCATTCAACTTGGGTAACAAGGTTAGCCAAGTTAGGTTAGGTTATGTTCCTTCTTTTTACGTAAGAAATTAATTGGATGTTTTCTCGGCCAGGCATACAAGAAAACATCCAATCAAAATGCGCTTCTTGGTCCAGTTTAAAATTACTTAAAACAAAATAAAATAATATCTGTCCACTCATAACTCCAAAATTGTGGATACATTTGCCGGTCAGCTGAAGTCTATATTGATATGTACTTTTTGTAATTACTGCTCCGTTACTTTTGAACCTTTCTGGGTACTTTCAATCCCTATTCCAGACTTGCCAAACGAAGTCGTGAATTTAAAACAATGTATGAACTGTTGACGAAGAGGAGACTTTGACTAACGATGCGAGCCCATACTGTTCAACTTGTGGAATGAAAAGGGAATTCAAAAAGATGATTCGTATACAAACATTTCCAAAAATTTTAGTTATACATTTAAAACGTGTTTCTTCGACTGATGGCAGTAAATTGGACAATGTGATTAATTTTCCCATACAAAATTTGAATTTGGACCAATATTCTGCTCAGGATGGAATAAATACTCTTTATAATATCTACGCCATATCTAATCATAGCGGCAGCATTTCCAATGGACACTATACTGCATATTGCAAACACCCTTATTCTAATTGTTGGCACCTCTTCGATGACTGCCGTGTATTTTCCAAGATTGACTCTCTCAGCTCCCAGGGAGCATGTGTCCTTTTTTATGAAAAAGTTGATGATCTGATTTCTGATGGTGTGGGTTTTTCCGAGTTTTCCTCCAACTGAAACAGCAAATGCGCACTTCGAGTCCCCGGCTTCAATCAAGATTTACATCTTGATATTATTTTATATTTAAAACTTTGCTTTTGTATTTTTTAATTCTGAATAAAGTTTTTAATTTCAAAAAAAGTTACTTTCTAAATTCGGCACATCAACTTCATGCTTAATTTTCAAAATTATAATCACTATCAAGAAGCGTGGTGAAATATACTTTGCATTTTAAACACAGATATCAGATCGTTATTTCATGCTGTAATACTTCTCATTTATATGCTCAATATGTATGACGCATTGAATTTCAGTATTTTCTTTTCCCCTTTTGGAGACATAAGCAACGTCGCATATCAATAAACTTCAAGATTCAGATAATCATAACATTTGATTTTTGACATTTCTTCTGTAAAATTATATGAAGAGTAATCGGAGTTTTTCATGTCTTTGTCGAAAATTGAGTGTTTTTAATATAACTAAAAGGTGAAACGTGTGTGCGGTTACTATTTTAGTGTAAATAGAAACTGTTTATATCAGTTTATAATTTCCAAAAGTGATATCATATAACCTCTCTTTATGGACCTTCGGGGACCCATATCTCCTAATATTATCTTTTCCGCGCAAAATGTTCGATTGCTATACTGTTTTTACCATATTTTGAAGCACCTGTAAAAATTTCGTGAAGATACTGGGTGATCTCATAGCCTTTACCTTTTCCCGACGCGTTTCTTTTTTTTATGTATGATCACGCATAACTTTTACCGAACAGTTCGATTCTGATAATTTTTTTTTCATTGGATAAGGTGTACTTTTGTCCCATTTGAATTTGAACAAAAAAATCCATACCTAAGGGTAGCAAAATGGAGGATATTGATCGCTCACCCTCTGAATTTTGGTTCGTTAACCGATTCTTAGTTGTGAGTTTTCCGATTTGGATGATTTTTTTTTATTAGATAGGGTATACTCATAGTTGATCATATTCCAATTTGGAATGAAATAATCCGCCCCTATGGGTAGAAAAATAGGGGATGATTGATTTTTCCCTTGTGAACATTGGCACACATATGTAGTTGACATTGACAGATCCTCCTACATCCGTCACAATAATTACGTTCTATGAAAGGATGGAATTATATACAGAGTGATAAAATCAACTAACCAGAACTTTCAAAAATAATGTATATTATATAACAATAAATAGTTAAAGTAGACAATCATATTATTTAACAGTTAATAGTTGAAGTAAGCTAGGTAAGTAAATATTTTGGAAGTAATAAAAATTAAGTAGGTAGTAATTAGTAGAATTCAGCCACAAAAAATTTAAAAATTAAAACTTTTTAACAAAAAATCAAACCGACGAAAAAATTAACTGAAAAGCAAAAAATAAAATGAAACTTCTTAGTCTTAATGATAATTGAGCTCCTAAACTAATGTGAGTAACTAATTTTGAGTCGGCGCCAAACAAACTAGCAATTGAATTAGGTAAAGGTAAAATGATGCAGCGAGATGCATAGCGGCGTTTTGATTACTTCCTCAAAGTAATATAATGATGGGTAAGTGCCATGTGAAGTGGAATGAATAGAAAAAATCGAATTAAACGGTTTTCTTCACATAAAGGATTCAATATAAAATTGAACCAGAAAATGGTAGAACGTTGCATGATATTCACCTGAAATTCCATATAATATCAATGGACATTGAATGCAAATGTTTCTTTCTGATAAGCTCGATTATGTTTAATTTATGTCGTGTTCACCTTACAATCCGCATACCGGTTTCAGGCTTCTTGGCCCTCATCAGTACGGAGTAGTCAACCAGCCAAAGGTCCAAAGAACTCTGGCTGAAGTGAGACACAACGTAAACAAACCATCATCGAGCTTGTAACACCTATAGGTCCGCCGGAAAAGATAAACTTTAACTGACGGTACCTAGTGACAGAAAGAAACACTCCGAAAATCTCCCACCTCGATTGGTTTCTTAATAAAAGATTCCTTCTCAGTAGGAGTGGCAAGCCCGTCTAGCATATAGTGAGAGATAAGTGCCATGTGAAGTGGAATGAATAGAAAAATCGAATTAAACGGTTTTCTTCACATAAAGGATTCAATATAAAATTGAACCAGAAAATGGTAGATCTCAGGTGAAAAACAAGTACTTTCCTGGCAAATACCACGCAGAACGTTAAATGATATTCACCTGAAAATCCATGCATACTTCCATATAATATCAATGGACATTGAATGCAAATGTTTTTTTCTGATAAGCTCGATTATGTTTAATTTATGTCGTGTTCACCTTACAATTCGCATACCAGTTTCAGGCTTCTTGGCCCTCATCAGTACGGAGTAGTCAACCAGCCAAAGGTCCAAAGAACTCTGGCTGAAGTGAGACACAACGTAAACAAACCATCATCGAGCTTGTAACACCTATAGGTCCGCCGGAAAAGATAAACTTTAACTGGCGGTACCTAGTGACAGAAAGAAACACTCCGAAAATCTCCCACCTCGATAGATTTCTAAATAAAAGATTCCTTCTCAGTAGGAGTGGCAAGCCCGTCTAGCATATAGTGAGAGATAAGTGCCATGTGAAGTGGAATGAATAGAAAAATCGAATTAAACGGTTTTCTTCACATAAAGGATTCAATATAAAATTGAACCAGAAAATGGTAGATCTCAGGTGAAAAACAACTACTTTCCTGGCAAATACCACGCAGAACGTTGAATGATATTCACCTGGAAATCCATGCATACTTCCATATAATATCAATGGACATTGAATGCAAATGTTTCTTTCTGATAAGCTCGATTATGTTTCAATTTATGTCGTGTTCACCTTACAATTCGCATACCAGTTTCAGGCTTCTTGGCCTTCATCAGTACGGAGTAGTCAACCAGCCAAAGGTCCAAAGAACTCTGGCTGAAGTGAGACACAACGTAAACAAACCATCATCGAGCTTGTAACACCTATAGGTCCGCCGGAAAAGATAAACTTTAACTGGCGGTACCTAGTGACAGAAAGAAACACTCCGAAAATCTCCCACCTCGATAGGTTTCTAAATAAAAGATTCCTTCTCAGTAGGAGTGGCAAGCCCGTCTAGCATATAGTGAGAGATAAGTGCCATGTGAAGTGGAATGAATAGAAAAATCGAATTAAACGGTTTTCTTCACATAAAGGATTCAATATAAAATTGAACTAGAAAATGGTAGATCTCAGGTGAAAAACAACTACTTTCGTGGCAAATACCACGCAGAACGTTGAATGATATTCACCTGAAAATCCATGCATACTTCCATATAATATCAATGGACATTGAATGCAAATGTTTCTTTCTGATAAGCTCGATTATGTTTAATTTATGTCGTGTTCACCTTACAATCCGCATACCGGTTTCATGCTTCTTTCCGGCGGACCTATAGGTGTTACAAGCTCGATGATGGTTTGTTTACGTTGTGTCTCACTTCAGCCAGAGTTCTTTGGCCTTTGGCTGGTTGACTACTCCGTACTGATGAGGGCCAAGAAGCCTGAAACGGTATGCGGATTGTAAGGTGAACACGACATAAATTAAACATAATCGAGCTTATCAGAAGAAACATTTGCATTCAATGTCCATTGATATTATATGGAAGTATGCATGGATTTTCAGGTGAATATCATTCAACGTTCTGCGTGGTATTTGCCAGGAAAGTAGTTGTTTTTCACCTGAGATCTACCATTTTCTGGTGTAATTTTATATTGAATCCTTTATGTGAAGAAAACCGTTTAATTCGATTTTTCTAATATAATGATCTTCAATGATTGTTTGTTTGCGCTGAATCAAAATTGGTTACCCACATTAGTTTAGGAGCTCAATTATCATTAAGACTAAGAAGTTTTATTTTATTTTTTGCTTTTCAGTTAATTTTTTCGTCGTTTAAATTTTTTGTTAAAACGTTTTTTAGATCAACATTTCGCTTAAAAAAGGTGTCATGTCATTTGATGAAAAATGAGTAAATAAAAATAGAAAAAAGCCCTATACGGGAGAGCTTGAAAAATATAACGCCACTGATAGGCTCGACGATTTTTGAAAATTGAGATATGGAATTGTATCTCAACGAATATTGCATAAAACTATATTTTTTTCGGAAATATATTATAATATCCCACTACCGGCCCAAAAGGCGGCGATAACAATTTTTTTGTTAGTAAAAGTTGAAGCGCTCCCAACATTCCTGCTGAAAATGTCGGATAGGTCCTTGATAGTCGTATAATGGAACTGAAAGTGATACATTATAAGTTATATATCGCAGAAGCTTGTTTTGAAGCTTGTACTCCGTTTCGGAAAACAGTGGAGTATATCAGTGGCGTTTCATCTATCGAATGATTTTTGGTTTTGTTACGATTTTTTTCTTTGAAAATATTCTTTTCTCCGAAAAAATACATACATTATTCTTGGGAAGAATATATATATCTTCAAAAGAGTAGGTACTCTTACATCTACCAAAAGACTAATTTTGTATTTCGTGCAAATTTATTATTTTTAATCGCAGAGTGCTTGCCTGCAAAGTGAGTGATGTTTCAATGTTATTAAATGGTTATTTCAACTAATTTTCAAAGTATCACTGATTTGTCAGGCAAGAACAAGGGCAACACATGAAATTCAGACATTCACAAAATTAAAATGGTTAAAATGTATAAAATTGTGACAAACAGTGTAAAACATAATTTTTTTTTATAAAACATCTTCATAACGCTAGCAGTTTTATTTAATTTGTCAATCTTAAATTAACAGGAAACAGATGAATTTTGGAACACAAATAGAAAAGAAGAAGAAATAAAAGAAGAGAAATGAAGTTTTCTACGGTTCAGCTTGAAGTGAACCAGTGAACAGAAGTTAGCCAACTGCAAATTTCTTTCAATGTATACAACCCCTAACAACACAGGGATATCCTAGGTATGTCCTTTTTATGTACCACGGTACAAGAACATGGTTGGGACATTCAGGGGATGTCCCGCAGAGGATGTCCAGAGGACATCCCATCTGGTATTTTATTTATTTATTTATTGAATAATATCCATACAGGCCTATCGACCTAATTACATGAATAGTGCCTGTAAATTAGCAATGTATACGGCACACATGCGAACTTAACTAAAATAAACTAAATATTCTAAATCATGAACAAAATTAACCTAGGGGTTCGAGGGGCTGAATGCTCAAAAACTTTCATACAGATACATTATTTATATAATCCAGTATTAGTTTTCGAAATCTATTAGATGTTAAATTCCAGTCTAATGTGATTAGCGAGTTGATATTATTGGCCGTGCGAAGCATGATTATGAGAGGAGCCCTCGCGGATGTTGAAACTGAAGGTATATGAAACATTGTTTGAGTTCGAGAGCGTCTTGAAGGAGCGTTGAATGGAATTAATGACACAATTTCAGGAGAATTTGCTAAGTTGTTCATAATTTTATATAGAAATAATATTATTAGAAGAGTTCTCCGACTGTCCAGAGAATAAATCTTGAATTCTTGCCTAAGCTGAGTTGATCTGACTGTATTATAGTCCGGTCTAATATGGTGTCTTCTAAAATACAGATATCTCAGGAATTTGTTTTGAATTTTTTCTAGTCTTTGGAGCAGTGTTTGATATTCTCCATGCCAAATTATAGAAGCAAATTCCAATTTTGGTCGTACTAATGAATAATAGAGAATTTTCATGGTTCTTATGTTGATAAAAGGAGATGTCTGTCTTATTATGAATCCAAGCATTTTGTTTGCTGATTTGGTTATACTTTCAATGTGAGGAGAAAAGGAAAGTCTATTGTTATATTTTACTCCAAGATCTTTCACCTCCGTATATCTCTTCAATGATTCATCGTGCATTCTATAATCAAAATTAATGGGATTTTTTTGACGCGTTATAGTAATGACAGAACATTTACCAATATTAAAGTTCAATTTGAAATTGATACTCCACTCAATTATACTATCGATATCTTTCTGAAGTGCCACACAATCTCTAACTGTTAGTACTTGTTTAAATATTTTCAAATCGTCAGCAAACAGTAGACACTTGGAGTATTTGATAACTGTCGGAAGATCGTTTATAAACAAGAGAAAGAGTAAAGGCCCTAAGTTAGATCCCTGTGGCACTCCAGAAGCTGCAAGAAATTTACCAGAAGTATTTCCGTTATGTTTTATCACACAATATCTATTCCTCAAATAACTTATAAATATCTTCAACATATTTTTCGAAAAGCCGTATTTGTTAAGTTTTTGCAGTAGACAGTATGGTTTACCTGATCGAACGCTTTGCTAAAATCTGTGAATATAGTATCGAGTTGTTGTTTTTTCTCTAATGTTTCGTTGGCATAGTTAGTAAATAAAAATAAGTTGGTATTTATGGATTTTTTGCTCATGAAGCCATGTTGTTCGTCAGCTATTACATTTTCTACATGATTATATAATTTGCAGTAGATAATTTGCTCAAAAAGCTTAGAAGGTGCACACATAATAGAGATACTTCTGTAATTCTCTATATCCATTTTATCTCCCGATTTATGAATTGGAGTACAGATTGAGGTTTTCCACTGAGTAGGAAAATGAGATGTTTTAATAATCAAATTAAAATATGTAATAAAGAGATTTTAGCCACTCCTGACAACCTTTCAATACGTATATCCATAGGTTGTCCCATTTATGTCCCTGGTATTTCTGATATCCATTCTCATATATAAGAACCGTCGAAACTCATCAAAATGTTCATTAAAAATTCAAAGTTGATATTTTGTTTTAAGAATGTTTGTTTTTCTTCTGGAAAATAACTATGAAGAAAATGGAAATATATCTCAGAAATTTCTGGGAAGTTACCATTTCGCAAGCAAAAAATTATTAATGCACAATATACCCTTAATACCAATTATACACGAATCCCAAACACAATTACATTTCGGTTTCTGTGGTTTTGTCCTGTTTGGCTTTGGCAACATTGTTTGAATTAATTGGTGATCTGTCAACAATGGTTAAACTCACTTTGCATAATGTGCAAGTTTTTAATTTTTCTTTATTCGATGTAAAAAGATTAGCGGCATCCTTATTGTGTTTGACGATTTTTGTGAGCATTTGAAGTATTTTATCAGTTATAGTGTTGTGTATATCATAGTCGAAAAATTGAAGTTGAGTTCAAGGTTGGTAAAATAAATATAAAAATATTGAATGTAATCTTTTGGATCGAAGACTTGATTGTTCCAAAAATATGCTTATTCGATTCTGAATATTATGTTTATAGTGGTATATTCATTAATCTATTATAGGTACATATTAATATCAATGGATCGTAGGAGGAAGGTATCCTCAAGGCTTGAGAGAAAAAATACACTGAGTAAATATTATATAAAAGGACAAGAAAACTTGGAAGACAAAATGAAGAATCTTGTAAGGCTTGTAGTGGGCCTTCTACTAGTCGATTAATGGCTGTAAATGATGATATTCATATAACATTACCTTCTACAAGTTCAGATGAAATATTCCTGAAGTTGATCAATGTGAATCAATTTCTGAAAATTTGTCTGATGGTTCTTCCCTTGGAGAATTGAGCCCTACATCAAGAGAAGACCTAGTTCTAAATTATCCTGTTGAGAACTTCAAATGATAAATGATAACATAAATTTAAAGTTAACTGAATGGGCCTTGAAACACAACACATGTAGCAATAATACTTGGCGAGTATTTTTATCTATTATTGTAAATCCCAAAAGAGCTATAACATGATATATGTATTAGTAATTTTTTTCATTGTCAATTCAATTCCAACTGCAATAATATCTTTGTTACAGGATATTCTGAAGCCATTGGCTGAATTTGTATATAGGATGAGTTTTTTTTGTCGTTTTTTTAACATATTTTAACACAATATAACATATTAATTTCTGAATTAAACTCGTGTTGAGACTCTTTGGATTTCATTTTTTCCTGAAATTTTCAAATTAAATGAATGAAAGGAAAGGACATTTGAGGACGTCCAGGATATGTCCCTGTGATTTCCTACTTCAATTATAGAACATCCCTAGGGTGTACCTTTGATGTCCATTGTCGGGACTTGGTACATCCCTACCAAAAGGACATCCCTTGAATGTCCCTTGGATGTCTTTTGGTGGAGAGTAGATGTCCCTGGGACGTCCCTAGTAGAGACAAAGGATATCCCAGGGACGTCCTAGTAGCAAATGAAGGACGTCCCTGGGATATACAGGGGATGTACTTCTGTTGTTAGGGACCTTACTTCTTAGTATAGAACTCTTGTCTATGACCTTACTTCAATCGTCCCAATCGTCTGTGGAGTGGAATGAAAGATCTGTAAATTTTTTTTTTATATTCCGGCAGATTGTTGTTGAATAATAAAGTCCTTGAGAAAATCTAGTCTATTGTAGTTCTTCGATGTGACCTCATGTAAAATATGCGAATTAATACTGGGGCTTGTTAACCTTCAGGTGATGACCAGAAGAGGAATGTTCATGTTTGTTTAGGTGCTCATTTATGCGGACATTCAGAGGTCTACAAGTTCTACCAAAATATATTGCATTACAATCACCATATTTCAATTTGTAAATGCCGCTTTTTGATAATTTGTCAATTTTATCTTTTGTATTGATCAAATGTCTGTCCAAGTTGTTAGTGGTTCTGAAAATTTTTTTGGCATTTTCTACCCTACTTTTTATACACTTTGCCACTTTTTGGGTAATGCTATTGTTCAAAAAAGTATTGAAATGCATTCTTCCGTTGTCTCAATAATAGGTATGCTAGTTTGTTCTCTCTTTTATTTTGGAATTCATGAATTAGAAAATTGATCATATTTATATCATGACTGTTGTTATAAGCTAATTGTTTTATAGTGTTAATTTCCTTGTTATATTTAGCAGATGGCAAAGGAATATTTAGAAGCCGGTGTACGTAACAATTTAAAGCTGCCATTTTATGTTGGTGGGGGTGTGTATGACATGATCAGTCTGTGTTGGTTTTCTGTAGATACTAAACTGCGAATTGCTATTATTTTTATGTATCGTCCAAAAGGTTTATCTGATTCAATTACTTCATTGATTTTGTCCAGAAGCTGAACAGCCATATCGATATCTCCATTTATGAACACCAAACAATCCTCAACATATATGTAGCGATGGAGAATTTCAATGTTATTATTAGTGATAATGTATTTATTTTCAAGATCGTTCATAAAGATATCAGCTAGGAGAGGTGAAAGACAACTCCCCATAGCAATCCCATCAATTTATTTTATATGAACATATGTCCTAAAGGTCTCAACTGTTGAACTGCTAAAGTTTTAAGAAAAAATTATAACTTTGGTATGATCCTAGATATTTTTGTGAAACTTACGAATCTTCTATGCAATGAAAGGCATTTTCTGCTGTACAACATAATTTTTTAATTCTTGCCACTGACGTTCGTGCGGGATTTGCAATGAATGATTTTAAAGAGAAAAGTGATACGCCACTGCTTTTTTTTTAATCATCATTTTTTTCTGAGCAAATCTGGTTTCTTGATTTTTTTTTGTTTGACGTACGGTTTTCGCATAAAAAAATTAAATTCATTTGCATCTCGCTAGACCACGAGAAGAAACAATTTATGTTAATTTAAAACAAAAATATATTTAAGAGAATAATTTTAAAATCAATGTAATCTAAATACATTTTGGAATGCTGACACAAAATTACCGTGAACGCGCAAAGAAATAAATTAAATCAGATGTTCAAAATGTGAACCTCCTGCAAATATGCATGCCTCTGCTCTTTTTCTCATGGACTCACGTACTCTTTGCAAAATTCCGGGACTGTCTCTAATAATTTCGCAAGAAACTATGATGCGATTTATCAACTGCTCTTCAGTATGAATTGGTGTGCTGTAAACCAATGTTTTAAGATGACCCCATAAGAAATAATCTAAACTATTGAGGTCCGGGGACCGCTTATTCAAATTTTTTATTACATGCCCCATCGTGCATAAACCACAGTCGATTTCTTACTATAATGGAAACATAAAAGCTGTCAATTCTTGTTCGAGGAACTTCCCATTCAACTTTGCATGAAGAAAATATAGTCCAATTAAATAATCACCGCATATTCCAGCCCACACACGTTAACAGAGAACTGCTGCAGATGACGGGATTCCAAGTTGCATGTGGGTTTTCTTCAGCCTAAAAATGATTATTGTGAAAGTTTCTGGAAACATTGGCTTCATCGGTGAATAACATTTCAGAAACCATTGGCAAAAGTTCTTCCGTAATGGAAAGTCGCGAGGGATGGCGCCTGAACTCGTTGGATATATAATAATAATAATAATAATAAATGGACTTTATTTTACTTGGTGGAGTTTAGCTCATAGCTATTCTTCCACTCAACCGAGTGTGATTCAAATTACAATGTCATGTACATTTATAATAACAATGATAATAAAAAAAAATAATCATAGTAATGATATGAATAATAATAATATATGATCTGTGATAAAACATAAAAATAGGATAAAAAACAATAAGTAGAGAAAAAGACAGAAAAAAAAAGTAAGAGGAGATAATCTGGTAACATGAATTGCCAAAATGGGACTATCGCTGTTCATCCCGGAAGATATTGTTTAAGTTTACGTCGGAAATTTGTGAAGCATAAGCTTTTCCTGTTTTGACTGATGGAGTTATACAGGACAACGGAGTGGTAAGAGAAAGATCGTTCAAAGAAAACAGTTCTGTGATGGGAAATTGACAAATTAGTGTTATATCGAAGGTCTCTGCTGTGTACTTCTTGCCTGCATTGGAGTTTGTCAAGGAGGTAGAAAGGTGTTTTTGCCCTGAAAATTTTATGTAAAAATGTGGCATGATGAAGTTCTCTTTTGTTGTGCATTTTTAACCAGTCAAGTTTACTGATGTAAAGTGTGACGTGTATCCTGAAACCTAGGCCAAATATGAACCTCACGCATGCATTCTGAACTTTTTGGATTTTTCCTGATTGTATCCCATCAAGACATGGACCATATAGAATGTCGCAGTAGTTGAAAATCGATAAAATTAAAGTGTCACACAGGGTGATTCTCAAATTTCTTCCCAAAAAATGTCTATTGGAATAGAGACCCTTCATTATACAATATGCTCTTTTGATGAGATTGCTTACATGGTTATGAAATTTCAGGTTATTATCAATAACTAAACCAAGGCATTTAATTTTTTCGCAAAACTCGATCCTTTGCCCTTCTACCTCAATCGATACGCTATCTATAACCTTTTGCCTATCTTTTTCACTAGCAAATACAATCATAGAAGATTTAGTGGGGTTTATATTGAGACAGTGTTTTTTAGACATTGAAACCAGCTGTTTTATCTCTTCATTAAGCAAATATGTCTGATCTAAAAGATGTTCAGTTCTGGCCGAGTAGTAGAGATTTGTGTCATCGGCATATGTATGTATTTGAAAATGGTTTAGAACTCGATGAAAATCAGCAGTGTATAAAATGAAAAGGAGTGGGGATAGTACAGAACCTTGCGGAGCGCCATGCGATACGTTCAAATAACTTGATTTCATATTTTTAACCTGCACACACTGGCTTCTGTTTGATAAAAAGGAAGTAATTAAATTTTTTGCATTTTCTGAAAACCCGTAGTGGTGCAACTTAGATATTAAAAGGGTGTGATTCATAGTATCGAAAGCTTTGCTATAGTCCAGCGAGAGAAAAATAGTAGCCTCGTGTTTATCATACGCATGGATAATATCATCTGTTACCTTGAGAAGAGCAGTAGTGGTACTATGATCTTGTCTGAAACCTGATTGGTGAACTGGTAGTATTTCATGTGCTTTTACGTATCTATAGATTTGTTCATAAGCCGCTTTTTCAATTACCTTTGATAATGCTGGTAAAATATTAATTGGACGTAGATCGTTTAGTGTTGAGGAGTTAGAGATTTTAGTTATCGGAAAAATCATGGCTTTTTTCCATATTTCAGGAAACACTCCATGCGTGAAACATGTATTGACAATATAAGTTAGAATGGGAGTTAGGAAAGGTATACATATTTCCAAATTTTAATGGAAATTTGGTCTGTACCAGTGGCATTACTTTTAATTGAATTATAATATTCTCCAGGTCCTCATATGATATATTGAAGAATTCCGTTTATGTTCGGGAGGGCATTGAGAATTATAATGGTTCAATATTTCGTTAGATGGAGCAGGAGCCAAATCATTTACTGACTTAATAAAGTGGTTATTAATTATATTAGGGTCACTAAGGTTTTCTGGGATTTCATTTTTATAATTTTTTTTCGAGACAATTTCTAATAAATTCAACGTGTACCATAGTTTTTTGCTGTTTTGCTGATTTTGGAAGAAAATAAGATCATTTTTCTTTTCAGTTCTAGTAGCAGCGGTCACCATGTTTCTGAGGTTTTTGTAGGTGTTCCAGTCTTCAGGTTTCTTAGATTTTTTGTATTTGGACAAAGCTAGATTTTTGCTTTTTATCATTATTTTGAGCGTATCCGTTAGCCAGGGGGCTTTCGGCTTACTTATTCTCACGGTTTTAACAGAAGCATGCACATTGAAGACACTTAGTGAAGTATGTGTTGGAATGAAGATACTATTTGATTAATATCGTCAGTTTGATAAATGCCATACCAAGGCATTAAGCGTAGATCATCTAAGAAGTCGTCATAAACAAAATATTCATAGTCTCTGTGGGTTTTTAAGAGTTGTTGGGGCTTATTAACTTTGTACTGTAGTAGACAGTATACCAAACAATGATCCGATATATCATCTGCGTTCCGGGGGTGTGTACTCACAACCATATTTTTAATTGGTGACTGCGATTATATCAATTAAGGTACTACTGATTTCTGATATGGTAGGGATATAATAGAAAGTCATGGAGAATTTTCCAAACAAGAATATGTAAGACAATATTTCTATAATTTTATGGTAACTATTATTCAGTTTTTGTAATGAGTAGGCATAAAAATACATTTTTTATTTTAAAAAACATAACTACTATGAACCGAAAATACCAAAATTAAATTAACTGTTCGAAATGTCCGCCTACTGCAAGTATGCACGCTTCAGCCCTCCTTGTCATTGACTCGCGTACTCTTTGGAAAATTCCTGGAGTATTCCTTATGGCTCCACAGGAAACTATTACGCGGTTTCGCAATTCTTCCTCAGTTAGAATTGGTTGACTGTACACCAAAGTCTTAAGATGTCCCCAAATAAAATAATCAAGACTGTTGAAGTCTGGGGATCTAGCTGGTTATGACTTTGTTCCCTCACGACCTATCCAGCGATTATGAAAGTTTTGGTTCAAATATTCACGTGCCAGAGCACTAAAATGAGCAGGTGCACCATCGTGCATAAACCACACGTGAATTCGCAATAAAATAGGAACATCTTCCAACAGAATTGGCAAATTGTCGTCAAGAAATCGGCGATAATTACGTCCATTTAATCTGCATGGTAAAAAGGAAGGTTCAATTAGGTAATCTCCGATAATTCCAGGACATACATTTAATGAGAACTGCTCCTGGTGATGAGATTCCACGATTGCATGCGGATTTTCCTCGGCCCAAAAATTATTATTATGAAAATTACTGATCCCGTTTTTAGTAAAACTAGCTTCGTCAGTGAATAAAATTTCCCTGTCAAATAAAGGGTTTTCGGTAACATTTTGGAGAAACCATTGGCAGAAATTCACTCGTAATGGAAAGTCTCGAGGGAGTAAAGCCTGAACCCGTTGAATGTGATAGGGATTTAAAAAATAATCATGAAGAATCCTCCATACTAGAATATGGGCGATATTCAAATCATAGGCAACTTGCCTCGTACTTATGTCAGGATTTTCGTCAACTGAATTTAGAACAGCTACCTCAATTGCTGGAGTTCTTGCAGTCCGATGTGCTCCTTTCATGTGATGATCCGGCTCAGAACTTCCTGTTTCACACAACCTTCTGTCGGTGCTTGAAATCGTTCGAGCATCAGGACCCATTCTATTTGGGAAGCGCTCTTGATACAGTCGCCTGGCTTCATATGCGTTCCCGTCAGCAAGCCCATACAGGTAATGCATGTCTGCCAATTCGGTATTTGTAAAATTAACTATGTTTTTTTTAATAAACAAGTTTTTATAACGTAAATAATATCACGTAACTAGCTAAAGAAGTGTCAAAATTGTTTATGTTGGAGATAACGAAATGTGTTCTTAGCATACTAAGCATACTTTTCTAGCCCTCCTACTACTCTTCAACGGCTGATTTCGCATAGGGTCAAGCAAATTATTTTTCGCCGGACGAAAAAAAGGCAAGAGACCATTTTTATGAGGAGATAGAGGACAATGACAAAAACATATTTCATTTGGAAAAAAATATTAAAAATATTATTTGGAAATGAATATTTTGATCAAAATTATGGCAGGGCATGTTAACAGGGACGCCACTGATGAAAATCAAAAAATCCTTTATCATGGAAAAATATCATTTTCATGCGTTCTTCGCATGTACCAAAATTGAAACAAAACGCCAAAGCGGTTTCAGATAATTCGAAACAGCTACCTCAATTTCTGGTGTTCTTACAGTATGTTGTATTCCTTTCAGAAGATTGTCCGGTTCAAAACTTCCCTTTTCGCAAAACCTTCTATTAATGTTTGAAAATTTCTATTTGGAAAGCGGTCTTCAAACAACCGCCTGGCTTCCAGTGCGTTACCATCACAAGCCCATACATGTAATGCATATCTGCAAACTCAGAATTCGTGAAATGGACCATGTTTTTTTAATAATATTGTTAATTTTGATTTTTTGAATACGTGACAACTAGACTAGGTAGACTGTTTATGTTTACAAAACAAAATCTGCTTCTTACCTACTAGATACGTTTTTAATCCTTGATAATACCCAATTTCATAACAACGTGCAAAACCGTACTTCAAACATAAAAAAACCAGGAAACCAGATTTGCTCAGAAAAGAATGACGATAAAAAAAAGCAAAAAAGCAGTGGCGTATCATTCTTCTATTTAAAATGATTCAGTGCAAATCCCGCATGAACGCCACTCAAGAATGAAAAATTATGTTTTACAGCTGAAAATGTTTTGATGCATAGAAGATGCACAATAATATCTAGGGTCATACCAAAGTTATCATAAAAAAAAGAGTTTTTTCTTAAAACTTTAGCATCCTGTAATTCAAAAATTAAGACTTTAGGACATATGTTCATAGAAGTTTTTTTCTCAAAATGGACCCAAGATCTTGAAATATTATTCTTCAAATCCTAGGCTATTATGAATTTCAAAGATTTCCTCAAATAATTAGAGTTCTTTTTTGTAATAGTTATTCACTAATTACGAATATATCATAGTGATGTTTAAAGTTTTGAAGGTTAAATATAAATTGTGAATCATAATAATTCCAAGAGAAATATTTATAAATGAAGTGTATCGTCAACTCTAGTAATAATGTTGAATGATAAACATCAATTAAATAGATTATACCTATCACTTATTTATTAAAAATAAAGCGGTTGTTGTTTTCTTGATCACATATTCAAATGAGAGTGTTGTTTCATGATAACTGGAGGGAATTCCTCCACAGTTCGAAATGCGATTATCAACCTAGCGTGACAATGGTAAATTTCCAATAACACTGAGAGGCGATAGCAAGGTCCCAACCCTTTTCATTTCCAGTTCGTAATTTGAGATTGAGTGCTCAATCCGGGAAGTATTTTGAAACTTGAAACGACTACATGCAACTATTTATGGTCTTCTTTCAACATCAAATGTCGAGTCTAACCCCGATGCTCTCGCTCTTTCAACCTAAAATCAAGTTGGCCCCAGCCAATTCACGAATTCATAATTTTGATTGGCAAGGATTAGAGATTGAATTATAACTTTTATCATAATAAAAAAAAATACATTTATTGTCTAAACAGGATAAATCCCAATTACAAGACAGATTAATATTTCAAGTTGAGGAAAGCAAATACAGGATAATTAGTATGAATATAAATACAAGATAGTTCGGAAGTTACAGTTGGAGAATACATATTCAGATAAATACAGGTAATACCGAGGGATGCAAATGTAGTATTAAGAACAGGTTGATTGTTTTGAATACAGTTTTGTTTAACTTTGTTTTTGAAAGAACCTATAGATTCATTAAGAATATCGATTCCAGAACAGATTTCATTAGCAATTTTACTTATTGCATACATCGGTGATTTTAAAAGTATGTTGGTGTTAGGTTTAGGTAGGTGAAAGGAAGTTTTGTATCTACAATTGCTACGAGGGACTTGAAAGTTGATTTGCGCCAATAAATCAGGGCAGTCTGTTAGATTATTTATTAATTTGTAGAGGAATAAGCAAGCACAGTATGATCTACGATTTTCTAGTGATAAACATGAAAATCTATTGAGTAGTAAATTGTTGTCGTAACCTTGTTGTCGTAAGCTTGAAGGACACATATTTCATGAAGAATCTTTGAACTGATTCAAGTTGATCAATATGACATTTGTATAAGGGGGACCATATCAGGGAGCAGTATTCCAATCTAGATTTCACGAATGCATTATAAAGGGCCATGAAGCAGTCCTTGTTTTGAAAGTACGTACGGAAGATTAGTCCGGTCATTCTCTTAGCGGCAGAAGATGTTTTGTTGTAATGATTGGAAAAGTTAAGTTTGGGGTCGAATTCGATACCAAAGTCCTTTATTTGTTGGCAGCGCTCTAATGTGATATTGTTGATAGAGTAAGAAAACTCAATTGGCGACTTTTTTAAGGAGTATGTATTGGATTTGCATTTTTTTATATTGAGAGGGAGTTTATTTTCGATACACCAAAGGTGGAGGTTTTGGACATCATTTTGTAATATATGGCAATCATCAATTGATTCAATTCTTCTGAACAATTTTAAGTCATCTGCGAATAGCAGCAAATTGCTTGAGATGTTGTTCCCAATATCATTGATGAAGATAGAAAATAATAGGGGGCTAGGTTGCTACCTTGTGGGGCTCCGTTGAAGCTATAAATGGTGGGATTCGACCTCTAATTCTAAAATAGTATACGATTTTGTAAGTAAGATTGAAATAAATTAATTAGATTCGTGTTGAAACCATACAGGTTGAGTTTGCTCAAGATTATTTGATGATCTAGCTTGTCGAATGCCTTTGAGAAATCAGTGTAGATGGTATCCATTTGAGAGTGATTATCGAGGGCGTTACTCACTGATTGGGTGAAACACATAAGGTTTGTGACGGTAGATCGTTTGCTCATGAAACCGTGTTGCTCGAGAGTAATTATGTTCTTTAAGTTGGGGTATATAATGATTTTTCCCAAAAAAATGTCCGAGAATGAGATTTTTGAAAATCTGAAGGATCCGATCGTTCCACATTTACTACGGAGCGTTCCTGATCATTCCTATATCCGTTCCAGTACGCGAATGCTAGTTCTGCCTGTCTGGCCACAAGCAGCTGAGGCGTATTCTGTACGTCTCAGCTGCTAGCCTAGATACCATTTTATAGAACATAACTTTATTATTCAGAAACAATTTGCTCTTTCTATTGACAAACGGTTATAGGATGCGATTTTCTTGTGTATTTTATTCTGGATATTGTTGACATGCGGTCTCCAGGTGTGTAGACGATTCACGGTGCTCCCGTGACTTGACTTGCTCAGATCATTTTACCTCCCTTCCCAAGCTAGTCACCCCTCTCTCCAGGTTGCTTCTTTTGCGACCCATCGAAATCGCCTGCGTTTTGTCTGGTTTCATGCTTTTCCTTTACTCCAGGCACCAATGCTAGCGGTCATTTTATGCATCCTGCAAGTAAACTAACCCCATCAAATGGTTAGTTGTAGAGGAAATTAAGGCCGTATCGTCAGCGTGTGGGAAGATCTTCATGTGTTCGCTCCGGGTATAGGGCGTGAAGTATAGGAGAAAATATTGACCCCAGGGGGGCTATTCTCGAGGGTGATAGAAAGGATAGCTCCCTGTCGAAAATGCTCCCTGAACTTTTTCTCGGTGCAGTGGGTGCGTATTCCCCATATATGGAAAGAGCCAGGGAAACGGAAATACCAAGAGAAAGTATTATGAAGCGTTGCCAAATGTTCAGCCAATCGAAACGCACCAATTTTATTATCATTTGACATATTTCATATCGATAATTCCATTTTGAACTTCGCGAGAAAGTGTTTAAAAATCATGAATTGTTACAATAATACTGAACACACTGACACTTTGGGAGGAACTTACAACAATCCCCAATTGTATCCCTGACGTTTATATAGTGCGGATTGATATGAAAAAAAAAATACAAAACTAAACCACTGGTTCAAGATATTTCAGATGATACATAAGCAAAATTATTGCAAATTATGACCCCCACAAGTATGGCTAGAGATCAAAGGATAGTAGAACCAATTATAGAGTTCGATTTGGAAACAAGCAACGTGAGTATGAAACACAAGTCTTATATTGATCTTCCAGTCTAAAAACCCAATGGCTGACAGCAGTTGATGTAAAATAAAAATAAAAATTATGGACTCTCCAAAGAAGTGAGCACTGATTCTGATCATGTTTCATTGCATAAACTACGGAACATGATACCATGAAAAATTGATTTCTGCTTCGGGACCGATGATTGGTGTTGGAAAAAAACGACCAAAAAGTTGAAAAACTGCAAGGAAAGTCATGAACTAGTTGTAGATTTTTGAATGTATACAATTTGTTACTGCACCAAAATACAAAAAGGATGTAATTTTTTTCTTGAATGTATGTTCTAGAGAGACATGAAAGTGGCCCATAGAGATTCCATTTGAAAAAAAAAAATTTTTTTATCAAAATGTGATGTGATTGAATTGATTCATCAATAAGTGCGACTCATTGTGAAGAGACTACCGAATCTCATTTATCCACGAGGTAAAATAAAAAAAAATATTTTCAATTGTTTCAAAAGAATAACATTTGACATATGGTTTGGACTTGTTTTGACCTGTTGAACTTAGATATGTAAAAATATACAGGGTGTTCTATTTGAAAAAACAAATTTGCTGGCATTTCCTGAAAAACCGGAAGTCCGCCATATTGGGTTGTAATGTGGTAAAATCCAAAATGGTTGCTTATATGACTGTACCAACGAATGCAGAAGTTACAGGGGTGGCCCGATATCCTGTGTCACCCGGTATATATATATGGATAATATATATCGTGAATTAACTACGATATTTGAATGAATGAGTGACAATTCCTGTCCATAATACTGTGCACTTCTTCAAAACTGTACTATTCTCCAACTGATAAAACAACTAACTGAGTGTCGCTCGCATGCGATGCATTATGTAGAGCGCATTGATACTAGAAACTCTTGGAAAATTCTGAAGTTTCGAGAGCCGTGATATGACGTCACTTCACGTGGGCTAGAATTGAAACAGCATACAGTGGCGTACGTTATTCGATTCCGTAACACTGCTTACCCTCTAATTTCTATCGTCCCAATCAAAAGCCATTGGTTCACCATAATAGGGCTCCAGTCTTGGTCCCAATACGATGTTATTTTCGGAGATACATCTATTTTCTACGTAGATTGTACATTCGAATTAAGTCACTATCTTTGAATCCTCTTGAATAAGGTTTCAAATCATAACGAGTCTTCATCCTGTCGTGAATTTTCAACATACTGTCCCTACACAGTCCTGCACTTCTACTTTTTCGGTGCTTGGTGATCAGACGACCAGGTCACAGAGTGATCAAAGCTCCTTTCCAAAAATAATTCTAGCCGAGGTAAGCATGGTTGAATCGTGGACAGATACTCTGTATACCGTATACCATCAGAAATAGTGAAAGATGTCTGCCCCAATCCTTCTGATACTTTTCCACAATCTTCCATATACTCTAGTCAACATGTGCCTTTTAGCTCAAAATTTTTTATTCGCCTCGGAAAATTATGATCGAGGTGTCATTCGATTCGTCAATTCATCTAGAAATTTTTTGAAAAATTTGGAGTGGCGCTTGCGAAAATTACAAAAGTTATAAACAATTTATAAAAAAAGGGGGTTTGGTTTTTTGCGAATATCTTAAAAAAAATCGAAATTTTTGAAATTTGAAAAGATCCAAAAAGAAGAAGAAATTTCCTAAAAAAAAGTCCTATCTCTCAGAACTCTAGGACCAATATTTATAATTTTTCTAGAGGGTTGAAAATACGGCCGAAAACGGGAACTCTCGCTTGCGTAAGCTCCGCCCACTTCGGACCTTTAATAAAAAAATATTATTTAAACTTATTAAATATGAAAATTAAGAACTTAAAAAATTCAGGCACCTACAGAATAGATCAATGAACAATAATCCGCCGATCAAAAATTTTTATCGCGGTTTTTCAATTAGTTATCCCTTAATTAATTAACAATTTTTTGTAGCACGAACATCAACATTGAAAGTGCGATAATTGTTAGACTATAAACCTGGGATGTTTTTCCTTTCATTGAGCTATTTTACAAAGGCTATAGAATAGATTCCCGTTGGAAAAATAAAAAAATTGTTAATTTTCACTTTGTTATTAACAATTTACTTAAGTTAAAAATTATCAACCTCGATTAAACATTGAAAAAAGTAGTTTTTTCATAATATTGCTATTGATACGTTTTCTTATAATCATAAGCTACTTGAAAATGATTTTTAATAATTTTGATCCCATATTGTTTGAAAAATTGTTATAAACAAATTCGTTGTTTATAAGATAATCAATTTTTTTTTGTAAACATAATCTTTGATGGAAATGATGATTTAAAAAAAAATTATTTCAAAAAAAAAAAATGTATTGCTTGAAAACGCATTTTTTCATTAATTATTTTTTTAACCACTTGTTATGAAAATTAGGGAACAATTTTTTTTTAAAATCATTATTCATCTTGCTATTTGATGTCTGATTTTTTTTTTATTCGAATTTTAATTGTTTATGCAATAAACAATTTGTTATAGACAATTGAATTTTTTATTTATATTTTTTGTTTTTGCTCTAAAAAATACAACAAAACAGCCCAGTATCAGTTTTTGGAAAAAAATTGGTTTTTCGATTTTTTATTTAATTTTAAGTATTCTCGTATATTCAAACTTACCTTTCGCGCCTGCTTTTCTTTATTTATTATTATTATTACTTATAAACTATTGCAGATACAACAAATTCATCTCGATTTTTTTTTCTAAGTTACTACTCAACAAATTTATAACCAAACTAAAGCTCTAACTCAATTATTTATATAATTTTTTTGCAATTATTTATAAAAATTAAAGGAAACATTTTTCTTTGCTTTGAAATCGAAATATCTCATTAACTATAACAGATACGACAGATACTTTTTCGTTGATGTTCGTGCTACAAAAAATTGTTAATTAATTAAGGGATAACTAATTGAAAAATCGCGATAAAAATTTTTGATCGGCGGATTATTGTTTATTGATCTATTCTTTAGGTGCCTGAATTTTTTAAGTTCTTAATTTTCATATTTAATAAGTTTAAATAATATTTTTTTATTAAAGGTCTGAAGTGGGCGGAGCTTACGCAAGCGAGAGTTCCCGTTTTCGGCCGTATTTTCAACCCTCTAGAAAAATTATAAATATTGGTCCTAGAGTTCCGAGAGATGGGACTTTTTTTTTATGAAATTTCTTTTTATTTTTGGATCTTTTTCTAATTTAAAAAATTTTGTTTTTTTTTTGAGATATTCGCAAAAATCCAAGCCCCCTTTTTTTTTACTAAATTGTTTATAACTTTTGTAATTTTTGCAAGCGCCACTCAAAATTTTTCAAAAAGTTTCTAGATGCAATGACAAATTGAATGACACCTCGATCATAATTTTCCGAAGCGAATAAAAAAATTTGAGCTAAAAGGCACATGTTGACTAGAGTAATAGTTCGGTTGAATCTTTCAACCATGCCATCCCACTGGGGATGGAGAGCAATAGTTCTGGTCTTACTAATACCCATCAGCTCACAAACTTTCTTGAATAACTCAAAATTCCTTCCTTGAACGGAAGATAGTTCCATCATCCCCCCAAATCTTGAGAATATGTCCACCACTGATCTTGTTATTGTTGATGCGACTAGATCTGGAATGGCATAGACTTTTACCCAGTTGCTAAAATAGTTCATGGCAATAACGATGTATTTGTTGCCATCATCTGTTACAGGAAATTGTCCAGCTACAATAATGGCAATCCGTTCGAATGGAGCACGTACGTTGTATTTCTAGTATATAGTAGAAACCTCTGCCTGATCTTGTCTTAATGACTCCCAGATGTCCTCCATGATTCATTTATCCTCTTCCTGGGCAAAACCAATGGGGAAATTGACGACCCCTATCAGTTGACTCCCATACCCATTTGAGTAGTCCATTTTCCACATTGCCTTGAAGATGGGATCTCTGTCCGAAATATCTCTCAGGCGAGTCTGTCATTTCCGACCTCTTTCCAATGTAGTCCCCAATGTTTGAATCGGTTTCTTGGTCCAGTCTCGTGTGTCTCATTCGTCTTCAGTTAACAGTCTTCATGGGATCTTGTTTTCTGATATTGCTCAGATGCACCAGGATGCGGTCTTTTAGATAAGACGATCAGATGGTACTGGTTCATATTTGCTCTGGGCTCTTGGTCGAATATTTCTTTTTGATTTACAGTATAGGGCGTCAGCAAAGATTTATGCTCCAGTCCTTGATGAATTGCGCTCCTCACTTCTCCTTTAGTTTTATGATACGAAAATACATTTAACTACTCACCCTTCATTACTGAAGCTTATGACACATGACACAAATGTTATGAAAAAATTAATCGATCTTTTTGTCAAATGAGTTCCCAAGTAGCACACAGAGGTCATAATTCGGTTGTACAGACGTCTACTAGACCTTTCGCAAAAGTCCATGACTTATGTCTTGTAATATGCTAAGACGTCGCTATGTATGCCAATACGACAAAAAGGCACACTCTTGCGACGTCACATCGACGTTATAAAGTAGTGGTAATGACTTGCCAAAATAGACTTATATGAGCCAGTCGCAAAAGCGTCGTTCTGTGGTCTTAGTGTAGTCATTAATCATAATGCATGGAGGTCATAATCTTTCTAATATAGTATTACAATATGTATACCATATCAAAAGATTTTATATAATATCAATATAATATATAAGTCAGCCTTTCTTTACATGTTCATGATACTCTGTGACCGTGATAGTTATCGAGATAAAAATGATTTTCATTTATATGTCTTTCAGAATGTTCTGAAACTCTAGTGACCAAGCAAATCCATTTTTACGATCAAAATTCAATTCTACTCACTTAAAATTCATGCGCTTCGAAAATGAAGAGAGATAAATATTTATTTTCATTTCAGAAAAAATATATTTCATCAATTTTTACTCATTACTCGTTGAAATATGTAGACCATATTACGAAAGATACTTGATTAGCACATCTCCAATGATTTTTAAATTGATATAACACCCAGGGTCCCATATTTTTTATTTTAAATATTTTCGTTCCAATATGGCTACCCGAATGATGTTATCAATCAATCGAAAAACATGGATGCCGTCCTTCTAGTGTCGAAAAGTTGTAATTACTCCAGTATGTACTATCATAGAATAGTTTATGAGTGTCTCAAAGACATCGCAATATCTTACATAAAAAAGTTGTAATGTAGTTGCTGTGACCACAAGTAGTAAGTTTTGTTGTACTAACGTCGTAACGCTATCAAAACAGAAAAAGATATACACTGAGTGCATAAGCATTCCGCTAGTTCCACAAAAAATCACTGACTTTTTCGGTTCAAAGATAGCTAGTTCATGCACTGTCTCTGACAGAGTACTATCAAGCATTTTTGTTCCCTTCATTCATGAGCATGACATACTGAATATAATTAAAAATTTAAAAAATAAAAATTCAATGGGAATTGATGACATTTCCCCAAAAATAATTAAAATTATTGCTGACGCCATTCTATCACCATTAACATGGCTCGTCAACCTATCGTTACAATCCGGAACATTTCCTGATTTGATGAAAGTCGCCCTTATTTTTCCTCTCTTCAAAAAAGGTGATGTGCACTCAGTAGATAACTACCGTCAAATATCACTCTTACCAGCTATATCCAAAATCCTTGAACGAGCGGCATATGATATTATAATAAGCTTCATTGAAAAGAATAACATTTTATCACAGCACGGTTTCAGAAAATCTAAATCTGTAGAAACAGCAACAAACCACCTCTTGGACTACATATATTACGAGTTAGATTGTGGGAAGTATGTTGCTTCATTGATGTTTGACTTGTCCAAAGCATTTGACAGTATAAATTTGCAATTTATTCTCGAAAAATTATACTCTATCGGGATTAGAGGAGTCATGTTGGATTGGATACATTGCTATTTAACTAACAGAAAATTATTGGTGAAAATCGAAAATGAATTATCAGAAAGCCATGAAGTCCCCCTGGGTGTTCCCCAAGGATCAGTTTTGGGACCACTTATTTTCTTAATTTTTGCTAATGATCTACCGAGAAATATCAGCATAGGACAAATTACCATGTTTGCGGATGATACAACCATAACTGTATCAGCAGTTACCCCAGAGGAGCTACAAAAACACATTAGAGTTACCTATAATGAGATGGCGTCTTGGTGTTCACGCAATAGACTAATATTGAATAAAGGTAAAACAGAATGTATAAATTTTTATCTGCGTCGCAGATTCCCTCACTATTCCAATTACCTGAGGATCTGTCTTTTACTAAAGATGTAAAATTGTTAGGAACCTATCTTGACTCTCAGCTTTCTTTTAGTACTCAAGTGAATCATGTCTGTACGAAACTCAATAAAGCATATTACGCCATACTACAAATGAAACCATATTTGGATGAAAAAGGTTTAATGGACTTGTACTATGCTTTTGCATATAGCCATATATCATACAATATTATAGCATGGGGTTCATCAAGTAATTGGGAAAGAGTATTCATTGCTCAAAAGCGTCTAATCAGACTTATTTTTCAACTGAGTTATAGGGAAAGCTGCAGAAATACATTTAAAAAAAAACAAATTCTTACCTTTTCAGGAATATTTATTTTGAGATGCCTCACTTTTATTAAGAGCGATATTAATAATGTTTCCCAAAAACAGCATGAATATCAAACACGCCACATTAACTTGGACATACCTAGACATAAAACTGCAATGTACCAGAAATCGCCCCACTTCATCGCTATAAAATATTTAATGCACTTCCCAGCGAACTGAAAAGCATTAATTCATACGAAAAATTCAAAAGACAATGCAAGGATTTTTAGTATCTGAAACTTTCTACACAGTGAATGAGTTTTGAGCAGGAATAGATCCTAATTAATTATTTTTTCTTTTATTCTGATACTCAATGAGCTTTTAACTATATTGATATTTGTTGTATTGTATTTTATCTATTTTTTACACATGCTTTTATTGTAAAATATCTTTTTATCTTTTTATGATACTTTATAGTTGACTTGTCCAACACCATGTAATTATGGTATTTTATGGATTAATAAAGTTCTATTCTATTCTATTCTAATGGAAAACGCTAAAAATAACTGACATTTACAATAGAGGTTATGTTGATGTTGAACAGTTATATTTAAATATTATTTATTTATCACTCGAAGTACACATACATATTATTTATGTCTGTCCTTGTTGTGAAAACAATTGAAGGAACTGGATGAACTTAATTTTTTTGCAGTGTCCCGATAGACTGATTAATTATTTCAGATGTTAATTCTGGGGTAGGCACTCATCCTTCCTCTTTATATTTTTGTATATACTCCAGTTCTGTTGTAGGGCAGATTGGATTTTTGTTTTGGCATTTTAATCATTCCTACGGAACTGAATATTCTATATACATAACACAATATACCTATCCAACAAAAATAACATAACCAACAAAAATAATCTAACCATAGATACATAATGTAATCATTACGACCAAAGTTCATCAGTTGATAAAACTACATTACATGAGTACAATATGTAGTCGTAGAAACGTCTCAAAAATCTATTCATTAGAACCACATATGTTCCTTGTCATAATAACCTCACAGCAACTGCTCTTAAGTTCTACTTAACGACACATACAATGTATTTACATATAAACCACAGTACAACTTCATCTCGAGAATTCTTTATTGTACTCTCGTTATATCTACTACACGACGTCATAGCAACGCCTGAAGGTTATAAAACGCACATTAACTTTTTGGTTTTAAAACATACAAATACGTGGTCTTTAAGACGGTATAAGAAGTCATTATGTTAATTTTATGACTCTGTGGTACTTGGGTTATAACGAAGAATTTAACAAGACATATCCCTTTTCTTTGCTGAACAGAGCGGGATAAACGCCAATACAGGTACGAAATAGTAGTAGTACGAAACCACCCGAATACTTTCCTCCTTGGAAAAAAATAGAACCCAAGGATCATAACAGGACTACTAATAGCACACTTTTGATAACGGAAGCATCAAAAGTAAGACCTAGCATGTAGGCATCGTCTTGTATATGAAACAATATTGTTGGAAAAAAAACTAATTATATCAACTCCATGTGTACATTTTGTTAACAACTGTGATTAAGTGAATTGTAGCTAACATTTAACATATTTTTGTCACGTTTCACATGTCAATTGAATAATTTGTGTTAAATGAGTCATGACCGTATCTTTTACGTATGACTCAGGTAATAATACTATTCTCCTCTACGCTCTGATTTTTTGTGGCCTTGGGTATTGATTTTGTTAGAAATCTTTACAAAATATCTCGGACCAAAGAAGATTGCAATAACTATCGAGGCATAGTACTACTGGATCAACATATAATAATAATAATAATAATAAGTTTATTTACCAAATGCTATTATTACAGAATTAACACTAGAATTGTTGTTGGAATGTAAATAAACGTGGATTTCACACTAAAACTGAAGTTGCGCGTGGGTTTTGCACAATTTAATTTACAATATTCCTTATGCATATAATATTCACAATATACAATAGCTTGAATTGGTCTCTCTCTGTTAATATTAATATTGATTCCTAACATTATGACATCTAAGCTAATTTAGTTTTAACTACGGGAAAATTAACAATAAATAAAAATAGTAAACAAACAATTTCAAAAGTATTATAATCGACAGACGATATTGATCTATATAAAAACACAATAATAACATGAGTATTCAAAAAGTCTGTTAGTCAAAGAGAGAGCGAACCAGATCTCGATTCAAGATAAGAACGTAGTTTCTGATTATTTTTTTCAACATTTGACGAGAATTTATATTCATTATATTAATTTTTTGTTCAATGTGCAGAAAATTAAAGATTTTTGGAATGAGGTAAGATAAATTTCGTTGTCCGATTTTTGTACTACTCAGAGATGCTTTAACATGTTATTCTTTTTGTTTCCTAGTAAAATGTTCATAGTCGATATTATTTAATAGATATTTGTTTTTGTTTATATGTGTAAGTATGTTATTAAGAAATGTTTGTCTTACATCGCACATTCTTGATTGTGAAAAAAGTAAATTGCTCGAGAAGGTTGGTTCTTTTCCATACATAATTTTCAGAATTCGTTTCTGTACCGTTTCCAACTTTTTCAAGTGAGTAGCAGCAACCCCTTCCCAGCTCAATATGGCATATTGAATACGAGATTCCACTAGAGCGAAATAAATGATCTTTAGGTGGTGAGTGTCAAGTAATTTACTCAAATATTTGAATTTGAACAGCATACTTCTTAAGGTTTTTGTAACATTCTCAGTGTGAACGTCGCATCTCATGTGACTATCCATTGTTACACCTAAATATTTAATGGTATCTGTTCTGGAAATATCTATAACCGATTCGTTGTTATGTATATCGAGGGTGTTGAAATTTGGTAGATGATTTCTGTAAGCTGTAAAAGTCATAAATTTGTTTTTTTCAGAATTTATTGTTAGTAACTGATGATTAAACCAGTCAATTATCTGTGACATATCGCTCTCTACCTTTTCTTTCAGGTCATGCCAATTTTCATCCTCATACATTATCACAGAATCATCTGCGAAGCTGATTATAGTTCCAGTAGTATTCAAGGTGAGTAAATTATTGAGGTATATTGAGAATAATAGTAGCCCAAGGACAGTTCCTTGTGGCACACCGAATTGAACCATCTCTTCTGAACTCAGTTTATTTTCAATTTGTATAAATTGTTTCCTCTGGTATAAATAACTTTCTAGGAGATTTTACGTTGTTCCTGGAACTCCAATATCTTCCAAGGTTTCGACTAGTTGGGTATGACTCACAGTATCGAAAGCCTTGGAGAGATCTAGAAATATACACAGACTAGGTTTTCCGTTATATATTGCTTTATGAATTTGGGATGTTAAGCTGATTATATCATCTTGGGTAGATTTGCCTTCTCTGAACCCAAACTGTTTTTCTGATAGCAAGTTGTTTTTTAACCGACGCCTATATTTTCTTTATAACAATCATTCAGTCTGCTCTTGAGAGCTTTTACAAAAATGTTCGCTATATTGGATATCAGTAAAATGGGTCTATAGTTGTCAATCACACCTTTTTTTCCTTTTTTATGAAGTGGTTTGATAACGGCTACTTTGAATATAGAGGGACATACACCAGATTTCATTATTTTGTTAATAAAATATGTCATGGGTTTGGCGATTTCTCTTTGTATTTCTTTGAGGGTTTCAGATTTGATTTTATCAATTTCTGGTGCTTTCTTTGGTTTTAATGAATTTATAATGTGACATATTCTTCCTCATCCATCGGTGAAAGAAACATTGAATGTGGCAGAGATTTTCTAGATATTGGGTCAGTAATCGGTTTTTGAATTGATGGGGCCAGTTTTTTTTCCGCTTCCGCATAGTGTTTATTGAAGACATTTGCAATTTTCAGGTCATCGGTCAATAATTCATTGTCTGTGATAATTTCTTTGATGGTTGTTTTTTCCTTCTTACATTCTATACTATTTATTGTGTTCCGAAGGTGTTTCGAGATTTTTTGTTTTTTCAATCTTTGATCTATAAAGTCCTGGCAAGGAATATTACATATCTTATATTCCTAATGAACCCACTAGTATTGCAATAATCAAAAGGGAATTATCAAAAACTAAAATTGATTACATCTCAACAAACTCTCAATTAGATAATTAATTGTTTGGTGTCCAACCAAATCTAGGAGATCACTTAGCAGTTGTACACACCATTCAATTTAAATCATTCATTCATGAAATAGAAATCATTTCACCAAATACAGATGTACGTCTGATTTCCATTAAGATATGATTAAACAACACCTTGTGAATATGGGATTCACAGAGATGTATAATAGTAACCTGATCGTTAATAAGTCATATGATGCATTCATGACAACCCTAAATTTCGCACTGAACTCAAACTGCTCGTTGAAATCGAGATGCGATACAATAAGAAAGGGAACTGGGTTACTTGCCAAACACCGGCAAAGCCACCCCCTTCGCCTCGTAAGAATGCAAGCTGGATGGCCAACCCCTAGAAGATCCAACTCAAGGAAGAAACATGAAAAAATTGTATTTTAAATTATGTATAGTAGGATTAGTTTTAAATGACATGTGTATATATAGAATAATAAATCTTTTTGATTGATTGATTGGGTTAATGAAAATATCCTCGAAGAAAGTAACAAGTTGAAAAATATGTACAGCAGATTAAAAAATGACAGAAATTCTGAACTCTGGTGTTCATATAAGAAACAAGAATATAAATATAATAAACAGCTTAGTAGAACAAAAAAAAACAACTCCAAAATTATAAAAAATAGTAAAAACAAATAAAAAACAATCTGGAGCATTGTGAACCAAAAGTTGGGAAGAACCTTAAATGATAAAAAATATCTGAGCCAAAAGAAGTGGCAAATTTGTGGAAAATATGAACAGGAAAAATCTTTCTATTCAATATTCAATTGAGAATGTTTCTCTTTTCATGTAGCAAATTGTTTCGCATCTTATTTCAAAAATGTATGCAAAAAAAATTACAGAATACCAGGATGTGAGGCAAATGAATGCGCAAGATAGAATTGTAACATATGTCAAAGTTTCTACTTCAATCAGGTGACAGAACATGAAATACTATATCATCTCTAATCTGAAAAAAAAAGTGTAGGCGAGGACCAAATTAGTACATCAATTATCAAAATAGTCAAGAAAATCAATGCAAAACCACTAGCTTATTTGATAAACTTAACTGTGGAAACAGGAACGTTTCAATTGAAGATAGGTAAAATCATCCCATTCTATAAAAAGCTAGACCGCGATAACCCCCAGAACTACAGACAAATAACTATACAGGGTTTATGTAAGTACGTGGGCAAACTCGAAGGGGAAGGGCCGGATTGAAAGGTGTGGAGGCCCTGGGGGCAACACAGGAGTGGAGGCCTCCAATTATTCTTCAAACTAGTTAACAATGTCCATTGATATTATATGGAAGCATGCATGGATTTTCAGGTGAATATCATTCAACGTTCTGCGTGGTATTTGCCAGGAAAGTAGTTGTTTTTCACCTGAGATCTACCTTTCTCTGGTTCAATTTTATATTGAATCCTTTATGTGAAGAAAACCGTTTAAATTCGATTTTTCTATTCATTCCACTTCACATGGCACTTATCTCTCACTATATGCTAGACGGGCTTGCCACTCCTACTGAGAAGGAATCTTTTATTTAGAAACCTATCGAGGTGGGAGATTTTCGGAGTGTTTCTTTCTGTCACTAGGTACCGCCAGTTAAAGTTTATCTTTTCCGGCGTACCTATAGGTGTCACAAGATCGATGATGGTTTGTTTACGTTGTGTCTCACTTCAGCCAGAGTTCTTTGGACATTTGGCTGGTTGACTACTCCGTACTGATGAGGGCCAAGAAGCCTGAAACCGGTATGCGGATTGTTAGGTGAACACGACATAAATTAAACATAATCGAGCTTATCAGAAAGAAACATTTGCATTCAATGTCCATTGATATTATATGGAAGTATGCATGGATTTTCAGGTGAATATCATTCAACGTTCTGCGTGGTATTTGCCAGGAAAGTAGTTGTTTTTCACCTGAGATCTACCTTTCTCTGGTTCAATTTTATATTGAATCCTTTATGTGAAGAAAACCGTTTAAATTCGATTTTTCAAAAAGAAATTCATCCAAGTGTTTGAATAATTCATTGCGGAACAAATGAAATTATTTCAACACAAGCATATGTAGGTATAATAAAAAACAAGAAATGAATCTAATTAAATTACAGCATTAACCAATGGATTCTTGCGAGCTTTTTTCGACGAAAAATCATTGATGATTTTGGTGAAATCCTGCTCCCGGAGTAAATCACTCTCAATGCTAAGAAGCGATAACTTGGATAGGCAGCTTTGTCTCATCGTAGTTTGCAGCCTATTTTTTATAATTTTCGTTTTGGAAAATGAGCGCTCTTGTTTTAGATCAGCTAATTTCGATACGATATATTTTTCTATTTTTCGATGTGGTTGAATTCATTTCTTTAGTGTATAATAGTGTGATGATTTACTTTGTGATTGTTTACCGCATATACACATGATTTATCGGATCAAAGATTAATATTAACCATTAATTTTGACAAGAATGTTTGGAACGATAAATGAGTGGAAAGAACTGCTGCATATCAATCGGTAATCGTCAGGAAATTTTAACTAAAAATTTATATTGTGGGGGCCCCTCTCTTGTGGAGGCCCCGGGGCTGCAGCCCCGGTTGCCCCCTCTTAATCCGTCCCTGGCGGAGGGGTGATTCTTCGGGTGATTCTAAGACGAAAAGTTTATATAACCGAAGGTCCGGTAATGCTTTGTTTTCAAGATACAGGCTGTCAACATTTTTAAAAGAAATCGTTTTTTACTAAATATCTCAATAATACCGATTTTGTTGAAATTTGGCAGTCTTATTTGAGGTAGTAAAGGGCTAATTTAGCCCTAACTAGATTGAAATCATCATGTCCAGTGGCGTCCCGGAAGGCACCTTAACCAATATTTTTGAAAGAAAAATGTGCGCCACTGATTTTTTGCAATTTTTTCGCATTGAGCAACTAAAACTACAACTTTTTTATTTCCAGCATTTTTTTCGTATCTTGCTTTGTTTTTGAGAAAAAACAAAAAAATCACTGTATTGCATGTCCGTGGGACAACATAATAAAAAATTTGAACCACCAAACCATCAAAAACTGAGGTGTACTTGTTATTTTTTTCTATATCGATAGTCTCTTCTAGTCTTAGTCAAAAGTAATGCAAGCTATAAAAAAAAATATTAATTATTAAAAAATGTTTTTATTGTTGTCCATGGATATGCAATAACGAGATTTTTATTCATGATTGAACAATTAAAATTACACGAAAGTCATCTTTTGAATTTTTATATTCACTGTTTTCGATGAAACAAAGAACGTTCATTATTACTACAGTGTTTTGAAAGTAAAGTTAGAGTGCCATGGAAGGAAAAACAATTGTTCAAACAAATTTGATTTTGACATAACTTGAAACAGTGCATACGAAATTTTTGATAGTGATTATTTGAAGTGTTTTTGAGAGTTTTAGGCTATAAAATTCGTTACTGATATTAGAAAATGGTTCGGTTTACAAACTCAGAAATGGCCGATATGCATTTTGTCTATGGAATGGCCCAAAGCAATTCCAGAGCGGCTAGACGCATTTATCAAGAAATAAAAAGTTGCTCTTATTGGGCGACCTGCAACGGTAAGAACAGTGGAGCTGGAGGAAGCAGTTTTACGTGAAGTTGAGCGTAGTCCCGATACAAGTACACGCAAAATTGCACAACAATTAAACATTTCTCACTTGACTGTATGGAAGATTTCAAGGGACTATCAACTGTATCCTTACCACATACAGCGTGTGCAAGCGTTATTACCTGCGAATTTTCCCAAGCGAGTTGTTTATTCTACTTGGCTTTTGCAACAACAGGCAGCATCTCCTACATTTATATCCCGTATAATGTTTACGATAACTTTCATAACAATCATATCTGGGCTGAAGAAAATCCCCATGCGGTTATAGAACATAATTATCAACAACAGTTTTCCGTGAATGTTTGGGTTGGTATTGTGGGTGATTATCTCAATCGCTGTTTAGACGAGGTAATGCTTGCATTGAAGTTGAAGGAGGACATTTTGAGCAACTATTGTAAGTTTTGTATTACTTATTGTTAAATGTTTTCTTACTGAAAAAAATTGCGTACCATTTGTTTAAGTATGGTTTTAATAAAGGGTTATTCTTGTTTCTTGTTTTTTTTAATTCCAGCGTTACCACATAACAATAAAGTGATTTTTTTTTCAAAAACAAAGCAAGATACAAAAAAAATGCTGAAAATAAAAAAGTTGTAGTTTTAGTAGCTTAATGCGAAAACAATAAAAACATTGAAAAAAAAAATCAGTGGCGCACATATTTTTGTCAAAAATATTGGTTAAGGTGCCTTCCGGGACTCCACTGGACATGATATTTTCAATCTGGTTAGGGCTAAATCAGCCTCTTGCTACCCCAAATAACACTGCCAAATTTTTAAGAAAATCGGCTTAAGGATTATTAAGATATTTAGGAAAAAACTATTTCTTTTAAAAATGTTGACACCCTGTATCTTGAAAACGAAGCATTACCGGACCTATGTTTATATGAACTTTTCGTCTCAGAATTACTCAAAAAATCACCCTTTCAAGTTTGGCCACGTACTTACATAACACCCAGAATTGAATGTAATTTTCAAAATTGTCGATTTTCTTGATCGAAACTCAGTCCTATGCCCGGAAGAATTTGGCTTTCGATCGGGGAGGTCAACAGAAGGAGCAGAATATAAGTTTTTTGACCACGTCTACAAAAACATAGATTCAGGAAGATACGTATCAGGCCTGTTTTTCGATCTGTCGCGTGCCTTTGACAGTCTGCAGATCAGCTTAATCATGGAAAAACTTTATTCCCATGGAATAAGATGCAAAACATCCGAAGTTTTGAAATCCTACAGAGGTAGGATTTCAAAACTTGAGAAGCAATTGAGAAGCAAAATTGAGAGCAACGAGGAAAAATTATTTAGAATCCCATTTACTTTATGGAAGAAGTACCTGCAAACGGTACATAAATGAATAATTAAGCGAGCCCATAAACTACCCTGGACATACCTCTCTGAAAACCTATTTGTGGAAACAAAATTGTTTGATGTCTGACAATTGTATTGCCAAACACTTCTCATTGCACAACATAAAAATGAATAGGAATTATTGGAGATCCTACTCGTTATCGAAACAGTGCATCCGCCATTCCAAAAATAAACAAAACGATTTCTCAAAGGTGTTTCACATACTTGGGTGTAAAGGCGGACAACCTGTTGCCCCCCTCAGTTAAAAGTACACTGCACTCTGCTGATTGTGACATAGGTTTCGTCGTGTTTGACTAATTTCTTTATACTTATCTGAATCTACTGTTATTTCTTTCAATGATAGGTTCAATAAATTGTAAAATACATACAGGTACGATGCCTACTCATATTCTGATGTTAACTTTTAAGTATTTGTTTCAACAGCAATTTTTTTAAATGGTCTTGGGTGTCATATTTAAACTTGAAAATGTTTAAATGTGACACCGTCAGGGTTTAATTGTGATATTATGGTAAAAGCAAGTTACTGACACCTTACAAGGATACGTTTCAATTGTGATAGATTTTATGTCACAATATAACCCAAATAAAATATTGAATAATGTTTTGAAAATATTTTTAATAGAAACATAATAAATGAAAACCGCATTTTAACATCTCTTACATATCTACATACAAATCATCGAAAACCTCTCGAAAATAAAAAGATATAATGGAAAATGACAGATTATTGAACATTTAGTCCGTCAAACTTAACAGAAAAGTATAATTCACCTCGACGTCCTTCTTTGGGAGAGGGAAGTATTTGTAGCACATCGTCTTTATTTATTGTATCAATATCCTGAACATCTGGCCAAACAAAGTATTCCCCTTTGATTTTTAAGAAGGTTACCCTAATATTGTCATCTAAGACTTCGATTACTTTTCCCACAAAACGCTTAAGGGTTTTCTTAGTGGAATAAGAAACTATGACCCAAGATTCCATGTCAATAGCGTCAGATGATTCGGTATCACTGACGCCTTTTTCAGCTTCTACCAGTTCTTGCAAGCTACTCACACCATCGTAGTTTCCCTCATCATCACTATAGTGTTTTTTGCAGCAGTAGCCCTATTCTTCCAGCCCTTCACTCTATCAAGGTGCTTCTTGGAATACGGTACAAAGTAGATGCATTTTTATACGACAAATCGCCATCTTTTACTGCTTGTATAGCGATCGTTAAATTATCGTCACTGTATGTCTTCTTACAATTCATATTTTCTCTTATTGAAATACCTGTAGGTAAACATTATGTACCTATGTACATATGTGTTTTCAAAAATGTAAATCGCAGGTGTGATTGTGACACAGTGTCACAATTATACTCTCTGAAAAGTCACAATTAGAACTGTGAACTGTTTTTGAAGTATAAATGTGACACCCTGTCTACCATTGTGTTTGCTAAGTGTATAGGTTAGAAACAAGCAAAGTACCAAGCTATAATCCTTTAAGTATATTATAATGTAAAAATTTACTTTATAACTGAAATGAATTACACTCCAACAAATTTGAACCGTTGTTAACACAAATTAATAAATTTCCAACATTTACCTGAGAATCAATTGGCCTTGTAAAGACAAACCCACATACCTACATAAACCTAGAAGTGTGTTTATATCAGAAGTATGTGCACGAAACGATTAGATGTATGTATGTCCGAATATATATATATATATATATATATATATATACATATATATATAGACTAGATAGGTACAAAACTAGGGATATTGGGGTGAGCAGCAATGAAAAAGTAAACTCTTTAAGTTTATCCAAGCTTTCGGAGATGTTTATTTCCATCATCAGGGAGATGAAAAAACTAATAGTAGTACATATCCAAGTGCGAAACATTGTGCTACTTACAACTTTGTTGAGGTTGGTTTCAATGATGTTAAACGTATTCATCTAACATGGTGATACAAGAGAAAAAAAACCGTAGATCAAGGAATGTGTAACAATAAATAAATTATATATATATATATATATATATATTTGATAGAACCCCATATTTGTTGAATAAGTAATTTGGTAGTCGTTATATTTCTATAAAATGTAATTGTTCAAAAACATTATATTTTTTATTTTTTTGATAATAGATTGCATATTCCACTTATATAGAGCCTTAGGTATATATATATATATATATATATATATATATATATATATATATATATTATATATATATATAAAAAGCATCAAATTATAGATAGTGACACCTATGATCTGTGCGGTGAAGCTTAGACCTAATGTCGTGGAATTTTTAATGACACGAAATTTTGTGCACATTAACAGGTCACCAACAGATGTCAGCATAGGCCAACCCACGACACCAATAGTCGTACTCCTAGTGCGTTCAGAGTAACGCAAAACAAATAACTAGATAAAGAGAAATTTGTTACGAATCCAAGAGAGCACCACCATTGTTGGCGGATGGTGGTGCTCTCTTGGATTCGTAACAAATTTCTCTTTATCTAGTTATATATATATATATATATATATATATATATATATATATATATATATATATATATATATGAAAGAGAGTAATAGTGAGGGGACTGTTGAAAACAAAGTAGAAGGAATTTAATGGACATAGCCTCAGAGGTGTTAACCGTAGACACGTGTTTCGGGTCTCGCCCTCATCAGTACGTGGAAGTGCAAAGATGAACAACACTTGGTAAACGACAAATCAACGGAGTCAACAAACAGACGCCAACCGCTCATTTGTGGTTTCGGTCAGCAACCTGAATTCAGGGCAAACCAACGTCACCACGGAGGCAGCTATAGCTACCTGCGTGACATCGAGTCCAGGAATATAAATGAAGAGAGTAATAGTGAGGGACTGTTGAAAACAAGTAGAGAATTTAATGGACATAGCCCTCAGAGAAGTGTTAACCTAGACAGTGTTTCGGGCTCTCGGCCCTCATCGTACGGTGGAGAGTGCAAAGATGAACAACACTGGTAGAAAACGACAAATCAACGGAGTCAACAACAGACGCCAACCGCTCATTTGTGGTTTCGGTCAGCAGACCCTGAATTCAGGGCAAAACCAACGTCACCACGGAGGCAGCTATAGCTACCTGCGTGACATCCGAGTCAGGAATATAAATATGAAGAGGTAATAGTGAGGGACTGTTGAAAACAAAGTAGAAGGAATTTGGACATAGCCCTCAGAGAAGTGTAACCGTAGACACGTGTTTCGGCTCGGCCTCATCAGTACGGTGGAAGTGCAAAGATGAACAACCGGTAGAAAACGACAAATCAACGAGTCAACAAACGACGCCAACCGCTCATTTGTGGTTTCGGTCAGCAGACCCTGAATTCCAGGGCAACAACCAACGTCACCACGGAGGCAGCTATAGCTACCTGCGTGACATCCGAGTCCAGGAATATAAATTTTCTACCAAGTGTTGTTCATCTTTGCACTTCTCCACCGTACTGATGAGGGCCGAGAGCCCGAAACACGTGTCTACGGTTAACACTTCTCTCTGAGGGCTATGTCCATTAAATTCCTTCTACTTTGTTTTCAACAGTCCCCTCACTATTACTCTCTTTCATATTTATATTCCTGGACTCGGATGTCACGCAGGTACTATAGCTGCCTCGTGGTGACGTTGGTTGTTGCCCTGGAATTCAGGGTCTGCTGACCGAAACCACAAATGAGCGGTTGGCGTCTGTTTGTTGACTCGTTGATTTGTCGTTTTCTACCAAGTGTTGTTCATCTTTGCACTTTCCACCGTACTGATGAGGGCCGAGAGCCCGAAACACGTGTCTACGGTTAACACCTCTCTGAGGGCTATGTCCATTAAATTCCTTCTACTTTGTTTTCAACAGTCCCTCACTATTACTCTTTCATATTTATATTCCTGACTCGATGTCACGCAGGTAGCTATAGCTGCCTCCGTGGTGACGTTGGTTGTTGCCCTGGAATTCAGGTCTGCTGACCGAAACCACAAATGAGCGGTTGGCGTCTGTTTGTTGACTCCGTTGATTTGTCGTTTTCTACCAAGTGTTGTTCATCTTTGCACTTCTCCACCGTACTGATGAGGCCGAGAGCCCGAAACACGTGTCTACGGTTAACACTTCTCTCTGAGGGCTATGTCCATTAAATTCCTTCTACTTTGTTTTCAACAGTCCCCTCACTATTACTCTCTTTCATATTTATATTCCTGGACTCGGATGTCACGCAGGTAGCTATAGCTGCCTCCGTGGTGACGTTGGTTGTTGCCCTGGAATTCAGGGTCTGCTGACCGAAACCACAAATGAGCGGTTGGCGTCTGTTTGTTGACTCCGTTGATTTGTCGTTTTCTACCAAGTGTTGTTCATCTTTGCACTTCTCCACCGTACTGATGAGGGCCGAGAGCCCGAAACACGTGTCTACGGTTAACACTTCTCTCTGAGGGCTATGTCCATTAAATTCCTTCTACTTTATATATATATATATATATAGACGTGGGAGTTTATCCATCGACCACACGCTTAAATCATCAGACCTATCTTAATGAAATTATTTTTGTGTTCTAATATATATCCAACTCCTCAAAAGTTAAAAATCAGATTTGCAGACAATTTTGAACTATTTTCCTCCGAATATCTCTTGAAATAAAATACTTCTCCAAAATAAAAACATTTTTATTCGTGGTGGACCGAATTATTTGTCATTTCCAATTCTGCATTGGAACAATATCTATCCTTTCCCTATTAATTATGAAATATTTCTGATATGATTTGGAGAAATAATTACACGCCTTGGTGACTTCTCAGTTTCTCAAGCTTTCCCTATTTGTTCTAAAAAAGGCTGCTCTGAAAATATTTATTTCGACCCTGATTTTCCTTTCACTACTAGATCTTAGTTAATAACCCATTATTCTAAATTATTAAAAGTGAATTTTAATTGAGTAATCTATCAGTGATTGGCACAGGTGTGTGAATATCGTGAATTGCTCTGAGAAAAAAAAATATGCATGTAGATATATATTTAATATTCTATATAAACAGGGTGCGCATATGCAGTGGGATATATACATTTGAGATCGAAGAATATGTCATGGGCCCCATATAGGTCAATACATCTATATGGTAGTGTTGGACTTGACGTAAGCTATTGGGAATTCAAAATAACGGATACTCCCTCTGGTGTCGATTTTTGAAACTATACATAAGTACATTGTTTACTTTTCCAAACAATAATGTTTATATGATATTAGCCATTGTGTACTTAAAACTTGTCGAATCTCTTGTGATCGTTGACATTTAATGAAATTGTGGTTTACGTGGTGAATGTTCTGTTGACTATTGTACGTCTTCGAGAGAAAAAATGAATGATTCAAGTTCACATCATTATTGTTGTGTACCTCAATGTGACTCTTGAGTCTTCGGCAAAACCGATCCCGTTGTACTGTTATAAGTTTTCATCATTTTCCGTGAGAATAAAGGATAAAGGATAAAGTAACCCTGAAATTGTGAAGATTGGTGTTCCGCAAGGGACAGTCCTGGGACCCATACTGTTTAATCTATGTATTAAAAGCTTAACCGAAATCGACATTCAGGGTAAAGTCATATCATATGTGGATGATTCTGCACAACTGTACTCACCTTCAGTGATAAGGGTTGGGAAAAAAATTATAAAAAAAAATTAAGACAAGCTTTTATACAAATGCCCTGAAGAGGAAAAAATAATTCTTTAATTGTTCGACCTAGGTTATTATGTGAGTAGCAGATTCAAAATCTTGCCGCGCAAGAATACCTATTTTATATTCGCGGCAAGCTTTTGAATCTGCTACTCACAGAATAACCTTGGTCAAACAATTAAATACATTATCTTTTACTTTTTAGTGCATTTGTATGACAACTTGTCTTAATTTTTTTGTTAATCATTTTTATTAAATTCTCTTTAGTCATTCATGAAATTTGTCATATTATTGAATTCTGAAAAAAATGATAATCTCTGACCCCAAAAAAACTCACACACCAATTTTGAACGGAGCCTCTATCTTGAATTCATGGATTTTGACAAATAAGTAATGATCTCCGTTCCCAAAAACCCCCACTTACCAATTTTTATTGGAATCGGGCTATAACCACAAAACTTCGCCATTATGGAGCCGCCATCTTAAATTTATGAATTTTGACAAAAAATTCGTGATCTCTGTCCCCGAAAATCCCCACATACAGATTTTGAATAGAATCAAAGCATAAACACAAAACTCGTCCGCCATATTGGGAATTCAAAATAACGGATACTCCCTCTGGTGTCGATTTTTGAAACTATATTGTTCATAAGATTGGTTTTTTTATACGTACATTGTTTACTTTTCCAAACATTAATGTTTATATGATTTTAGCCATTCTATACCTAAAACTTGTGATTGTTGACATTTCATGAAATTCGTGTTTACCTGTTGACTATTGTTTGTCCTCGAGTGAAAAAATGAGTGATTCAAGTTCAAATCATTATTGTTGTGTACCTCAATGTGACTCTTGGCAAAACGATACCCTTGAACTGAAATAAGTTTTCATCATTTTCCATGTGAAAATGAACGTACCGTTCTGGTGCAGTACCTAATCTAGGATTGAGTGAGTCTATAGATAGACGACGGGCTCTTGAAGAAGAATAAAGTTCCTTCCCAAAATCTTCCTGTATTGTCTGTGGCCAGAAAAAAAGTGAAAAAGAGAATCTCCAAAGAGAGTTGAAAAGAATGAAAAGACAGTTGAGAAGAGAAAAAAGAGATAGTCAACTTACCGAAAAGATAATTCATACAGTATGAAAAAAGACTGTATATGTATATGTATATCTAGGTGATAACGTCACATTTTCACACCATCTTGTTTCTTTTAGATGAAATTAAAAAAAAACTGTTTTTGTTAGTTTTATTCTCAATTCGAACATTCACAAATAGTGTGTAACATTTTTTCAAAATATTTCATAATAATAATTCCAGATGACTCCACTGAGCTGTCCAGAAACTTCTAAAAAGTGTTTTTTTGCAAGCAAATTAGAACATACTTTGTCTTCTTCAAAGTGAGTTTTCGCAAATGGTAGGTATTGTCTTAAGATTCGAATACATCAATTCTCTAGAGTCTTGAAATGAATAACACTACACAAAAACTGGAACGAAAACAAAATGGAAATATTTTAAAAAAACTCCAAACAAGTTGTAACCTCTGAGAAAACAGACAAATATTATTTCAACCATTTTCAATTGCAGAAGCATAAAAAACAAGTTTCGCAGTCTTGAAGCGGTATCCTTTGAGCAGCATAGGCGGACATAACTAATTTTATTTATATATTTAAATATTTTAAGAATACTTTAAAATAAAAAATATATGAAGGATATATCAATTGGCAATCGGATCATCATAATTAATTTTTCCTATGATCGAAAAAAAGCCATATTTTCCAACAAAACACAACAGAACTAAAGAATATTTTAAAATCTATTTCGATCCCAGATCAGAGACGCTACTGGCTTTTATTTATTCAGACCTCTTGAAACACAAATATAACTCGTGATTTATTAGTTTTCTTGGCCTCTCAACGTATCGACACATCTACAAGCATTATCATTGGCTTGCGGTCCGTTTTGATTGGCTCAGGCGAATCTGCTGTAGAACTAGACAGCTGTCACTCAAACCCACGTTGACTGTCGGTTCTTTTGATCTCCTTTTGATCTTCCATTCGGCGACGGAGAATGTTTACGAGTAGTACACATTATTTTTCGTTCTGTTACTTTGCATATACAGCTTCTGCCATTGGAAATATTCAAACTTATACCTACTTATGTCTGGTTTGAATTTTTGCCACTCTGGCGCTGGCATCTAATTTTGAATTCCCAATACCCAACTCATTTTTAGGCTCGCCTGACCGTAATCCCCAATGACACTTAGGCCTGTTCACCCATCGTATCTTACATATTATGTTTTCCACTTCATTATTTGAGTACCTTGTACGAGTTTGCAAAGTTGAACCATTTACAAATGCAGAAGCATAAAAAACAAGTTTTGCAGTCTTCAAGCGGAATCCTTTGAGAGCAGCATAGACGGAGATAACTAATTTTATTCAGATATTTGGATATTTTAAAAATACGTTAACATGAAAAAATATGCCATAAGCGAGGAAAAATGTATAAATAGGCAATCGGATCATATAATTTCATTTTCCTATGGTCGAAAAAAGCCATATTTTCCAACAAAACCCAACAGAACTTTAAAATATTTTAAAACCTATTTCGATCCCAGACCAGAGACGCTACTGGCTTTTATTTATTCAGACCTCTTGAAACACAAATATAACTCGTGATTTATCGGTTTCTTGGCCTCTCAACGTATCGACGCGCCTACAAGCATTATCATTGGCTTGCGTTGACTGTCGGTTTTTGTGATCTTCTTTTGATCTTCCGTTCGGCGACGGAGAATGTTTACGAGTAGTACACATTATTTTTCGTTCCGTTACTTCGCATATACGCTCGTGTAAGCGAAGTGAGTTTTTGATTTGCATCTAGATATTTTTTCAGGTAATATGCGCTTTCTCTCACCTGTAATCCACTGATGTCTAGACACCTAGACCAGTGGTTCTCAATTATCACTTTCTAAGTGATTGCTTTAGGTGCTGCCTGCCTAATTGACATGATGTGGATCTGCTCCCCCTTAATGGCTCTCATGTTGTTTTATTATCATACATTGGAGGATTGCGTTAACCTCTGCTTGAAAAACAGAACTGCAGGATGTAGATGATGCTAGACTTCGGGTTTTTGGAACGAATATTCTCAGTATAAGTCTCGTCCGTGCAGCAGATCCATTCCTGTTCAGTTAAATATTTGAAACGAATTGGTTCGATATTTGAGGGCTTTCTCTCTCTGCTCTGCTGCTCACAACTTCACCTGTAATATTATAGTTCGTCCAGAAATCTAACAGGCATTGCCGATAAGGCTCAACAGGTGACCGTTGCGAGTAGGGACGTACTCGTTTGTTGAAAGCTCGGTCTGATGAATTATTCCGCTGGTATAAAATATTATATTAACTAACGAGTGTGGAAAGTGGTACTTTATGGCAAGTTCGTAGATAATGAGTTTTCCTAAGTTTCAAATGAAACATCCTTTTCATCCACAAGTATGCGAGAAACTACAGTTTTTTTGATACCAGTAGAAAAATAGGTAGGTACTTATTTTTTATGTACGAAAAAGAAGTAAAGAATAAATAAACTCAAAGATGATGTATAACTTCCGATTCAATAATAAGTAATAATGAACAAACAGTACGAAAAAATATAGTGTACAATCAGTATATCTCGTAATAATGTACATATACTTACAAAATTAACTTGCTTATAGAACATAAAAGACCTCGCTCTAAATTTATGGAAAAGTGATCCATATGGAAATTCCCTGAATTTAAGTCTTCCTGATTAGAAGTTACCATTGCGCTAAAGTCCAATAACCATATAGTTTCGGAGATATTGGCCAACGATACTGGATTATCCCGTATTCGATCCCTATCAGAGACAAAACTTTTTGGATCGAAGTTCGGTAGGTGTTGACTGGTAGAAATCGTCACGTAAGAAAAAAGCGTTATGCTCCTCTCTCTGTCTCTTTCTATTATATACGATATTAACATTGAGTAGTAATGCGTGGAAGATGTTTTTATTCATTTTATATTTCTATAAATGTGTTTAGATAATTATATCCTTTTTTGAACATAATTTCTTATGTTTTTTGTATGCCAAAGTTGGATTAATGGTTTACATATGTGGCACGTCAATTTGATATAATATAACGAATAGTATTATCAGGGGGGAGAGAGAGAGAGATCGAGAGAGAGAGAGAGAGAGGAGAGAGAGCGAGAGAGAGCGAGAGAGAGCGAGAGCGAGAGAGAGAGATATAGAGAGAGAGAGAAAGAGAGAGAGAGAGAGAGAAAGCGTAAGGAACTTTGTTCCTGACGGGGGTCCCCCGACCACACACCATTTTTTTAATTTTATTTCTTCCATTTTTAAGCTTTTACTTTGGTATAACATTAATGATAATAAGTAATTAATTTTTCTTTTATCGAAAAGAATAGAAAATTATACAAATGCGGAATTGTCAGACATGCATTTTGTCTATGCTCGAAGTAACGGAAACGGTCGGCAAGCTCGACGATTGTATGCTGAGTTGTATCGAGGACGTAGGGTACCCCATTATACAATATTTGCTTGCGCGGAAATGGTACATTTAAGAAACAAACGGTTGACTGCGGGCGCCCTCGAGAAGTACGAACTGTTCAACTAGAAGAAGCAGTTCTCGAGTTAATTGCGGAGTCACCTGAAACAAGTACTCGAAAAATTGCCAACATACTAAATGTAAGCAGCTTCACTGTATTTAAAATTCCTAAAGAACAGAAATTGTATCCGTTTCATATTCAACGTGTGCAAGCTCTACTACCTAGATTCTTTTTTCCGCGCCTAGTTTTCTTCCTTTCTTCTGGTTCATGCATGATGGTCCACCAGTTCATTTTAGCATTATTGTACGTAATCACTTAGACATAGTATATCCAAATCGTTGGATAGGTAGGGGAGGTATGGAACATTGGCCTGCTCGATATCCGTATTTAAATCCTCTAGATTTCTGCATTTGGGGTTTTCTTAAGTCATTAGTTTATTCCACTCCCGTCGAAAATGTTGAAGACCTGAGGAATCTAATTATAGCCGGCTGTGAGACAATAAGAAATACACCAGGAATATTTGCGCGAATACGACAATCAATGAGGCGAAGAGTTGAATCTTGTATCACGTGTGAGGGAGGTCATTTTGAACATTTGTTGTAGCTTTGCGCCTATTTATTTATTAGTGTTATTTTCTGTTATTGTTCTGGTTTAACGTTATTGTATTAGATAGTTCTTGATAAGATATTAAAGAAATGAAAAATACGCGTCAAGATGATTCATTATTATGCATTTTTTAAATTTGAAATATCTCAGTGGCGTACCATTTTTTTCTTTAAAAAAATTGAGATCATTACCCGTATGCGCGCCAATGATGAACATAAAATTATTAATTGCATGTCAAAAAATGCGCAATAACTATCTCTTGAAACTCACCAAATTTCATTTGCATATCACGACCGTTTTCAGAGCAATGAATAAATAGTCAGTTTTTAAGAAAAACTTTAACACCCCGTATCTCGGAAAACGAAGCATTTGCGGACACAAGTTATTTAGCAAACTGTCATCATTTTTCCACCCTCTGAAGTTTGTCGCACTTATTCACTAACACCCTGTATATGTTATACTAGTTTGTCCATGCTCTATTACACCCAAGCATACACTTAATTGAGCTTCTTCATAAACTCTTAGATCTGTATTTTGAAAGTATTTTTCACCGAACTCGTCGATTGGTACTTCGAGATAATCCTGCCCACAGTTGGATCTGTTTTCCAGGATGTCGTGCATTAAAAATATCGGCAACTTGTCGATGAGTTGTATTGTCTCCTCAAATAAGTACAATTTTTATTTTTTCCAGCATTTTTATTCTACAACTTGATAAAAATTACTCTTTCATAATTCAAGAGAATCTGTCAAACACTTTGTTATTTCAATTTCCATGATATTCAATTATGTTGTTTCCATTGCACACTTCTTAGCTCAAGATTATCTTTACTGATGATTCTTTTTTTATGAGTTATAGCACTTGACTGAAATGCCCTTTTATATAAAAATTAATAAAGCGAATTTTGCTATGTACAATGTTGAAACTAGAGCCACTTTGCATCAGGTATGACATATTTTTTTGTTTTTTTTTAAATATCCGTTTAGAAACATTTTTAAACAGAAAAAAATCTAGTCAGCAGATGAGTGTATTACATCTCAACTGGTATTTTTAGATTTTATAAAATTTGAATGTATGGTTAAGAAAACCAAAGAAAAAAAATCAAATTGGTTCAAATTTGGTAGGTGGGTAGAAAACCGAAAAATAAACAACTTTTTCATATTATATTTTAAAAATATCGAGAAATAATCAAACTTTTGCAATTTTTTTGAGAAATTTTTAAATTTAACAGGTGTAGCTAAGGGATAGGAAAAAATCGTAAGCGCCATTTTGTATTATTTCCATAGCAAAAACTATTGAAGAACTCTGAATCCACTGAAACTCAATATTAAAAAAATGCATTATGATGGGGATTTTAACGGCGAAACTGTATATATTGAAAATTTCCAGAGTTTTACCACTTTTCAAGAAAGATAATCCTGAGATTTTAAATAACTTCCGTCCAATTTCGATAATAAATATTTTTTCCAAAATCATAGAAATTTTACTTAAAGATAGACTAACACACTATTTTGAATCGAATAACTTTTTATCTAACAATCAGTTTAGTTTTTGACAGAACAAATCTACCATAAGGGCGTGACTTAAAATCGAGGGCCTGGAAAATAAGCACCATACCATCCTTTCTATGTGCGATCTGTCCAAGGCGTTCGATTGTGTCTCACATGACCTCCTCTTAGAGAAATTAAAGTAATACGGGATGAAGGGAATACCTCTCAACTTATTCTCATCATACTTAACTCGCAGGCAACAAATGGTGAAAATTAATGCCACAACATCAAACCTTGAAACCATTACACAAGGGGTACCTCAGGGCTCTGTCCTCGGACCATTACTTTTTATCATTTACATAAATGATATTTGTCAGCACGCGTCACACAACACTGCTACAATTCTCTTTGCAGACGATACTTCATTATTAAATACTTCATCTGACTCTTTTATTCTCTCAGACATATCCAAAAACTCAATTAGTACTGAAAATTGGATTACTGCAAGTTCCTTGGTACTCAACGCTGATAAAACCCGACAGCTGATCATTTCAAGCAATAGCCAGTATATTTCAGTGGCACAGTGCAAACTTCTTGGGATTACAATCGATGATTCTCTCAGCTGGTATAAGTATAACCATACAGAAAATCTAAATAGCGAGCTCCCCAGCATAATATTGAAGTAGGTTTCGAGGTAGCGGGAATAGGACACAATGAGTAGTCTGAATTTCAAATTGCCGACGTTTCGACGTTTATTTGGCGTCTTTATCAAGGCTTCAAAATCCGCATTGCGTCAGCCCCATATGTATTTTCAATGCTTCGGAAGAATCAATAATCTCCAATAATTCCAGCCCAGTCATTTAATGAGAACTGCTCCTGGTCATGAGATTCCACCATTGCATGCGGATTTTCCTTGGACCAAAAATGTTTATTATGAAAATTTCTGATCCTGTTTTTAGTATAACTAGCTTTGTCTGTGAATAAAATTTCCTTGTCAAATAAATGATTTTCTGTAACTTTTTGCAGAAACCATTAGCAGAAATTCACTCGTAATGGAAAGTCTCGAGGAACTAGAGCCTGAACCCGTTGAATGTGATAGGGATATAATAAATAATCATGAAGAATCCTCCATTCTAGAATATGGGCGATATTCAAATTATTGGCAACTTGCTTCGTACTTATTTCAGGATTTTCGTCAACTGAATTTAAAACAGCTACTTCAATTGCTGGAGTTCTTGCAGTCCGATGTGCTCCTTTCAAGTGATGATTTGGCTCAAAACATCCTCTTTCACATAACCTTCTGTGGGTGCTTGAAATCGTTCGAGCATCCGGAACCATACAAGTAATGCATGTCTGCTAATTCGGAATTTGAAAATTTACCATGTTTTTTTAATAAACAAGTTTTTATAACGTAAATAATATCACGTATCTAGATAAAGAAGTGTCAAATTTGTTTATGTTGAAAACAACTAAATGTGTTCTTAGTATACTAGATGTTTCTAGCCCACAAGATAATCCTACTACTCTTCAACGGCTGATTTCGCGTAGGGACAAGCAATGAATGCATTTTATTTTCTAACTCAAAAACCGTTCGCCGGACGAAAAAAAAAGCAAGATGCCATTTGTATGAGAAGATAGAGGACAATTACAAAAATTATATTCATTTGGATAAAAGACAGTGGCGTATCATTATTTTGATCAAAAATATGCCCTGCCCTATTTTTTGAATCTGATGAAAGTTCTCTGATTAATACCAGTGCAACGTGAAACTATAAGTTCATTCCAAGGGGACGTTTGAAACGAGTCGGGTCGTCAATAGCATAATCTACTGCTGCCCTTATAAGTGGGTTTTCGTGGGCTTCCGTCCATTCCTCTGAGTGTGCGTTCTGATCCCACTTTGGATGGAAATAAGTCCTCGCATCATCAACAATCGAAAACCTAACCTTAATCTTAGAGGTTAGGATGTACGTGTTGAAGAAGGAAGGGGAGTTTTTCGATAGAACCGGCTGTATTTTGTGCCAAATTTTGCCGAAAAGGAGTGATTTGTTCGTAGTTTATGCTGTTTGAAAGAAAAAACCAGACGACTCTTATTTGCAAATATTTCAGGCAAAATTGTAATATGGAGGTTAAAAAAAAAAAAATTTATCAAGTTGAAAAAAAAAATATAAAAAATATAATATTGACAATTCAACTCATGTATAAAAAATCGCATATGCCACAGTGCAATTGCCAGTTTGACAGCGGCAAAAGTTAGCTGCAACTTTTACAGCGACAAATGCACTAGTGGTTTTTTCACTAATTCATATTTTTATCAATTATCGCGGTGTTGGTTGCCAAAATAAATAAAGTTTGCATTGATATGTTTCTAAATTTCTTATCCATTGAATTGTCCTGCCGAATTACACTCGATGTTTGTATTGATATCGGGTAAATTTGTGTTGTTCAAATTCTAAACTGTTTCCTTCAGTAATTTGACTCAAAAAACTGTCAACCTAAAAACGCTCCACCTTCGGTGTCGCGTTTTTAATAGTTGACAGTTTTTCTCGTCTAATTGCTAGCCAACAGTTTCTCATTAAGCAACACAAATTTACCCGATAACATACAAACCTCTAGTGCAATTATAAGTGATAATTTGACGCAACTGCTACATTTTATCTGGGAGATGTGAATGACTTCTTCGGGAAAATGAAATGATTTCATAGTCGAATTGGAAAATAAAAAACTTCTAGGATAATTTGACATAGTAACCCAGATTAAATGCACCCATTTCCAGTGGGTTTCAATTTGGCCAGCTCATATTAGTCGTCCGCAACACAAATAGGTATAGCAGAAAGGTATAGTTCGATTCACCGACAACACTACTATTGCTGAGAAAGCATCATCTAGCCCTGCTGCACTCCAGGTTGAATTGAAAGATGTAGCTCATCATTTCACTATTAGGTGCAAGCACAACAGACTCTTGGTGAACGCCGAAAAAATTGTATTATCTGGAAAGTTGGAGTTGTCAAACCAAAATTGTGATAACAAGGTAGCGCAAAAAATTAAAATTCAAAACACTTGACTAGCTTATATGAAAAGATCTTCCTTCACTGACAGGAATAAAACTCTATAATCATCTTCCATCGAGATTCAGAAAAATACAATCATACTGCATAGTCAAAAGAAAAGTTAGAGAATGGTCAACATCTCATAGTTTCAACTCCACCACTGAGTATATGGAATATGCATGAACTGGGAAATTATCATAATGGTTTTTGCTAAACGTTTTATTATATTAACATGTTTTTCATTGTAATAAATTATTTGCTATGTCAAATAGAAATGTTCGTCTATTTCATCCTGTTAAGAAATCATATAATTTTATTGACATCCAATTTAAATATTTTTCAGCAAGTTTCCATTATTCACTTATTAAATGTTGTTAAACCTGAATGTTTGCCATTTTTTATTCTATTGATAATTTATTGCCTTTTTTGGTATATCTTATTTCATGTACATAAACGCAAAGAAATAATGAACATTCTATTCTATACTAGCTGACCCTGTCCAAATTTCTATATTCCCTAATTTTTTTTCCTGAATACCCTCTTCTGCGTAAAATTTCTTTTTCTTTGTGTTGTTCCATCTAGCTTATGCTTTTGACTCTGCCGCTTCCCGTTATCCCCTTATCCCGTTTTCCTGTCATCATTTTATCCCGTTTTCCCGTTATTCTGTTTTCCCCTTATCCCACTTTCCCCTATCTCGTTATCCCGTCTTCCTGTTATCCTGTTTTCGCATATCCCGTTATTCCGTTTTCCCGTTATTTCCGTTATTATGTTTTATTATATATATATATATATATATATGAAAGAGAGTAATATCGATCCTGTTTTCTATATACTAGTGACCCGACAGACGTTGTCCTGTCCAAATTTCTATGTTCCCTAAAATGTTTTTCCCGAAAACTCTCGTCCGCGTAGAATTTCTTTTTTTCTATGTTTTCCTTTATGTTGTTCCATCTAGACTATGCTTTTGACTCCTTCCGCTTCCTGTTGTCCCGTTATCCCGTTTTCCTGTTACCTTTTTTCTTTATCCCGTTATCCCCTTATCCTGTCATCCCATTATCCCGTTTTTTTGTTATCCCGTTATTCCCGTTATCCCACTTTCCTGTTATCCCGTTTTTTTGTTATCCCGTTATTCCCGTTTTCCCGTTATCCCATTTTCCTGTTATCCCGTTTTTTTTATCCCGTTATTTCGTTTTCCTTATTCCCTTATCCTGTCATCCTGTTATCCCGTTTTTTCGTTATTCCGTTATTCCCGTTATCCCGTTTTCCTGTTATCCCGTTTCTTCTTTATCCCGTTATCCCGTTCTCAATTTATCGTACTACAATTATTATATTGCGGATCTGTGGATAAAATAAAATAAAATGAAAATCGCGATGGAAAAATAGGGGTTGATCGTAGAAAGGTGAAAATTTAGGGTGGTATGTATTTTTGAATGCTGTATCATAAAAAAATAAAAACTACGAATTTTATCTAAAAAATTAAATAAATAAGGGGTGGACCACCCTTAACATTAAGGGGGATGAAAAATAGATGTTGTCCGATTCGCAGACCTAACCGATATGCACACAAAATTTCATGAGAATCGGTCGAGCCATTCCGGAGGAGTTCAATTACAAACACCGTTTCACGAGATATATATATATATATATATATATATATATATATATATATACGTATATGTATATTATATTATATATTTAAAGAGACTGTGTATTTTATGCATTGCATTTCGTATATTATATATTTCTGAAAACTTTTCCAGGGCGAAAGAATTACGCATATCTATCTCTCGAATCGTGTTATGGTCTCAAAAAATGCCATAGAAAAAGCACTTTAAATTTTTCCCGAATCTAATAACTTTTTTAAAGAACCTTTTTTCCCTAATAACCTTAATCGGGCTATTACAAACCATAAAAAATGTTTTGTGTTTGATTTGAGTGTTAAAATAAAAAAATATTTTTATGGACACGCCCGGGGATTGAACCCGAGCCTTCGGAGTTACAAAACACACGCTACTCGGACCTTTACTAAAAGCTTAGCCGATATTTCTTTTCCTGGTCAAATTTCTTGAATTTTCCAATTTCTGGGCAACTTTCCTAATTTGTTTTTCCGTATCAACCAGCCTCGAGCTATTACGAACATTTAAAAAAATAGCCAAATCGGTCCGGCCGTTCTCACGTTTTGCGCTTACAAAGAATCGATATTCATTTTTATTATATAGATCAACTACCTAAATGGCCTTCAACTGGAAATTGACAGAGCTTGTCAAGCATGCTTGCATTGTGGCATCACCTAGTTTCCGAGTGAACTTAAGTGAAATCTAAATTTGCAGAAGACAAAATAATTTACAAATAAACAATAGCACTAAGATTACCATAATTCAGTTGAGAGGAAGAAAAAAAAAAACGAAAGGAGAGAGTGCTAAAAGAGGGAGAGATGGACCTCGTGGTTTGTTTTTTTTTATTTTATTTTTTACACCAGGCGGGTGAGAAAATAGAATGACAGTCTATTTTTAACCGACGAAACCAAAAAGGAGGAGGTTCTCTAGTCGACGCGTATATTTAATTTTTTTTAATTTTATTTTTTATGTATGATCACGCATAACTTTTTACTGAGACGTCCGATTCCGATAATTCTTTTTTCAGTGGATAGGGTGTACTTCGAAGTTGGTCCTATTTGAATTCAATCAGCTATAACTTTGTACTGGGATCTTCGGGATATTCGGATTTCGAATGGAATTATCCACCCTTACGGGTAGAAAAATAGGAAATAATTGATTTTTCACTTGTGAACATTGGCACACATATGTAGTTGACAATGACAGATCGCTAGTGTCATTATCACAATCAATATATTCTATGAAAGGATGGAATGATATACAAAGTAATGAAATAAACTAACCAGAACAACAAAAATAATTTATATTACAACGAATAGTAAAAGTAGATAATCATATTATTTAACTGGTAATAGTTGAAGTAAGGTGGGTAAGTAAGTATTTTGGAAGTAATCAAAAACAAGCAGTTAGTAAGTAGTAGATTTCAGCCACAAAAAATTGAAAAATAAAAACTTTAACAAAAAATTAAACCGACGAAATACGGAACTGAAAAGTAAAAAATAAAATAAACCTTCTTAGTCTCAATAACTAAGCTCCTAAAATAATGCAAGTAACTAATTTTGAGTCGGCGCCAAACAAGCAATCAACGAAGATTATTAAATTACTTCAAAAAAATTATCAGAATGTCACCGCCCAACTCGATGCAATCATTTTACGCCTTACCTAATTCATTTGCTTGTTTGTTTGGCGCCGACTCAAAATAAGTTACTTACATTAGTTTAGGAGCATAGTTATTGAGACTAAGAAGGTTTATTTTATTTTTTACTTTTCAGTTCCGTATTTCGTCGGTTTAATTTTTTATTAAAAAGTTTTTGTTTATGTTTTGAAAAGATGTCTTGCATATTTCTATTCTGGAATATCATCTTCCTAATTGAGTCTGTGTACATCGCCAAACGATTAATTGTTTTTATATCCAATTGTACAGTTTTGATCCATAGAAAAAAATATATCTTTCTGTATGGGTTTTTCTATAAATTGGTGAGACAATGGACTTATTCTCAACAAACCTAGTGTGTTTGGATTTGTGGATGATATATTTTTTTTATTATAGAACATTCAGATGAGGCACTGGTAGATATAAAGGCTTCTTACATCCAAAATGTGTATTTCCTTATAAAGTTGGTCGGTGGAATATACCTTGTTTTTTTAAATATTATTTTGAGTAATGGGTTTTGCATGGATTGCATTTTTATGATCATGTTTTTGAACAAGCCTCCCCATGCTGTTATACGGTATCTGACAACAAATTCAGCCAATGAGTTATACAGAGTGGGCCATTGAAAACGAAACAGCGGCTCTGTAGGTCGGCAGAACCGAATTATATAAAAACGCTCGGACACGTCAACTACATTTTTGAGGGGGACATAGTTCGCGATGAAATTCACCCGAAATACATTCCATCCCTCGGAGCTGTCACCACCCCTAAATTTTTAAATGGCAACATATGGCAGTGATACCTCATTTGAAAGGTATTTTCCTTCTCAATATCAAACAACAAAAATAATAACTTGAAGTTAAGAAATCCATTTTTATTCACTCAATCAATAAAAATAACATCTAACAATGCAACTGTTTAAAGATAATTATTATTGTCAAGGAATCAAATGATCTAACAGTTTACCAACAAATAACGTGCAATTCCATTTCAAATTTTTATTTCATCCTCATTTACTTGATCGAAATTTTATTAAGGTTCTTAAGAATCGATAAAAAGACGTTTTCTCGAATTCGACTCAAATGCGAGTACAACAAAAACATTATGAACGACTATATATATATATATATATATATATATATATATATATATATTTAATGCATAAAACTGAATTTTTTGACAAGTAACTCAACTTCATGCAAATTCCGGATTCACCGGAAGTGACATAAACTTTCGATTTTTAAATGGGACACCTGGCATATTTTCAGTTTTTTTGACTCTATATGACATTTAGAATACAACCATGTATCATTTGTTACGGTTTGTAACCGTTTTTTTAGTCTTTTTCAAAGTACATTTTTACTCGAGAGGGCTACGGATACGTTCAAATAACTAATTTCAGTCCTAAAATGTTGGTAAAAATACAACTTTACCGTTTTCTATCAAAATGTTTCAGCTATGTGACGTTATATTTTTAAATTTTTATTACAATTTTTTTTTCAAATGGCAATATGGTGGCTTGTCGGGTTAGAAAAAAAGGGCATTTCATTACGATTCATTTGATACCGCACTCTATTAGGTTGTAAGAAAACTTTCGATAAAAAACTGAAAATATAACGTTAGAACTTTCGTTAAATGAAGAATCTTATTGAGATTAAAATAAGATTTAAAATCATCGAGTATCTTGTGAAACAACTGAAACAAAATCATTGAATTGTTGCGGTAAAAATTGACGTGTCGACATATTATTTTACATCTCTTCCACAAAGTCAATTAGGTAGTTATTGTGTACCTCATTGTTTGAAAATCATGGAAAATAACAATATTTATACAAGAACTGAAAAAGTTGATATGTTATTAGTTTTTGGAGAGTGTAGGCAAAATTCAACTGATGCTGCACGCCTCTACGCACCGAGATATCCTGATCGGCGTCACCCGACCCGCCACTATTTTCCAAAACTGCTTCAAAAAATGCGAAATGAGCTTGATAATGATGGGAACGATTCGTTTGTTGTGAGTGAAGAAAAAGAAATATATTGTAACGAACCTAGGCCGGACCTGTCGCCTCGCACGTTGCCGTCGACAGCGATGAGATCATCCCCGGAGATGTTCGAGAACCATCCAGTGCGCTCTGCCGCGGAAGACAACGGTCAATATTGGAAACAATTGGAACACGCCGGTCGCCAACTGAAAGAATTCGAAACATCGAGAATGCTGTATCGGAGATAAATAGGCAACCCTCAAGTCTCAGAGGACAGTCTGAACGAGCCCATACGATCGAGCTATTCAGTAGCGTAGTAATATAAATTAAGTTGTAGATTAAGTGTGAAATAAATTATTTAAACCAAGTTAAGTTTATTTACGTTACAATTGGTGTCGGAAGTGAGATTTTGAAAATAAACAAGTGATCGTGGAGTGGATAGTCAGGAAAATAAATTGATAGACCTTTCTGTACGCCCAAAATAGACAGTGGTCCGGTTTTTGCGAAGTGGACAATTGTGCGTGGGAATATAAACTGATACGCTGTTCGCGTGAAACAGAAAATAGACAGTGGCCCGGTTTTCGCGAAGTGGACAATTGTGCGTGGGAATATAAACTGATACACTCTTCGCGTGAAACAGACAATAGACTGGTGGCCCGTGGAAAAGAATTCGCGAAGTGAATTTTTAACAAACTGATAACTTTTCGTGTAAAACAGACTGATACCTCGTCAAAGACAAAATGTGTTCAAGAAAAGTGCGCCTTGCGGATTTGAAGGTAGCGGAATTGAAACAGGAATTGGAGGAAAGGGAACTGGAAACAACAGGTAAAAAGCAAGTACTCCAGGAAAGACTTGCAGAAGGACTTATACAAGAAGGTGAGGACCCCGAAACATTTTTATTCGAAGTTCCCGGAGGTGATTTAAGTTTGGTAATGAATAAACTGGAAGAAAATTCTAGAAGCCTGGAAGAGAATGCTAGAAATCTGGAAGAGAAGCTTCTAGAAAATTCTAGAAATCTGGAAGAGAAGCTTCTAGAAAGCCTGGAAGATAAGCTCCTTGAAAACACAGAAGGCCTAAAAAAAGAACTCTGTGGTGTGGCGAATCGTCTAGAAAAAAGAATAGGAACCGTCGAGGCAGAGATGGACAAGATGAAGGAAATAATCAGCGATGAAATCAAAGACGGAATCGAGGCAGAAATGGACAAAATAAAGGAAACGATCAGTAAGCTGGAAAAACGAATTGATAGTGCGCCCTCCACAGAGATGGTTAACAAAAATGCAATGCTGGACTTGAGTTTGAACTTGGATAAAGTTCAAGAGGGTATAAAAGATGTCAAGGTCATTTCAGAAATAGGGAAGCTTTCCATGAAGCCGCCTCAGTTCGACGGAAAAACTCCATGGGCAAATTACCGCCGGCAGTTTGAAGCAGCGGCCAAAGCAAACGGATGGAATGCAGGGAAAGAGCTGTAGCACTGACACTTGCATTACGTGGAGAAGCGACAAATATTCTACAAACTCTCACCGCCCAAGAACAGGAGGACTATGATCAGCTGATTAAACATCTAGAATTACGATATGGCCACGCCCATTTGGAACACGTATACCACTCCCAGCTGGAAAATCGCTGCCAAAAATCGGGCGAATCCTTACAAGAATTCGAAACTGACATTGCACGCTTGGTTCGTCTCGCATATCCATCCACACCAGAAAATGTAATGGAGCGACTAGCGGTTCAAGCATTCCTGGATGGACTCCGTGACCAAGAAACCAGACAAGCGTTGACACTAGCCCGTCCAACACATCTCGTAGACGCACTGGCACGCGCTTTGGAATACGAGGCAGCGAAACAATCTTGCAAAAGCCAGAGTAAAGTCCGAATGATTGAGGAAGACTCACAGGAGCCTGCTAATTTGGAAGCTGCCATAAGGAAAGTGATTAAGGAAGTGTTCCCTGAGAAAAGACAGATAAGATGCTGGAATTGTGGCAAAATTGGACATGTGCGTAGCAAATGTCCAACATTCAAAACACGACTCCGATGCAGGAAAACTAAAGAAGGTCGACGAGAAGGGGCAATCGTCGGCCTGTGTCCAGCAAGCCCCGGTTAACAACGCATATGTCGCTATCCTGCAACGACAGAACAGAGGTGTTTTCGTAGACGGTCTCATCAATAACGAGCCTTGCACCATGCTGCTAGATACAGGTGCGACTAGGACAATTCTCGGACCTTCCTTTGCCAGAACACCGGAACGAATTGAACCGACAACTTGGAAGCTACGCACAGCAACAGGGGAGCCAGCTACTGTATATGGCGAGCTACCGATTGAAATAATTTTGGGCAGCACTAAAGTGAAACATCAGGCACTTGTAGCGGACATCGAAGACGATGCAATCATCGGAATGGACATCATGAATTCCAGAGGGTTTGAATTGGATTTCAAAGACGGCGTCCTACGTGTCAACGGAGAAGAGCTGGTACTTCATGGGAGAAGTGAAGAGTTGATCCGTGTGCTGTTGGCTGAAGATGTCAGCGTACCTGAGAGGGCTGAAACCATTCTGGAGGCTCGCCTGGACGGGAGTGCGAGCAGTGGAGACGTGGTGATGTTCGAGCCCAAACTTCATGATGAGAAAATTGGACGAGGGATTGCCCTAGGAAAACCCTGTTACGTGCTGAAAAATTTGTGCCGGTAAGGGTCATGAATGTCAATTACTTTCCAGTGACCTTAAAGAAAGGAACAATTTTAGGGCACTGCTCGTCAGTTTCATCTGTGATCCGGGGCGTACGAGGTACGATTAGCCAACCCAACAACTTGCCCACAGAACTAGAAAAATTAGTTGCCATCTCTTCCAAAGACATAAAACCAGCTCAACAGCCCAAACTAAGAGATTTAGTTAAGAAGTACCAAGACATCTTCGATACCGGACAAGGAAAAGGGGGTCGAACTAATGTGGTCCAGCACAAGATTGATACTGGGGGTGCCCGACCGATCCGGCAATCAGCAAGAAGACTTCCTCTTGCCAAGAAGGAAGAGGCTGACAAAATAGTCAGCGATATGGGAAAGAAGGAGTTATCGAACCATCTGACAGTCCCTGGTCCTCTCCAGTCGTACTGGTGAAGAAAAAGGATGGATCGACACGCTTTTGTGTAGACTATCGCCAACTTAATAATGTCACGAAGAAGGACAGTTACCCTCTCCCGAGAATAGATGACACCCTAGACACGTTGGCTGGTTCCACGATTTTCTCGACCCTTGATCTGAAGAGTGGATACTGGCAAGTAGAACTGGCTCAGGAAGATCGAGAAAAGACTGCTTTTACCATCGGCTCAGGATTGTGGCAGTTCACCGTTATGCCATTCGGGCTCTGTAATGCTCCCGCCACATTCGAAAGATTGATGGAAACAGTAATGAAGGGACTCTCATGGAACACGTGTCTAGTGTATCTCGACGACATAATTGTGGTCGGCAGATCGTTTGAGGACCACGTGAAAACTTGGAGGAAGTATTCCTGCGACTGAGGAACTCCGGATTGAAGCTGAGCCCTAAGAAATGCCATCTGTTCCAAAAGAAGTACGATACCTCGGCCACGTTGTCTCTGGAGAAGGAGTAGCAGTGGATGACCAGAAGATCAAAGCTGTTAAGGATTGGCCCATCCCAAAGACATTCACCAACTTCGAAGTTTCCTTGGTTTATGCACATACTATCGCCGATATGTGCTGGATTCGCAACATCGCTAAACCACTGACCAAGCTCACGGAAGGCCAAACAAAGTTCCAGTGGTCCGAAGAATGTCAAGACTCATTCAGGAAGCTGAAAGGAGCTTTGATCAACGCACCTATACTGAGCTATCCCTACCCAAAGGGAAATTCATTTTGGATACGGACGCCAGCAACGTGGGACTTGGAGCTGTCCTATCTCAGATCCAGGAGGGACAGGAGAAGGTCATTGGTTATTTCAGCAAGACGCTTAGCAAACCAGAGCGCAATTACTGTGTCACCAGGCGAGAGCTGTTAGCTGTTGTAAAGGGTGGAACACTTTTACAAGTACGTGTATGGAAGAAGATTCCTGTTGAGAACTGACCATGCAGCTCTCAAATGGCTCTTACAGTTCAAAAATCCTGAGGGTCAAGTAGCACGTTGGATCGAGAGACTCCAAGAATTCGATTTCGAGATCGAACATCGAGCCGGAACTAGCCATAAGAATGCAGATGCCTTGTCGCGAAGACCATGTCCAGATGATTGCTCACATTGCCGACGAGCAGAAGAGAAAGAAGCAACACTTTGTAGAACCGCGGCAATGGATGACAACTGGAATGACAGCAAGATCCAGAAAGACCAAGAGAGACCCCGACCTTGGCTTAGTCGTCAGCTGGAAGAAGGGCAATCGAAGACCATCATGGCAGGAAGTCGCAGGTTACTCGCCGGCTGTTAAGTCCTATTGGGCACAATGGAACTCTCTTATTCTGGACAATGGGATCCTGAAACGTGTGTTGGAGGCCGATATTGGTGGGAAGACAGACGCCAAATAATTGTTCCCAGGAACAGAAGAGAGGAAGTGCTGCGGAAATCCATGATGGAGTCGCCGGAGGACATCTGGGAGTGACGAAGACCCTGCAGAAAGTAAGGCAACGGTTTTACTGGGCCAATTGTCAAGCTGACGTCCAGGACTGGTGCAGGAAGTGCGCTGTATGCGCTGCTAGCAATGGACCTCGAATACGACCCAAGGCCCCGATGCGTCAGTACAACGTAGGCAGCCCGTTCGAGAGAATCGCCATTGACATCGCCGGCCCGTTTCCCGTATCCGACCACGGGAATAAATACATCCTTGTGGCAATGGACTACTTCAGTAAGTGGGCGGAAGCCTATGCCCTGCCCAACCAGGAGGCCATCACCGTCGCCGACGTCTTGGTGAAAGAGTGGATATGTCGATTCGGTATTCCAATGGAGCTGCACTCGGATCAAGGCAGAAATTTCGAATCCAACCTTTTCCAAGAAATATGTCTACTGCTGAACATCCGCAAGACAAGAACCACGGCACTACATCCGCAGTCCGATGGAATGGTGGAACGGATGAACAGGACGATCAACCGCCACTTGTCCAAGGTTGTCTCTGACCATCAAAGAGACTGGGACCAGTATCTTCATTTGTTCCTGATGGCCTATCGATCCGCAGTTCACGAGTCAACCGGTCAAACTCCTGCTAGTATTATAATGGGCCGAGAACTGCGACTGCCTTGTGACCTGAAGTTTGGGATACCGCCAGGACAAGACACTGCGGGAGAGGACTACGTCAGCAAACTTCGGCAGAGAATGGACGACATCCACGAACGAGTCCGGTTGAACATCCAGAGTGCCAGCGATAAAATGAAGAAGACCTATGACATCAAGGCCGACGCTGGAGGATTTAAGGTTGATGACCTGGTTTGGCTGTACAACCCCAAACGTCGTCGTGGACTATCACCAAAGTTGCGGAACTCGTGGGAAGGCCCGTATAAAATCGTGAAAAGGATAAACGACCTTGTGTACCGAATCCATAAGCCACCCCGAGGGAAACCAAGGGTCGTCCATTTCAACAGGTTGGCCCCTTACGCTGGAAACCATGACCAAGTTCGCACCCTCAAGCCACCGGAGGATGATATGACGTTCGAGAAGTTTATGTCCTTGTATTCAAACGGGCAGAAAGTTCTACATGGGGTTACTAGAGAGGAGTCACGAGACCTTTCGAGGTGCCTGCTGACTACGCCTGCGACTGTGTGCGAAGTCTTCGATGTCCAGGGGCATCGCCGTAGTGTTCTCAAGAAATTTGGTCAACTCCAAACACTGCGGGGCAGAATCCAGAAGTTGGTGGGGTGCTACAGTTGAAGAAAGGCCAGAGAAACATCTACTACCTAGTTACCAAGAGGCATTCCCAAGATAAACCGTCCTATGAAGATGTCTGGAAGAGTCTCACCAAACTAAGAGATACTATGGTGGACCAGAATCTGGTGGATCTAGCAATTCCAAAATTATCCTGTGGTATTGATGGGTTGGACTGGAGAGTCATAAGAAGTATGCTGGAGGCGATATTCAGATCCAGCGGCGTCAAGTTTTTGGTTTGCTGTAACCCCTCTTCCACGACCGATCATGAAGACCGTGGAGTGTTACTTCCATCGAACTTCACGGTGCAGATATGGGGAGTCATGCAGATATCGTCACACTCCAAGGATGAAATTTCGGGACGAAATGTCTTTAAGAAGGGGGCAATGTAACGAACCTAGGCCGGACCTGTCGCCTCGCACGTTGCCGTCGACAGCGATGAGATCATCCCCGGAGATGTTCGAGAACCATCCAGTGCGCTCTGCCGCGGAAGACAACGGTCAATATTGGAAACAATTGGAACACGCCGGTCGCCAACTGAAAGAATTCGAAACATCGAGAATGCTGTATCGGAGATAAATAGGCAACCCTCAAGTCTCAGAGGACAGTCTGAACGAGCCCATACGATCGAGCTATTCAGTAGCGTAGTAATATAAATTAAGTTGTAGATTAAGTGTGAAATAAATTATTTAAACCAAGTTAAGTTTATTTACGTTACAATATGTTCTGGCATACGTTCAAGTAAATATAAATACGTCACTCAGGGAAATCACACGAGAATGTGACATTTCGAAGTCTTCTGCAGCTAACATTTTGAAGAAACATAAATATCATTCATTTAAATATCAATTACACCAGCACCTGTACCAAAACGATAATGCAAGGAGACTTGAGAATTGCAATTGGTTCTTTGGAAAATATTTGGAGGATGACACTTTTCCATATAAAATTCTGTATACTGACGAAAGCCGTTTCACTAATTTGGGACATTTCAACAGAAATAATAAGCGATATTGGTCCGATGCCAATTTACACTTGATGGAGGAAGGAAATTTCCAAGAACGGTTGGATTCAATTTTTGGGTTGGGATTTTAGGGGACATAATTTTAGGCCCTATAATTTTTTACGGTGTCCTGACAGAGGCTAGATATCTAAGTTTCCTCACGCAGGAAATTGAGCATTTCTTGGACGACGTTCCATTAATAAATCGAGTTGGATTATTTTATCAACAAGATGGTGCTCCACCATAAAACCTGAGGGCAGTTACGGAATATCTGATCAATCTAAAATATTATATTTTAACAGAATAACAATAACTTAATGAATTATACAGTGCGCGTCAAAATTATGGAACAAATTCGATATTTCGCAAGCAGCCATGTACTTTTGACAAAAATCCTGAAATAGGTCGATTTTTATTTTAAAATGCCGACTTTTTTATGTATATTCTAAAGAGGTTATGTCACTGGTTTTGACATGGTGACGTAATCGGTAATTTTTTTAAATTGGAATAGATGTCTTGTGATACCTCATCTGAAAGGCCTTTCAATACTGCATTCAATGATAATAATCAATTAGATATTTTTTTACAGGGTGAACAAAAATTAATATTTTATTTCAATAAGAGAATAACTTTATATCCAACAAAATAGAACAGTTAAATAAGATGTTCGAAATGCCATCCACCAGTCTCTTGACAATGAGCAAATCTACGGACACATTCCTCTTGCACATTGCGAATAACTTCCGGAGTAATTCTGTTAATTTCGATCCTAATTCGATTTTTCAACTCTTGTAGTTTTTGCGGCCTATCTACATAGACCTTCGATTTCAAATAACCCCACAAGAAAAAATCCAGGGGCGTAAGATCTGGAGATCTTGGGGGCCACTCTATCGGTCCGCGTCTACCAATCCACCTCCTAGGAAAACAGTTATTCAAAAACTCGCGAACATCACGTGCATAGTGCGGGGGTGCACCATCTTGTTGCAACCAAATACTTTCATTTGGTGAGTTAGGATTGTTGGCGTTTGTAAAAATATATTTTTATTATTATTACATTATGATTATGAAATTCTTGTATTGTGTGGGTGAATATTTACTTCCAAGATTTTATCACATTGTGAGTTATTCAGTTACAAGTAAAGATAATAAAAGCGTGTTAAAAAATGCAAAATTTTACTTTTTTGAGCCAAGGCTCTAATCCCTTAGACTGCCCGGGTAGACTAGTGAGTCAGTGCTCTACTACACCAATGGATCCTTTCCAAATATTAATAGTTAGCTATTTCCTAGTCTAAAATGGAAACAAAAGACAATCACAAATTAATGCCATACTAGGCAAGTTAGTATCAAATAAATGTCAGTTGAAATATCAACAAATATTCTTCACAAATTCTAAGTGAAAAGGTTCAAAAAGTAAACTATGGCTACTTTAAGTGAAACCCAACACATATAAATTTTAATTTTTATTGGATGCGGAGATAGAACCAGAACTCAACAAGAGGTAGGCGACTTGTTCAATGCGAAGTATCCAAATAGACCTATGTCGTTCAACATTCAGTAAGATTGAGAAAAAATTTAGAGAAACTGGTCATGTCAAACATATTCCGAATGCTGGACGTCCTAACATAGAAGAAAACGTGAAACTTGATGTTCTATTGGGTGTAGAGAATAATCCTCACAATACTTCACGACAAATTGCAGCAGACCTTGACATATTCCAAAGTTCTGTATTACGTATTCTAAAAGCAGAAGAGTACCATCCATACAAAGTACAGCTACATCAACAACTCAATGAAGATGATCCCGATCGCCGTGTGGAGTTCTGTGAAATAATGCAGGATTTGTGTAACCGCAATCCACGTTTTATAAAACAAATTCTATTTTCCGATGAGGCTTCGTTTTGCCTAAATGGTTCAGTAAATCGTCAGAATTGCAGATATTGGAGTAGGGATAATCCTCACTGGATGATGGACGGGCATACTCAATACCCTCAGAAAGTCAATGTTTGGACAGGGATAATAAACGACAGGATCATTGGCCCGTATTTTTTCGAAGGAAATCTCACAGGGGAGCGTTACTTGGAATTTTTAAGGAATGAACTCATACCTAGCCTTGCCGATATTTTTCCAAACGCCAACAATCCTAACTCACCAAATGAAAGTATTTGGTTGCAACAAGATGGTGCACCCCCGCACTATGCACGTGATGTTCGCGAGTTTTTGAATAACTGTTTTCCTAGGAGGTGGATTGGTAGACGCGGACCGATAGAGTGGCCCCCAAGATCTCCAGATCTTACGCCCCTGGATTTTTTCTTGTGGGGTTATTTGAAATCGAAGGTCTATGTAGATAGGCCGCAAAATCTACAAGAGTTGAAAAATCGAATTAGGATCGAAATTAACAGAATTACTCCGGAAGTTATTCGCAATGTGCAAGAGGAATGTGTCCGTGAATTTGCTTATTGTCAAGAGACTGAAGGATGGCATTTCGAACATCTTATTTAACTGTTCTATTTTATTGGATATAAAGTTATTCTCTTATCGAAATAAAATATAAATTTTTGTTCACCCTGTGAAAAAATATCTAATTAATTATTATCATTGAATGCAGTATTGAAAGGCCTTTCAGATGAGGTATCACAAGACATCTATTCCAATTTAAAAAAATTACCGATTACGTCACCATGTCAAAACCAGAATATACATAAAAACCAGAATATACATAAAAAAATCGGCATTTTAAAATAAAAATCGACCTATTTTAGGATTTTTGTCAAAAGTACATGGCTTGCGAAATATCGAATTCGTTCCATAATTTTGACGCGCACTGTATAAAAAACCTTGTCGTTACTTAGGCCCTAGGCAACGGATAAATAGATACCACTGCGCATAATAATGCGATTTGCCCACGGCCTACCCCACGTGCTGTACATTTTCCACTTCGTGTCGGGCTCTACACTGAATACAATAATACCGATAAAGTGATAAATAATATAAGTGCAACGTGAGGTTCTAATGATTTATAGAGCCTAGAGCCGTTTGAGGTTGTTGGTGAAGCATGAGCATGCGTTGGACAGGCGCAGACAGACAGACAGACTTGCGTCTTGTAATGCGTTGCATATTGCATAATAAAGTACTAGAAAAAATATACTCGCATAAGAGATGCGGGTATCGAATACTTTTACCTGATATGAGTACGAGTACCGAATACTTTTTCAACCGACGAAACCAAAAAGGAGGGGGTTCTCTGGTCGACGCGTATTTTTTTTTTATGTATGATCACGCATAACCATTTACTGAGACGTCCGATTCCGATAATTCTTTTTTCAGTGGATAGGGTGTACTTCGAAGTTGGTCCCATTTGAATTTAAAAGATGGAATCCACCCCTAAGGGTAGCAAAATGAAGGATATTGACCACTCACCCTCTGAATTCTGGTCCGTTAACCGATTCTATCAGGCATAACTTTTTACTGGGTTCTTCGATTTGGATGATTATTTCTTTATTAGATAGGGTATACCTCATAGTTGATCATATTTGGATTTCGAATGGAATTATCTACCCTTACGGGTAGAAAAATGGGGAATAATTAATTTTTCAATTGTGAACATTGGCACACATATGTAGTTGACAATGACAGATCGCTAATGTCATCATTTTTGTTCTCCTACATCCGTCACAATCATTATATCCTATGAGAGGATGGAATGATATACAAAGTAATGAAATAAACTGACTAGAACAACAAAAATCATTTATATTACAACAAATAGTAAAAGTAGATAATCATATTATTTAACTGGTAATAGTTGAAGTGAGGTGGGTGAGTAAGTATTTTGGAAGTAATAAAAAAACAAGTAGGTAGTAATTAGTAGATTTCAGCCACGAAAAATTAAAAAATAAAATATTTTTAATAAAAAATAAAACCGACGAAATACGAAACTGAAAAGTAAAAAATAAAATAAACGTTCTTAGTCTCAATAACTGAGCTCCTGAACTAATGTGAGTAACTAATTTCGAGTCGGCGCCAAACGAACAATCAACGAAGATCATTAAATTACTTCAAAAAAATTATCAGAATGTCACCACACAACTCGATGCCATAATTCATTTGCTTGTTTGTTTGGCGCCAACTCAAAATTAGTTACTTACATTAGTTTAGGAGCTTAGTTATTGAGACTAAGAACGTTTAATTTATTTTTTACTTTTCGTATTTCGTCCTTTTTTTTTTGTTAAAAATATTTTTGTAAATGTACCGGGTACCGGGTTTCAGACTACCAGAAATGTACTTGATAGTACAGTAATTCGAGTAATTGTACGCCCACCTCTGCCAAGCAGAAAGGTGTACAAATTCATTTGTGGTCTTCGTGATTTTTCAAATTATATCAACCCCCATTTTCACCCCTTTTGACGCCCTGGCAAATTCTGGCGCCATATCAATGATGAAGAAAAGACCAATAACAATGATAAATGAGAAGCAGAAAGGTGTACAAAGCCAGTTATAGCCTTTGTGAATTTTCAAAAATAACTTCCCCACCTTCATCAGTCTGATCAAATTTTCACTCTTCAGCTAAAACTTGAAATCTCAGTCCATAACTGACTGAAAATCTATGTGCAAAAACGGAAAAGGAGAAAAGAAAATGACCGAGATTTTATTTTTCTCAGTGTACTTTTGGATGTGGAAGCTCACACCCGTGACTTTACTAATGCTTTCAGCTATTCTGCGTGCAATTATCCAATTTGGAGATGTCCCGCTATGTAATTACTTCACCAATTAGTTTGTGAATATATTATCGAAACAAATATGTGGAACCTGAGTTACAGTTACCCATTATAATTAAAATGTCTCCTAATCCAAATGTGACATCTGATTGTTTTTTCTTTCAGATATTTTGCTTACAATTTTAGGAAAACAAGTTTATAGGTTAATCGTCTCGCAATCTAATTACGATATTAACTCGAATTGTATGTATACATGTTCATCAATAACTTGGAAATTGAGGAAAACAGTATTATAATTACTTTCGAACTACGAAATTTTCCGTGGTCTGTTTGTTTTTCTGTTGTGTATGTATCCCGGTGTTGGTTTTTAGGTAGATTTCAATAGAAATACTACCTAATGGCCCCGTCATAACAACAAGACTTTCAATAAATTTTTATATATCTTCACCGATCATGGTCCCCAGAACCAAAATTACCATCAATTCACATATCATATATATATATATATATATATCATCTATATATATATATATAGAGTGGGCCATTGAAAACGAAACAGCGGCTCTGTAGGTCGGCCGAACCCCAATTATATAAAAACGCTCGGACACATCCATTTTCGAGGGGGACATCGTTAGCGATGAAATTCACCCAAAATACCTTCCATCCCTTGGAGCTGTGACCGCCACCCCTAAATTTTTAAATGGCAACATATGGCAAGTGATACCTCATTTAAAAGGTATTTTCCTTCTTGATATCAAACAACAAAAATAAATTAATTCTATCGATTCGTTTTCAAAATATAGGAACTTGAAGTTGGGAAATCACTTTTTATTCACTCAACCAATAAAAATAACATCTAACAATGTCACTGTTTAAAGATAATTATCATTGTCAAGGAATTAAAAGATCTAACTGTTTACCAACAAATAACATGCAATTCCATTTCAAATTTTTATTTCATCCTCATATACTTGATAGAATTTTTTTTAAGGTTTTTAAGAATCGATAAAAAGACGTTTTCTCGAATTCGACTCAAATGCGAGTACATCAAAAACATGTATGAGATAATTTTTTTCCAAATCGCAATTGTGGACGTCTATCAGTGTCAAACTGATCTTTGACATTAGAACGACATTAGAGTGAATTACTTGACTAAAGCTGCTCAATATCTCTCCGCAATAATTTCGTCAAACTGGATCAGTAACCAACAAGAAACGAGACCCAGAACGTGAATTTCCGTTGAGAAATGAAGCTGTTGAAATTGCACTTTTAGGACAAGTTCATGCAGACCCAACATTGAGCACAAGGAAATTGGCTAGTGTTACCAATATCAGTTGAACCAGTATCCGCCGAATCCTGAAACATCATAAATTCCATCCCTACAAAATACATTTGGTACACCAATTGAATGAAGATGATTTTGATAGGCGACAGGAATTTTGTGAAATTATTACTACGAGAGTAGATGCTGATGAGAATTTCCTTTTCAACATCTGCTTTTTTCTGATGAGTCTACATTCTTTTTGAATTCGACTGTGAATCATCATAATTGTCGTTATTGGTCAGATGCCAATCCACATGTTTTCCACGAAGTCCATACTCAAATTCCTCAAAAACTCAATGTCTGGGTTGGTATTTTTGGGGACCGTTTGATTGGACCAGTATTTCTCGACGGTACCCTGACAGGAGAAACTTATTTGGAATTATTGAATGAATTTGTTTATCCACAATTAGTAGACATCATTGAAAATGACGATCGTTACCATGAAGACCACTTGATATTTCAACAAAACGGGCCACCTCCACATTATGCACAGCTTGTTAGGGCGTTTCTGGATAGAATGTTTCCTGGAAGTTGGATTGGAAGAAGAGGCTCTATAGAGTGGCCAGCCGGATCTCGAAATTTAATCCCACTCGACTTTTTCCTGTGGGGTCACTTGAAAAACCATATCTTCGCAACCGAACCAGAATCTCTGGAAGATTTACGAAGGAGAATTATTGAAGAATGCCGTCGAATAACGCCGGAAATGCTACAAAATGTGAGGTCTCGTTTTGAACAGAACTTGTACTATTGTATGGAAATGGGTGGTGGACAGTTTGAACATTTGGTTCATTGACAATAATAATTATTGCGACAGTTGCTTTATCAGATATTGTTTTTATTGATTGAGTGAATCAAAAGTGATTTCCCAACTTCAAATTCCTATATCTCGAAAACGAATCGATAGAATTGATTTATTTTTGTTGTTTGATATTGAGAAGGAAAATAACCTTCAAATGAGGTATCACTTGCCATATGTTGCCATTTAAAAATTTAGGGGTGGCGGTCACAGCTCCGAGGGATGGAATGTATTTCGGGTGAATTTCATCGCGAACGATGTCCCCCTCGAAAATGTAGTTGACGTGTCCGAACGTTTTTATATAATTCGGTTCTGCCTACCTAGAGAGCCGCTGTTTCGTTTTCAATGGCCCACTCTGTATAGTGTTGAGTTTCTTGAAACAGGAATATACAATGGAGTTTGAGTTTCTTGGGGTTTTGGTCCTTTTTGCGAATGACATTATGCTTTCGGGAGATAAACATTTAATTTGTCGACGTTTCGATCGTACCCACGGTTTTCTTTAGAGACTAAGAAGAATTAGCTGGACCATTATTTTGAATAAAAGTAAAGTTTAAAAGCGGCAGATGATTATTTTTATGGAACATTTTTCATAATTATATTATTTTTTTCCTCCTCTTCAATGTGTTGGTATAAAACGCGATTCTTTTTTCTTCCCTATTAAAAACACGTGAGGAGGATGGTTGATATGGATGTGAGAAATATCGTCAACGGAGAAAAAAGAACAACTACAAAGTATCGCGTTTTATACCGATAACATAATGAAGAGAAGGAAAAAACTAATATAATTATGAAAAATGTCCCATAAAAATAATCATCTGCTGCTTTTAAACTTTACTTTTATTCAAAAAAAATGGTCCAGCTAATTCTTCTTAGTCCCTGAAGAAGACCGTGGACTCGGTCGAAACGTCGACAAATTGAATGTTTATCTCCTAAAAAAAGACTGTAATTCACAAAAAGAACCAAAACCTCGAAAAACACTAACTCCTATATATATATATATAGAAAAAAGTTTAAAAAAAACTCCCGTTTGCAAAAATTGCAAAAGTTATAAACAATTTAATAAAAAAAGAGAGGTTTGGTTTTTCACAAATATCTCAAAAACTATTGCAGATATCCAAAATCGGAAATGGATCCAAAGAGAGCAGGAAATTTCCTAACAAAAAGTCCCGGAACTGTACCACCAATATTTATTAGTTTAATTGAGCGGTGAAAATTTGGGTAAAAACGGATCAGTTGCTTAAACAAAATATTTTAACGAACTAAATATGAATATTAAGGAATGAAAAAATTCAGTTACTTTCTAAATACATAAATAAACAATAATCCGTCGGAAAAATTTTTTTACTGTTAGTTATGCTTTTATTAATCAACATTTCTTAATAAGTTGAACATTAATGTTTGATAATTGTTAAAATCAAAGTTTAATTTTTTTTCTTGGTGGTATTCTTCAAAGGCTTGAAAAACAATCCCGTTAGGCAAATAAAAAAAAAATATTTTAAAATTTTTTATAAACAATATAAGACATTGAAAATAAAGTATTGCATTTTTTTTTCGAAATATGCCAATTGTTTTATTTTTTATTGTTAAAAACTTTTCGAAAATAATTTTTCAAATTTGTTTACTCCCATTTTTGAATAATTATTTAAAAAAGCATTGTTTATAATAATGCAAAATTTTATTTTGGAAACCTAATCATCGATAAAAATTATGATATAAAAAAAATTGTTTCTTAAAAAAATTATTGTTTAAAATCGTACCTAATAATTAACAATTTTTTTTGCAAGTAAATATTTATATTAAGCATCCTTCAATTTTTTTAAAATCATTATCACTATTTTCACATACTTTTATCCGTAATTCATAAAATAATAGAGTTAGAGCTTTAGCCAAGAGCTCAATTTGTTTATTGATTAACAAAAAATGGAAAAGACTCTAAGTAAACTTTGTCGTATCTGTAATAGTTTATGAGATATTTAAATTTTGAAACCTCGAAGTATTTTAATAAATAATTGCAAGAAATTCAATAGATAATTGAGTTGGAGTTTCGATTGGAACTTAATTTGTTCATTGGTTAATGAAGAATAAAAAAGGTCTGGATTTTCTTGTCATATCTCCAATAGTTTATAAGTTATATTAATAACAAAGTTAAAAAAAACAGGTGCGAACCGTAAAGTTAAAAAGACGAAAATGTTCAAATTTATAAAAAAATAGAAACATTTTTTTCCCAGAAAAACGACACATGGTTGTTATTGTTTTATTTTGTACAATTAAAAAAATATAACACTAGAATTTCTCTCTTTATAACAAACTGTTTATTGAATAAAAAATTAAAAATTTTTTTTTTTCGAAATATGAAAGAACAATAGAAATAATGATTTAAAAAAATAATTCCTTCATTTAATATTTTAAAAAACAATTTTTTTCTTAGAAATGATTATTTTATTAATGATTAGGATTCTAAAAAAAAATTTGGATTTTTATAAACAATGCATTTGTTTTAGCAATTATTTGAACAATGGGAGTTAAAAAATTCAAAAAATCATTTTTTTGTAGCTTTTAACAATAAAAAAACAAAAAAATCGGCATATTTTGAAAAAAAAACAATACTTCATTTATGTTTTTATTTTTTAATGTCTTATATTGTTTATAAAAAATTTAAAAATCACGTTTTTTTTTATTTTTCCAACGGGGATCGTTTTTAATCCTTTGAAGAATAGCTCCAAGAAAAAAAAAATTAGTTTAACAATTATCAGGGTTTTTTAACAATTATCACTGTTTTTACATGTTCAACTTATTGAGAATTGTTAATTAATAAAAGCATAACTAATAGAAAAATTGTAGTAAACATTTTTTGCCAATGGATTATTCTTTATTCATGTATTTAGAAAGTACCAAAATTTTTTCATTCCTTAATAGTCATATTTAATTCGTTAAAATATTTTTGTTTTGTTTAAGCAACTGATCCGTGTGACGCGCGCACGAAGCGAACCAGCCGTTTTTACCCGTATCTTCACCGCTCAATTAAAATTATAAATATTGGTGGTACAGTTCCGGTATTGGTAATTTAGGAAATTTCCTGCTCTCTTTGGATCTCTTTCCGATTTTGGATATCCGCAATAGTTTTTGAGATATTTGCGAAAAAACGAACCCTTCTTTTTTTATCAAATTGTTTATAACTTTTGAAAACGGGAGTTTTCTTTTAACTCTTTCCTAAATGCCATTTTGAATCGAATGACGCCTCACTCATAATTTTCCGTTTCCATAGAAAAATAATGTCCAAAAAGCACTTGTTAACCAGACTAATAGAGATTAATGAAATCTATAAGTTTCTTTCTTTTTTATTTTTTCTCCATGATGTAAGTACACACAAATGAAAAAATCTCTGTAAATAACCATTTATGAGAATTAATAATTTTTGTTCGCCCTGTATGCTCCTTTCATTTGAAGTATATTCGCTCGTGTCAAACAGCTACTATTTGAGTTTTCCTTCCGCCGACAAACAGAACATCAGTGTATTTTGACATTTCTGTATTTCAAAGTAAAATATTAGATATAGGTACTGTGAAAGTGGAAATATTGTGTCCGAAATACATATAATGAAAGAAGGGAATTTTGTGGCATAGTGGACAGATTATTAAATTAAAAAAAAGCATCCTCAAGTGGGAGTCGAACCCACGACCTTATGATCTCTAGCCATATGCTCTACCAACTAAGCAATTCGAGGACATAGGAATCGACACACACTCGTGAATCCTTTCCTTCCATAATTTAATGTTCATGTTAGAAATGAATCGAAGATCAAACGTACTTATCACTGGCCGTCGAGATCCGTTACCTGTCACTCTAACTTCATCGTTATTTGACGATTTCAGTAGCAGATTCAGGAAGATGATCTCTAACCACTGATAAGATTTTAGCCAAATATATAATGTGAAAGTGGAAATATTGTGTCCGAAATACATATGTGTGTCGATTCCTATGTCCTCGAATGGCTCAGTTGGGAGAGCGTATGGCTAGAGATCATAACGTCGTGGGTTCGACTCCCACTTGAGGATGCTGTTTTTCTTTAATTTAATAATTTGTCCACTATGCCACAAATTCCCTTCTTTCAATAGATATATTTTTTACACGCTTTATATTAGCTTCACTTGTATATTTGTTTGTTTGTTTGTTTGTAACCGACTCCTTTGGGCGCGATTTTGACCCACTTCCAGACGTCCGAATGATTTGAAATTTGGCAGGTGTACATAATTTTGTTTTGTAAAAAACAAAATGGCGGCTCCAATATGGCGTACGAGTTTTGTGATTATGGTCCGATTCGCTTCAAAATTGGTATCTGAGGGTTTTTGTAGTCGGAGATTATGATTCTTTTGTCAAAATTGGAAAATTCAAGATGGCGGCTCCAAAATGGTGGTCGAGTTTTGTGATTATGGTCTGATTCTATTCAAAATTGGTATGTGGGGGTATTTGGGGTCGAATATTATGATTCTTTTGTGAAAATTGGGAAATTCAAGATGACGGCTTCAAAATGGCGGCAGAGTTTTGTGATTATGGTCTGATTCTATTCAAAATTGGTATGTGGAGGTTATTGGGGTCGAATATTATGATTCTGTTGAAAAAATTGGAAAATTCAAGATGGCGGCTTTAAAATGGCGGCCGAGTTTTGTGATTATGGTCTGATTCGATTCAAAATTGGTATGTGGGGGTTTTTGGGGTCGGAGATTATGATTACCTAAATTGAAAAGATTATTCCATTTTTTTATTTGCAAAAAAAAAAATAGAAAAAAATAAAATAAAAAAACACGCTTTTATAAATAAACCACACTAAAAAGTAGGAAATAAATAATAGTTTAAAAAAACTAAAAAACACGCTTTTATAGAAAACCAGACTAAAAAAATTTAAAATAAAAAAAATGTATTTTATTTAAAAAAAAGCGTGGGTTGCATGGTATCAATAATTATATAGTACATTACACACCTAGGGCAGTAAAGTAAGAAATGTCTGAGATCACAGGTAATTGTTGGCCAAGGCGATACCATGCACCCCACACTTTTTTTTTAATAAAATAATTTTTTTTCTTATTTTCTATTTTTTTAGTCTGGTTTTCTATAAAAGCGTGTTTTTTAGTTTTTCTTAAATATTATTTTTTTATTAAGTGATTGAAATCCTAGTAAATACTGTCTATATTATTGTGTGCTGGTTATACTTTTTTCTTTTGATTTGAGTAGATTACATAGAAATATTAGGAAGAATTTAGGGAGATTTGGATTCTTCACCAAGTTTCGATTGAAAATTTCAAGGCATAGAAATTGAAATTCTGTTTTTTAAATAAAAATAATAAAAGCATTCAGAGAGATTTGAACTCTTTCCAATTTTTGATTGTAGAGTTTGGGGTTTAGAGAAAAATAGAAATGTTTTTTGTGTTCTCCACTGAATAAATGTACTATTTTTTCTGACACATGATTCGTTAGCTTGATTGATGGCTTTTTCAGAATCGATAATTAAATTCTGAAATCTACCTTTCGGACTACCCGTGCCATAGTCGGTGGATGTGCAATAATTCTGGAACCCATTGATGCATAGACTTGAAACTTGGCCATTTTGATGTATACCGAAAACAGTATTCTGTCATTGGAATATGAAGGAAACTCTAAGATGGTTTTTCCCCCGTTTTACGAAATGCTTTTGTGGATGCGACAGAGGTTGAACGGGTGAATTAAATAATTTGAAATTTAGCGGAAAAAAAAAATATATTTTTTTTTAAGACAAACTTTTATTATACAAATGCCCTGAACTAAACTACACGCTTTAATAGAAAACTAAACTAAAAAGTAGAAAATAATGTTAAATGAGTTTGAAATAAGAATACAGTGATTAACAACAAATTTATTTCATCGTAAAAAAGCGTGGGGTGCTTGATGTCAATTGTTGTTGATATTTCATGGACAGATATTGGTAAAAGTAGAATCATTATGAAAATATCTTAAAAAGCACCCCACGCTTTTTTACGATGAAATTAATTTATTGTTAATCACTGTATTCTTATTTCAAACTAATTTGAAATTATTCTCTACTTTTTAGTTTAGTTGTCTATTAAAGCGTGTTCTTTAGTTTTTAAACTATTATTTATTTTCAACTTTTTAGTTTTGTTTTCTATTGAAGCGTGTTTTTTAGTTTTTTTAACTATTATTATTATTATTTAATTTTTTAACTATTATTGTTCAATTTTGAATAGAATCGGACCATAATCACAAAACTCATCCACTATTTTGGAGCCGCCATCTTGAATCCTTCAATTTTGACAAAATATCATAATTTCCGACCCCAAAAACCCCCACATACCAATTTTGAATAGAATTGGACCATAATCACAAAACTCGTCCGCCATTTTGGAGCCGCTATCTGAAATTTTCCAATTTTTTCGAAAGAATCATAATATTGGACCCCAAAAACCCCCACATACCAATTTTGAATAGAATCGGACCATAATCACAAAACTTGTCTACCATTTTGGATCCGCCATCTTGAATTTTTCAGTTTTGACAGAAGAATCATAATCTCTGACCACGAAAACCCCCAGATACCAATTTTGAAGCTAATCGAGCCATAATCACAAAACTCGTCCGCCATATTGGAGCCGCCATTTTTTTATATTTCTAACAAAAATTTCTTAATGCATTGTTACCGGAATTATGTACACCTGCCAAATTTCAAATCATTCGCACATCTGGAAGTGGGTAAAAATCGCGCCCAAAGGAGTCTGTTACAAACAAACAAACATACAAGTGAAGCGTGTAAAAAATAATTTATTCCATTGATTGATCTAGGTTATTCTCTGAGTAACAGATTCAAAATATTGCCGCGCAAGATTACCTATTTTGTATCCGCGGCAAGCTTTTGAATCTGTTACTAACAGAATAACCTAGATCAAACAATGAAAGAAATTATTTTTCCTTTCAGTGCATTTGTGTAATAAAAGCTTGTCTTTGATTTTTTTTATAATTATTATTTTCAACTTTTTTGTTCTGTTTTTATTATCAACTAATAGAATATTGTTTAAAAAAATCGTTTATTTATTTTTTAGTATGTATGATGTTAAATAATCAGTTTAGTAATTTCTATCTAATTTATTTTTGAATTTTCACAAAACTCCTAGATACCAATTTTGAATAAAATCGGACCATAATTACAAAAATTGTCCGCCATATTAAAGCCACCCTTTTGTTTTTTTCCCTAACAAAACATGCATTGCTACCGGAATTATGTACACCTGTCAAATGTCAAATCAATCAGACATTTAGAAGTGGGTCAAATTTAACTTGAAAGATTTTATTACAGACAGACACACATACAGACAGACACCGGGACAGGAGAAACTACAAATAAAAGTTTGTAAAAAAAAATCTTTGACCCCAAAAATCCCCCACATACCAATTTTGAATAGAATCGGACCATAATCCCAAAACTCGTCCGCCATGTTGAATTTTGACAAAAAATCATAATCTCCGACGCCGCAAACCCCTAGATACCAATTTTGAATAGAAATAATTACAAAAATTGTCCGCCATATTGGAGCCGCCATTTTGTTTTTTTTCCTATCAAATATTTTATAATGCATTGTCACCGGAATTATGTACACTTGCCAAATTTCAAATCAATCGGACGATTAAAAGTGGGGAATTTAACTTTGATTTGATTACAGACAGACAGGCGGACGGACGGACGGACGGACCGACAGACAGACAGACAGAGAGACCGACAGACACCGGTACAGGTGAAACTAAATAAAAGCTTGTAATATATTACATGCCACACTATGAAACTGGGCGTGATAGGAAAATGTAGGTATATTTTCTAAAAAATATTTTTTATCGATCGTGAGTTGGAAACAAAAAGGGAATCTAAAAGTTGAAACAATTTTTTTTCCAAAACTAGCGGAAATTGACATTATTTCTACAAAAAACGCACATGTTTAAAAACATGTTTTAATGTTAAGTATTGATTTAGCTAGTTTAAAAATTCAAATTCCTACGAGGTATTTGATAGGTATTTTTTTGTGGAAAAGTTAAAATTATTTTTCAAAGAAGTCATCAATTGAATTAAAGTAGCGAGTATGCGAAAAATTCTAAAACGACATGAAGAATGTATGATGACAAATAAACGAACAAACTAATTTTTAATAGTGGATATCTCAAAGAATGTGAACGTGAAAATCCTAGTGGTGTTTCAAAACATCGTAAAAAGGGAATTATTTGCTTCCAACTAACTCCCAGGAAAATTATTGATTAATAATTATATTGAATAATTGCTGTTTACACAAATTATTTGTTTTTTTTAATTGGCCATTAACATAAATTCATATTATTTTCTGTGTTCTATATATCAAAATGGCTATTTATTATTGGGAAAAAAAAATATTTTGTCTGATATAGAAAAAGATAAGAGTGCAACTTCTTGATAATTATCTTGAAACAATCTCCTCTTTTTTGAAATGAGGACATTTTTTTCTTCCTGAAATTCATCTCTCATTAACTCGGTTTTCGGGACAAAGTTTTCAAAGTATCCAACTTCGAAAATCCCAAAGGATTTTTTTTTCAGATGAGTAACAGATATCACGTGGATTTTATTTTATTTTATCTTAGAAATATGAAAAAAAAATATATCTCGAAAACGGGTGCTCCAAGAACACTAAAATTCTATTAAGAATTATTTATTGTCTCGCAAAGAAAGACCCTGTATATCTTGACCTATCCAAGTATTTGAAACGATTGAGTGCACTCACTTTTCCATTTTATCACACTGTTTTCCCCACTTGAATCGAACAATTCTTGAGGCGGCAGATCTTCTCCACGAATGACTCCAGTTTTATCGGGTTATTGTTCTTGTTTCTAGAGATAATCTCATTTCAAATTACTGCACAGATTTATTGTTATTTTACGAGCAACATCTTCTATTATTTATTTCATTTTAGGTCACGACGGACAAATCACTATCCTTCCCGTGCTCCTTGACGACTGATTTGTGTTTATCTGATCGTCTAATGTATTAGCACGCTGCCTGCGTATCAAGCTACTAGGTCTTGACTTTCTAATGCGAAGAGCTAAGGAAACGCATAGTAATTCCCCACCGGCTGGTTACGAACATACCTTTGCGAATTGAATGGCCACAAACTTTGAACCTACGTCTATGCATGCACCTATGACATAGGCGCCTGCTACACGTGGGCGGAAAGGTACGATAACCTCTTCGTGTTCGAAATAGTCTTGGGAGTCGGGCCACTTAAAAGTCGTTCCCTCTGCTTAAAACTGCTAAACACGGAACTGGACCGCTTAGAGCTTCGGGTCATTTTTCACTTCACAGAAAAGTGGTGTTTATTAACTGATAGGCTAGGAATATCTGACTTCAAGTGCGTAAGGGGGGGGGGTAATGGGGGTAATTACACCCCCCCCTCAAGAAACTGCAAAATGTTTAAATCGATGGAATGGACAGGAATGCAGGAGTAGGTATAGTATTTCTAATCCCAATTGGAACGACATAAAAAGTTTCCGGAAGGAATTCTCTTTGTACTTGCCGCCTTGACATAGGCGTCCGTATATTATTTTTCAGTGGTATTTCTTCAGTTACTTATTCTTACAATCACAGCAATTGATCACCCCATGTAAAAGTAGACACATGTTATCTCAACTGAATTTAATTATTTGTTTCGAAAGGTATCCAGAAAGCCATATTGATAAAATTATTTTCAATGGATAGTTCCTAACCTCACGGCACGGCACTGATTAAGGAATATTGTGAACTGCGTAAATCATGCGGCTTCAGATAACAGATGTCCATCCAATCCAGCTAGCCGAGCTTTTATTCCTCAAATATATTTGATAGCGCCTTTACTAATAATCTGGGCAACTAGAGACACGCGCCAGAACTTTTTTATGATTGTACCAGGAACGCTTTGAAAGTAAAAACACTGGTAATATATAAATTTCCCATTTGCCAGGCAGTGCATATGAACACTCCTCGTAGTGCTTTTATTTTTATTGCCGTTCCAATTGGGATTAGAATAACTATACAGCACCTCTCGAGAGAGCAATGCACATAATTTTTTTTTTATACTATGAATATGAATTTAATAATTCAAAGAGATTATAGTATCATCTGAATACTTGAAAGAATGTAATTTCGTTAGAAAACTTTTTTTTCTCATTTTGATAATGTAGCTTTTTTGAAATCGCTGATTTTGTTAAAAACCGAATTGTTCACTCAATAATGTCATAAAATTGTTTAAAAGTTGATTATTTTGTTAATTATAAATTTCTAAAGTTAACAAAATCTGAGAAATCGAGTAAATATTGTTTTTTTTATGATATTTCACATAATTATCTTTTTATGTGCGAATTATTTTACGTTTTTTAAAAAAAATATTTGTTTATAAAATATTTATAAAAAAGGTTAATTTTTAAAAAAGTAAAGAATTCTTATTTTTTGTTTTCATTGTTTATAATTTTTTTTTTATTCAAATCATAAATTAAGATTTGTTTTTTAATTAATAATTGGTTTTTCTCTTCCTTATAAGAATATTTTTTTATGTATAATGTAATTGTTTATTTACTTAACAATTACACAAACTTTGATTGGCATTATATTTTTTGAATGGAACAAAATACAACCATAAACGACAAAATGTTAAAAAAAAATGTTTGTAGTTTTCATAGAATTTTCTAGAAAAATTACAAATTGAAAATTTTGAACGATTATCGTATATGGTTGTTTTTGTAATTTTTTGTTCCATTCAAAAAAAATATAATGCCAATCAAAGTTTGTTTAATTGTTAAGTAAATAAACAATTACATTACTAATAAATTTTTTTTTTTCATATTAGGTAGAGAATAACCACTTATTAATTTTAAAGAAAAAAAATCTTAATATATTATAATATAAAAAAAAAATAATAAAAAATACTCTTGGAACCTAACCAAAAAATTTTTAAAAATTAATTTTTTTTGTAATTTTTTTTTAATCGTTGTAAAATACCTTTATCAGACATAAAACTGATAATAATGTGAAATATCATTAAAAAAAATGTACAATATTTACTCGATTACTCACATTTTGTTAACTACAGAAATTTATAATTAACAAAATGATCAAGTGTTAGACAGTTGAGTACACATGTAAAATGTGCTCCAGGAAGCAAAAAATTATGAAGTCATTCTGTGAATAATTATTCGGTTTTTAATAAAATTGGCGGTTCCAAAAAAATTACTCAATTAACAATTAACATCATCAAAATTCAATGAAATATTTTTTTTTCAACGAAATTACATTTTTCCAAGTTATTAATTAGCTGATAAAATTATTTTTGGAATTTTTAAATTTGTTTTCTATTTAAATTTTGTGACGCTAACATATTTCCCTTGATCAAAAAGTGTCTTCATTATTTTAAATTAGCTCTATTTCATGTTCATAGAGATGTGCAAATAGATGTTTCAAATGTTATTGAAAGATTTGCAAATAAGAAATGCAGAAGACTGGATTTCATTTTGTGTTTTTTATTTTTATTTTAACGAAAGAAATCTTTATTTTTGTACCTATTATAAGTATATGTATATATATTTTTATTTTATGACACTTTGTATTTCTATTTGAATTTGAATAAAAAAAAAAATACTTATGTTTTCTGTACCTATAAATGGAGGTATATAACTTTTTTATGTCATTACCGCTCCCCCAAGCTAAATTCCTAAATACGCCACTGTCTGACTTAAGGTGTTTTAACAAAGCTAAGAATCTGTAAATCGATTAATCAACACTACTGAAAGCACATCTAATAGGTTCATAATCATATCAGATTCACTAAGCTCCTTACAATTACTTCGTCGAATATACATGAATAACCCGATAGGAAGACTTATAAAAAGAGAACTTCATATCATCCAAACATTGGACAAGGAAGTAGTACACTGTGGGTGCCCTCACATATAGGAATACCCGGAAACGAAGCAGCAGACACTAGCTCTCGAGAAGCAATCAACAATCCGAACCAGGAAACGCTGCAATATACCCCCTCGACAGACATGAAGTCGTATATTAAAATCAAAATGAAGAATGCGTGGAACACCCAATGGCAGGCCTCACAATCAAAACTACGAGAATGCAAACCAAACGTCGGACCGTGGCAAAACGAATCAACAAAAAGAAGAGAACAAGTGATAATGACCCGACTTCGCCTAGGACACACCAGGCTCACACATGAACACCTGTTATCTGGACAAAATGAACCAACAAAAAAAAAAACATATATATATTAGATAGCAAATATTTAAAAAAAAAAAAATTACAGCAACAAAATCATCTCATTTTTAAATACTTTAGATCTGATCAGAAAATTATAATGTTAATTATCAACTCCACCGCAAATGACCCAAAGGGTTGACGCGAGTACTTGAAATAAAAAAAAAAAAAAAAAAAAATCCATTGGATGAATGATTTTACTTTTAAGAATTACAAAATTCTTATAGAAGGAAGGAAAATATTTTAAACTAAACTATCAAGTTTGTTCATTCGCTTAGGATGAATGATCCTAATTAATTTATTTAATTTCACCTGTACCGATGAGTGTAATCAAATTTGACCCACTTTAGTTGTCCGATTATGGTGAAATTTGGCAGGTGTTCATAGTTCCCGTGACAATGCATCATGAAATTTTTGTTAGAGAAAAAACAAAATGGCGGACGAGATTTGTGTTTTTGGTCCTATTCGATTCAAAATTGGTATGTGAGGGTTTTCGGTGTCGAAAAATATGATTTATTTGTCAAAATTCAAAAATGAAAATGGCCACTCCAAGATGGCCGACGATCTCTGTAATTATGGTACGATTCTATTCAAAATTGGTATGTGGAGGTTTTCGGGGTCGGAGATTATGAATTTAGTCGAAGATCATTGATTTTTTGTTATTATTCATAAATCAGGATGGCGTACGAGTTAATCTTCAGATGGTCTCCTCATTGAAGAACTAAATAGCTCAGAACGTACAGTACAATCTCTCCATGAGGTTTTCATTCAATTTGAGAGATCCATGAGATAAATTGTTCCATAAATCGGTGCAATCGGTTCACTGTGCCTTTTCATCGATCTCTCTAAACCGTTCGACACGGCTTGTCATGAAAATCTTTCGAAGAAACTTCGAAGATATGGCAACACAGGAAATTCCTCCAATTTACTAAAGAGATATCTCTCGAACCGACAACAACTAGTATGTGTTGACGATGTAATCAGCGAAATGTGATGAATACGTATGGAGTTCCACAGGGAAATGTACTTGGGCCATTATTGTTCACGCTCTATATAAATAGCTTATTATCAATGGACATAGAAGGTTTGGTTCTAAGTTTGGCTGATGACACCGCAATATTTTATGTATCTAACAACTGGAATGATCTCAAAACCAAAGTTGAATCGGATTTCAAAAAAATAAAAGATTGGTTCAGATACAATAAACTGATTCTTAACATAGAAAAAACCGAATTTCTCCCGTTTACGTCATATACTAATAATTTACCAAATCTAGGAGCGATAAATTTGTTCAGGATACCATAATACCTGAAGAAAAGTAAGTGAAATATCTAGGATTTATTATCGATAGGCACTTACGTTGGGACCTGCAGGCAAATAATATCTGCAATAAATTAAGAGGATTTTTTTCACGATTCAAATATCTGAGAGAATTCTTGAATATACATCACTTATAGACCATATATTACGCTCTCATTCAGTCTCAACTCTCATATGGTATTCTAGGTTGGGGAGGAGAGTTATTTTTTGTGTTTGTTCTTTTATCCCCTGAATTGTATCTATTTTAAAAGTATTTTTTATCAACAGATGTGACTCAATATTTACTTCCGTTACTTTCACTTTTATTAGTGCATAGTTTGTAATTGTTTATATCATATAAATCCATAACTCCACATACTAACTATCACGCACAAGCTGCAATCAGAGCAGATTCAGTGATATCTTTCGTTTATTCGATAGAACTCGGTTATTGAATGCATTATATTGTTATTATTAATGAATAAACATAATTATTATTATTAAAATTGATGACATCAAGAAGTCGATGAGCCTAACTAGTGTCAAAGACTAATTCGTCCATTCACTTACCTAAAAAAAATATGGAGGAAAATATTGCCTCATACGACCGTAACTACGCCACTGCATTACTAAATATTTTTATATTTTTCAAAGCTTCAAATCATTACATTTATCAACCTAGAATAGTATACCTACTATATAATCATGGGAAAAATATTGAAACTTGGTAAAGTTTCAATATTTTTCCCATGCTAGTTTTGAAGATTTTTTTTTGATTACATTCCATTTTTTTCGGTACTTCCGACACCCTGACTTTCAGAGAGGATGCATTTTAGGGACATATGATGATATATGATATAAAAATGAAGCATACATATATTTAAATATTTTCTCTGATACTAGGTATTATGAATTCGTTATGTTTAATATTTAAATATCGTATCCTCCAGAAGTTTTCATGTTATTGCATTTTGTTCTTTATATCAAAGGTAGCAAAGACAACCGCTTGGCAGTCTTCATATTCGGGGTAGAGCAAGAAGTAATGGTAATAATGATAAAAATAATGATGATGTTTAATTGCTTTCTACGCTATCAGTGCCTTCATAAGTGACTTTCGTATAACATATGGAACGTAAGCCATAAAAGGAAATATTTTTTTCATATAAAATATCATAAAGATAAGGAATATTGGAAATCAGCAGCGCAGCGTTATGACTCCTCTAAAGTAAGTAGGAAAACCTAAATTAGTATTTCATCTACTATTGTGTTTTATATTAACATAATTTTTTTTTGAATGATTTCCCCAACTTCATAAGAGATTAAAATTAGTTAACTATGCGGATGATACAAATATAATTATGTCAGGGAAAACTACAAATAGTCAACATCAAAACAACAAATAGTCACGAATTTACACAAATACAGAATTGTTTTCTGGAAAGTGGCCTTGTCTTGGATAAGGAAAGAACTCAAAGTATAATCTTCAGAACTGCTCAAGATAAACAAATAGTCCCAAATTATCTCGATTTCGATGGTTATACGATTAACGTAACAAAGATCTGCAAACTATTAGGTGTCTATGTGAATTCTACCTTGAAATGGGAATGTCAAATTGAATATGTATGTTCCAAACTCTCTTCTTGTCTTTATTCCTCAGAGTTATCGCAAAAAATCTTGATGCCAACCTTACCCGCACTGTATATCATTGTAATTTCATGTCCTTCCTCAAATATGGGATAATATTCTGGGGAAATTCTTGCTCTTTCGATCGAGGTTACAAAAATGACTATGAGAATTATGTTTCATCTGGGTTATCACCAATCTTGTAGAAGTATCTTTAAGAAAAACTGTTTACTTACAGCCTATGGCACTTACATTCACGATAGTGTTCAATTTGTTAAAAAAAACCTGAAAAGTACGATGCTTACAAAATAAATCACCTCATTGTACACGGAGAAACACAACACACAGTGTCATCCTCAAAGTATGCACCATATGGGAAACTTATTTATTAAGGGTTTTTTGACAAAAAGCTATTCCTGGTAAAAGTTTGTGCATCCCCTAAAACTGAACATGCATCAACAAAATATGGTAAAACACACGTAATATACGAGGAGCCTCCAAAAATTTGATTTTGAGACAAAAGTAAAGTACCCTTATTTTGAAAAATCTCGGGAAATGTTAATGAGAAAAGTTGTTCAGCATTAAAAATACATCTAGATTTGGAGACATGGCCATCTAAGTAAGTTTATTTTTTACCCATTTTTTAAATGGGGGCTACGAAAAAAAAAAGTAAAACGATAAATAGACAACATCCTGTATAGACGGTTTATTTGAAAAGCCTGTATATTACAAATTACACAACTATTGTGTTAACCACGGTAAATTTTTTTGAAGAGTAGAATAATATTGAAAGTTTTTGGTGCAAAGTTATTTTTATTTTTTGTTGGCGTCGTAAATTGCTCAAAATTAAACAGTATTGTAACAAGAACTTATTATTCAATAATATCAAATCACAAAACATCAAAATAACATAAGTATTTCGGCACAAACATAAGTATTTCGGCACAAAGTAATTCTTATATTCGCTTTGAAAACAAAAGCATATTTCCGAAAGAAGTATTTTACATCTCAGTATGATGTCCATCCCGCAACATGCACAGTTCGGTTCTTCTTACACAAACGTTGACTGCATTCGTAATGTGCTCCGGTTGTATGGCCCTCATACAATTAGTAATCACAGTTTTAAAATGTTCTCTATCCCTAAAAGGACGATGTTTGTAAACTTCGTTCTTCAATAAACCTCAAAAAAAGAAATCCGTTGGGGTTAAATCTGGTGAGCGCGCTGGCATTGGATACTCTGAGTAACGTCCTATCCATTTTTAACCGACGAAACCAAAAAGGAGGAGGTTCTCTAGTCGACGCGTATATTTACTGAGACGTCCGATTCCGATAATTCTTTTTTCAGTGGATAGGGTGTACTTCGAAGTTGGTCCCATTTGAATTTAAAAGATGAAATCCACCCCTAAGGGTAGCAGAATGAACGATATTGATCACTCACCCTCTGAATTCTGGTCCGTTAACCGATTCTGTCAGGCATAACTTTGTACTGGGTTCTTCGATTTGGATGATTCTTGTTTTAATAGATAAGGTATACCTCATATTTGGATTTCGAATGAAATTATCGACCCTTACGGGTGGAAAAATAGGGAATAATTGATTTTTCACTTGTGACCATTGGCACACACATATGTAGTTGACAATGACAGATCGCTACTTTCATTATTTTCGTTCCACATCCGTCACAATCATTACATGCTATGAGAGGATGGAATGATATACGGAGTAATGAAATAAACTAACCAGAACAACAAAAATCATTTATATTACAACAAATAGTAAAAGTAGATAATCATTGATTTGTTGAAAATATAAACAGGATGTTCATAAAATCAGATGTGGAATCATCTGCCACTGAAAGATAAACTTTAGTCACTATCTTCCATCGTCAAGATAACCTCTTGTGGGGTATTCATGTTGAGAATGTTTCCCTTTTCAACATAGATGATCATATTATTCAACTGGTAATAGTTGAAGTAAGGTGGGTAAGTAAGTATTTTGGAAGTAATAAAAAAACAAGTAGGTAGTAATCAGTAGATTTCAGCCACAAAAAATTGAAAAATAAAAACTTTTTAACAAAAAATTAAACCGACGAAATACGGATCTGAAAAGTAAAAATTAAAATAAACCTTCTTAGTCTCGATAACTAAGCTCCTAAACTAATATAACTAATTTTGAGTCGGCGCCAAACGAACAATCAACGAAGATCATTAAATTACTCCAAAAAAATTATCAGAATGTCACCGCGCAACTCGATGCCATCATTTTACGCCTTACCTAATTAATTTGCTTGTTTGTTTGGCGCCGACTCAAAATTAGTTACTTACATTAGTTCAGGAGCTTCGTTATTGAGACTAAGAAGATTTATTTTATTTTTCATTTTCAGCTCCGTATTTCGTCGGTTTAATTTTTTGTTAAAAAGTTGTTATCCATTAAATGTTTCATTTAAAAATTGCAGTATTGCTACTGTACAGTGAACTAATACCAAATTCTGTCTCTTTGTCTACGCGGCATTTGATTCAAAATAGGTAATAAAAATTATGTAAAAATTGCAAATATCGGTTGACATTAAGGTTTCCATCAATGAAGAAGGACCAATCACAGTATTGTTTAACCGTTCACATAAGACATTTACCTTGAATGAGAGAAAACTGAAATCTTGGAATAAAATCACTTTCTTTTAAAGTATTTATAACTTTTGGTTAAAAGCTTTGAATTTATTTTTTCTTTACATTTTTTCGTACTGTAGGTACATCAACAGATGTAAATATTTGTTTAATTGATGTCTTACCATTTTAGATAACTTTCAAACATACTTCCTCTTCCACTTCTATAGATACTTCTGCAGCTGTTTGAGATTTTTTGAAATTGTTATTAATACTGCCTGTTTCTTTAAATTTATTTAAAATACAGGTTACTGTAGTGTGATTTGCATTGCGATTGGGATGCCTGGCATTAAAAATGTCTCTAACTTGTCTGCTTGGAGTATCTTCCCCACACAACAATATAATCTCAACTTTTTCTTCTTTTGTAAGCATCTTAATATTATTTAAATAGTACTTATTATCAAACGTTAACAAAATAAGCAATAACAATAACTACGTAATAAATATTTAGCAAATATGTCAAGTACTTAACATTCGTTTGTTTTCAAAGCCAACATAAAACAATTATTTTGGACAAGAAGAAATCCACAAAATAAATGTAATTAGTTTGTGCCGAAATACTTATTTTATTTTGATGTTTTGTGATTTGATATTATTGAATATTAAGTTCGTGTAACAAAACTGTATAATTTGGAGCAATTTTCGGTGTTACCAAAAAACAAAAATAACTTTGCACCAAAAACTTTGAAAATCATTTTACTCTTCATAAAAATTGACCGTGGTTAACACAATAGTTGTGTAATTTGTAATATTACAGACTTCTTGAATAAACCGTCGTATACAGGATTGTCTATTTATCGTTTTAGCAAAATTATTTTTTTTAAGAGTCCCCATTTTAAAAAAATTGTTAAAAAATAAAACTTCACTTAGATGGCCATGTCTTCAAATTTAGATGTAGTTTTTGATGCTGAACAACTTTTCCAAATAACATTTTCCAAGATTTTTCAAAATATTTAGGTACTTTACTCTTGTCTCGAAATCAAATTTTTGAAGGCTCCTCGTATATCACGTGTGTTTTACTATATTTTGTTGGTGCATGTTTAGTTTTGGGGGAACTTCTACCAGATATAACTTTTCGTAGAAAAACCCTTAATAACAAAGTTTCTCATACAGTGCATACTTTGAGGATGACACTGTATAATTATCCAATTCATAATCTGAGTCTGAGGAAAAAAAAATTGCAGATACTGTGCTTTGCAGCTCTAATAAACTTCCTGTATGATTAACTTGGAATAAATGATTTTATTATTATTATAACAATGGAGAAAGTCACACCCACTTCTCTGTCACAAGAAATAGATGCATTCAATAAGGCATATTGTAGGCAGGTCTGCTTTTGAATTCGATATTAAAGAAATACAACTTCAATAATTTGTGAATGCAAGACAGAACTTCTACAATGATGAACTATCATCTAGAAATATATATATAAAGGACCCCGCAAAATCCTTATGGAAAATGGCTCTCGGCTAAATTCGCTGAAACTCTGCAAAAAAAGATAGTATTCGGTATGATGTCAAAAGTCTTGAAGAGCACAACCCTCCATTTACAACCCCAGACCCCCTACAGCCCCCCCAAAGCCACCAAAGTACACTTTCCGGTGTGTTAATGCATAACAGTTTCAATTCATCTTCAAAGCGTTTCCTTTCACGTCCCACCCCTTTCTCCAACCGAATCCTACAATCTACCCTCACCACACCTTGCCCACTCCCCCACACCCCCACCCAACCCTTCATTCATTTATTGTCAAATTAACATGAGTATATTACTTTGGGGGCCTTGGGGGGCTGTAGGGGGTCTGGGGTTGAAAATGGAGGGTTGTGCCCATTAAGACTTTTGATCAGCATACCGAACACTATCTTTTTGCAGAGTTTCAGCGAATGTAGCCGAGAGCCATTTTCCATAAGGATTTTGCGGGGTCCTTTATCATGAACCGGCTCTTAGACATTATTTTTCTTGGTTAATATGTTGTTACCAAGCTTATGAAGTGAATAATTTATATAAACTCACTGGCAATTTTTATCGAGCGGAAGATAAGAATCGTCCTTTCAATATACCTGGTGACACAGGATATCGGGCCACCCCTGTAACTTCTGCATTCGTGAACAGATTTTTCTGAAATTTGGTACAGTTATATAAGCAACCATTTCGGATTTGATCACATTACAATCCAATATGGCGGACTTCCGGTTTTTCTGGAAATGCCAGTAACTTTGTTTTTTCAAACGGAACACCCTGTATATTTTTACATATTCAAGTTCAACAGGTCAAAACAAGTCCAAACCTCATATCAAATGTCATTTCTTTCAAACAATTGAAATTAAAATTGTTTTTTTATTTTACCTCGTGGATAAATGAGACTTGGTCGAAGCTATTCACAATGAGTCGCAAATAACAAAAAACCTTAATTTTTTCTGAAAAATTATTTTTTGTTTCACTTACTGGTTAATCAATTCATCAGTCACATCACATTTTGATCAAAAATGATTTTTTTTCAAATGGAACCCCTATGGGCCACCTACTTGTCTCTCTAGAACATACATTGAGGAAAAAAATAACATATCATTTTTGTATTTCGGTGTAGTAACAAATTGTGTAAATTCAAAAATCCACAATTAGTTCATGAGTTTCCTTGCAGTTCGAATAATTTTTCAACTTAGTAAGCTGTAGAAAACTACATTTCTGAATCTTGTCAACTAATTGTGTAAGTTATACTTATTAGCACGATAATGGTGTTTTTTTTTTAAATTCTTCTAGAGTTTTCTCGACTGACATTGCATTGGCATTCCAATTCCCGCGTCGAAGCGGTTGCATCAAAATCAACATAAGCAAAACATTCACTTCTGCCTCCTCACTTACGATCATCTTCTCCATTGTTGGGTTCTTTTCGGAATCTTCTCTCAACATTTTTGAAAAAGGTTCTTTGTGGGTGTCTTCTGTGGGGGTATCGTTCAGCGTATAACTGACAAGCGGCGACACTGTGTTTAAGACATTCTCCGTAAATTAATAACATATCAACCTGTTCACTTCTCGTGAACCTATAATTTTGATTTTACATTTCTACTAAACTCATTCTCGGAAGTTAACTAATTTTCGAGAGTTAAGATGAAAGATGACAGCGAACCACAAATGCTGACAAATGTTGTTTTCCACAGCTTACTAAGTTGAAAAATTATTCGAACTGCAAGAAAACTCATGAACTAGTTGTAGATTTTTGAATGTATACAATTTGTAACTGCACCAAAATACAAAAGTGTCATTTTTTTCCTTAATGAATGTTCTAGAGAGACAGGTAGCTGGCCCATAGGGGTTTCATTTGAAAAAAATGAAGTGCATATTGCGAAGATGGAAAAAGTAAGAATCATTTCTTTTGGAGAGACACTTTGAAATTAGTGTTTTCTGACATTAAAACCTGTCATGGGGTATGATAGATTGATTTGTTGAAAATGTGACCAGGATGTTCATAAAATCAGATCTGGAATCATCTGCGACTGAAAGATAAACTTTAGTCACTATCTTCCATCGTCATGTTTTTGGGTTCTCCAAGTGAAAGTTTTTCGAAGTGATCAAGTCTTTTATTTGGGTTTACCGCTCGATTTTCAAAATAGGAGGCCTCTCTTATAATAAATGCAACACTCGTTAGGTTGCTGACAATTTGTTCGATACTCGAAATAAAATAGTCATTGAATTCATTTTCTATGTTTTCGTATATCTCAACATTATTTTTGAAAATAGTTGTTATTTGAATGGAAGGTTTTATTTTTATTAAAGATTTTAATGTTCTCCATAGTAATTGTGAGTTATTTTTGACATTATCAATTTTATTTTGTTTCAGATTACGAATTACCATAACACTATTATATCTTTTTTGAGTATGTGACAACCAATCAGCTTTAGACTTGGAGATTATGAATCTGTTATAGGCATAGTTACGGTCGGATATAGCCATTTTGGGTAATATTATATTCATGTTGTTGTATGCGTAATGTTAATGTTTCATGGTCAGTAATTTTATTATTTAGTTTATGTACTTCCACATCATAGTTATTAGAAAAGACCAGATCAATCGTACTTGCACTATGTTCCGAGACCCTGGTATAAAATGTAACAAACTGTTTGAAACCGTATAGTGTGAAAGATTGTTTTAATGTCTTTGTATACCTACATGTCATTTGGGATATCCCAGCGAATATTGAAGTCTCCCAGAAATATATAGTTTTGACTAAAATCAGTTTCTTCTAAAATTGTTTCAAAATATGTGCAGATTTCGGCATGGCTCGTATTTGGAGAATGGTAAACACACGCTATCTGCCATACCTTTTTCCGACAGTTAATTCAATAGAAGTTATCCAATAATTCATTTTATAACTTACATTTCTCAACACTTCATATTTTAAATCTCTTCTAACATAGAGAATAACCCCTCCAGTATGTCCACTTACTGAGTTATATCTAACGATTTCATATCCGTCAATATAGATTTCTACATCCGGTTACTCTTGTTTCAGACAGACACAAGACTAAGGGATTTTCGTCAAAAACTAATTGAGATATTTCATCATAGATTTTGACAATTTAAGTTCAACACATCTTTAACAATACTATTCGATTGCGATTTGTATCTATTTTGTTGGGGTCCTAGGCATGCTCCTCGGTTATAGTTGGACCTTGTCGTAAAAAACGGGAGTTGAAACGATCCACCCCCACATATTTATTCAGGCCATATTTCAGGATCGGTAAATTGTTTGGTAAAGTTCGCTGGTACAGAGATTTTAAATGAAGTATATATCTCTGGATATTTCGATTTCATTTTTTCACATTTAGTATTTAGAATATTTTTTGTCTTTAGATAGTTTTCAAGTTCCACAGAGGTCATTTCTAGAGGGCATCGAAAAACGTGAAAGTCAATGTATCTGGTTACACCAACAAAAGAGTGGTTATTGTTTGCTCTGTCAAACATTATATTATTTTTCCTTCTTGGTTTCTGAGCTTGCCATCCTCCATCGTTATTTTCGTTTCTATTTGCTTTGTCACCTGAATCCATATACGTCGTACTTGATGTTTTTTCTCGCAATGAATGAAAGCCAGTAGCGTCTTTGATCTGGGATCGAAATAGGTTTTGAAATATTCTATAGTTCTGTTGTGTTTTGTTGGAAATAATGGCTTTTTTTCGACCATAGGAAAATGAAATGATGATCCGATCGCCTATCAATACATACTTTCTTGCTTATGGCCTATTTTTTGTATTTTAACGTATTTTTAAAATATTTAAATATCCAAATAGAATTAGTTACCTCCGCCCCTGCTGCTCAAAGGATACCGCTCCAAGACTGGAAAACTTGTTTTTTATGCTTCTGCAGTTGTAAATGGTTATATAGTCCATCCAATATCAATTGCAGAAGCTGTTTCTATAGGGAGCAAATAAAAACTCACTTCGCTATCACGAGCATATTTGCGAAGAAACGGAACGAAAAATAATCTGTACTACTCGTAAACATTCGCCGTCGGCAGACGGTAGATCAAAAGAGCCGATAGTCAACGTGGACCTGAGTGACTGCTGTCACCGATTCGTCTGGGCCAATCGAATCGAATCGAATGCTTGGGGGTGTGTCTATACGATGGGAGGTCATAAATCACGCGTTATATTTGCGTTTCAATAGCTCTGAAAGATTAAAAACCAGTAGCGTCTGTGGTCTTGGTGTGTGCCGATCGAAATACGTTTAAGGATATAATAATAACCTACATCAAACAATGAATGAAATTATTTTTCTTTCTTAACGTATTTATATAAATAAAAGCTTGTCTTTATTTTTTTTCATTTTTAATTATTTATGAAATATTTTTAAAATCTTGAAATATCTTAATAAAATTAGTTATCTCCGCCACTGCTGCTCAGAGGATTTCGCCGCAAGACTTTTTTATGCTTCTGCAATTGATATTGGGAAAACTATAGCTATACCGCAGCCGCCAGCCGCCTGTATTGATGCGTCCAAGGCACCGCTGCCGCTCAAGATCAAAGTGAATATAATTTTCACAAAACAGTGTAATTTGATGCGGCGGTCGCGCAGTCGCGATTTGCGTGTTTGCTTGAAGATTGTCTCTTGTTTTTTCTTTGACCTTTGCCGCCTCTTGACGTTCACCGCCGGGGGCTAATAGTCCCATAGCCATTTCCTAAATCTGGCACTGGTTTTCCTAATAGCTTTAGAGGAGTCATAACGCGCCGCGCCGCAGATTTCCGATACTGAAAAGTAATGTTTTTCCAATATCAATTGCAGAAGCATGGAAAAGTCTTGCGGCGAAATCCTGTGAGCAGCAGTGGTGGAGATAACTAATTTTATTTAGATATTTTAATATCCTAAAACGTATTTCGATCGGCATACACCAATACCACAGACGCTACTGGTTTTTAATCTTTCAGAGCTATTAAAACACAAATATAACGCGTTATTTATGGCCTCACATCGTATAGACACACCTGCAAGCATTGATGTCCGACTTGATTGGCCCAGACGAATCGGTTGTAGAACAGACAGCAGTCACTCAAGTCCACGTTGATCAGCGGGCTCTTTGTGCCGACGGAGACTGTATACAAGTAGTACAGATTATTTTTCGTTCCGTTTCTTCGCATATACGCTCGTGTTATCGAAGTGAGTTTTTATTTGCTCCCTATAGAAACAGCTTCTGCAATTGATATTGGATGGATACTGCTTAACTTTATAATATTTCTCATGGGAAAAATATATTGCCTTTTATCGCTTTCGTTTCAATGTAATTCGAAATGAAGGTAGTGTTTACGAAAGTCACTTATAAAGGCACAGATAGCGCAGGAAGCAATTAAACGTCATCATTATTTTTATCATTACTACCGTTGATTCTTGCTCTACCCCGGATATGAAGACTGCCAAGCGGTTGTCTACCTTTGATATGAAGAACAAAGTACAATAACATGGAAACTTCTGGAGCTTAGGTACGATATTAAAATATAAAATATAGTGAATTCATAATATATAATCAGAGAAAATATTTAAATATCTGTAGGCTCCATATGGATATGAAAATTTTGTATCAACTTATGTCCTAAAATGTACGGATAAAAATCGGATTTCAATATTTTTCTTCAAAACTACCTCCCATATGAAAAAAATATAAACTTGGTAGACTATTCTAGGTTGATTAATGTCATGATTTGGAGCTTCCATTTTTATATTTGGTAATGCAGTGGCGTAGTTACGATCGTTTGTGGCCATATTTTCCTCCATATTTCTTAGGTAGGTGAATGGACGAATTAGTCTTTGACACCAGTTGAGCTCATCGATACTCAACCCAGAAGTCATAGCATTCCATTTGCCTACATGCAGAGGTTTATGAGATATTTCCGAAAAACAAAGATATGTCCTGAAGAAGTATTGAGTAGAGATATCATTTCGTTGGTTCTATAATCGCATAATGCTTATTTCCTACAGCATATCGAAATATTTTTCGACCTCTTGAATATTTTTGAATGTTGCGAGAATTGAAAACATAGTCAGAATAAGACTGACAAGCTCCGTATTTTTTTTCCATATTATTTTAAGAGAACAATTTCGTTAAAGTATGCCCGAAAGTATTTTTTTTGAACGAATTGAAACATTGTGGACTGATCTGGGGTTGAATAATATGATAACCTAGGATATTGCGAACCTGTAGAATATGTGGAAGATTTAACTGCAAGGATTTTAGCAGCATGTATATCCAGTATATCCAGGGATCTCCCAAAGCGTGCAACAGTTGACGACAAAGAGATGGACCCTTTGAACATTTGCTTTGAATGTAATATTAGTTTATATGTACTGTACGCAATAAACCCGTTTTTACTATATTCTTATATTTTCCGTGATCAATCGATCAGAAAAAGTTCTGAAAATTATACTCCATTATAAAGTTCATTAACAAATTAAGGGGACCTATCTTCAGTTATTCCCAAATATTATTTCAGGCCTTAACTCTAATCTAATTGGAATCTTATGAATTTGAAGTTGAATTTTAATTAGCCTTATGATAATAAATACCAGTTTCTCAGTTGACCTGTGAAAAAATATATTTGCCGCAGAGTATAGTCCCATACTAGCATACACTGATTCATGAAAATTAAATATTAAAATAATGTTATCACATTATTTTAATTTTAAGTGGTCCACCAAGTACGGGGAAAACCGAAATGGCACGTTTTCTTTTCTTTGCGGTGGCGCCTCTATTTTTAAGAATATGGAAATGTTTCCAAAAAACTTTCTTCTCTGTTATGAATATGCTTCGATATGCTATGCTTTGATTTTCAATACGACATTTCGTTCTTCGGGGGCCATCCTCAACTAAATTTTTTCGAATACGGACCTGTATTTTTTTTTAATGGATTTAAGTAGTTCTTTTTTTACCTAGTTCAGATATGTATCTTACCCTATATTTCTGCCCATTATTCCATCATCAAGGTCCGAACATTGAAAAACCTTCCCTCCGGGATACGGACCTGATTTTATTTTTGTTCTTGTTTGAAAGGGTATTAGACTTAAGTTGCGAGGATAAAATTTTAAATAAATCTACCTTGAATTAATACTCAACTTGAAATCAAATCGAGATCAAATCCAATGTAATGAAAAGGAAAAAGCAGAAGAATAACAAGGAACAACGGTTGATACATTTACTTTATGAATTTTTTATGTCAAAGAGCCAAGTAGCATTTTTCTTGTGTGTCCATTCTTAGGCAATAGGCGAATCTTTTGTCTGTCTTTGAGTCTTATACGTATGCCTAAACGAACCTATTTCAAACTTCATGAAGTACCTATGTAGTGAGCAATTAACGAATTCAAATCTGCGGAGTGGATTATTTACACGTTGAAACAAAAACTATGGAGTTTTCTAATGATGAGAAAGTGGAAATGTTGTTCGTGTATTCGAGGTGTTTGAGAAATAGCACCAGATATTCGGCTATGTATCAAGATATGTATCCCGAACGTCGTCAGCCCAATGCCAGAATTTTTCAACGTATTGAAAGTTTACGAAAGCATGGTTCATTTGTGAAATCTAAGAATGAGAGTTGCCCTATTACTGGATATGGTGGTGATAATGAAATCGACGTTTTAGGTAAATTTCATGTTACACAAAGTAAAATGATAATTTGAATCAGGATTCGTGGAATACAAGAAAAATCAAAATGAGGCAGTATCTCTTAGAGAGATAGCGAGAAATAGTGGTATATCGCATTCGTCAACAAGAAAATTTTTGAAGAAACATAAATTCACGCCCTACAGAGCGAAAAAAGTACATAATTTGCGTTTGACAGACTACAATAAAAGGGCAGAATTTTGCAAATGTCATTTTCGGATAGAAATTTGTGGTAAAATTTTATAGTTCGACGAAAGTCGGTTTACAAATAATGGATGGTTAAACAGGAATATTCATCATCACGGGCGCCAGGAGAATGCTAATTTACATAGAGCCACTAATTTTCAAGAGAGGTTCGGCATTAATGTCTGGGTTGGTATTTTGTATTAAAAAATAATTGGTCCCTACTTTCTACTCATTGACAGGGGAGTTGTATCATGAGTTCCTATCGGATATTTTAGGCGATTTTTCAGAAGATTTGCCTCTGAAAGGAAATATTAATATTTCCAACATGACGAACCACCAGGACCATGCCAGGAAGATGGATAGGAAACAACGGACGTATTAAATGGCCATCGCGTTCACCCGACCTCACTCTTCTTGATTATTCGATATGGGGTTTCATCAAGGCCAAAGTGTTCAATTCATCTTTTGAGAATGTGGAAGAGTTGAAAGCTTCAATAAGACGAGCATGCATGGCTATAACCACCCGAATGCTTCAAAATTGCCACAAACATACCATTTTTAGAGCAAAAATGTGTTTGAGGAATAGTGTGCGTCAATTTGAACACCTTATTAGACGTCGGTAGCGATGACTAAAAAAATGTATACTTGAGATATCAATTGTTGTTCTTTGTTATTTTTATAGTTTTTTGTCACAATTTTGAATAGTTTCAAGTTTATCGTGTAATTCAAAGTGGAATATCGCCTTTTGCCTCCGAAAGCAATAGCAAAAGCAGTAAAAAATCAATTTTGGAATTTTCATAATTTAAACGTTGATGATGGAATTTATGGGTAGATATTGTAACGTAAATAAACTTAACTTGGTTTTACTAATTGATTTAACACTTAAATATACAACTTAATTTATATTACTAACTACGCCACTGTATAGCTCGATCGTATGGGCTCGTTCAGACTGTCCGTGAGACTTGAGGGCTGCCTATTTTATCTCCGTTACAGAATTCCCGATCTTTCGAATTCTGGCAGTTGGCGACTAGCATGTTCCAATTGTTTCCAATATTGACCGTTGTTTTCCGTGGCAGAGCGACTGGATGGTTCTCGAATATCTCCGGGGATGATCTCATCGTTGTCGACGGCAACGCGTGAGGTGACAGGTCCGGCCTAGGTTCGTTACATTGCCCCCTTCTTAAAGACATTTCGTCCCGAAATTTCATCCTTGGAGTGTGACGATATCTGCATGACTCCCCATATCTGCACCGTGAAGTTCGATGGAAGTAACACTCCACGGTCTTCATGATCGGTCGTGGAAGAGGGTTACAGCAAACCAAAATCTTGACGCCGCTGGATCTGAATATCGCCTCCAGCATACTTCTTATGACTCTCCAGTCCAACCCATCAATACCACAGGATAATTTTGGAATTGCTAGATCCACCGGATTCTGGTCCACCATAGTATCTCTTAGTTTGGTGAGACTCTTCCAGACATCTTCATAGGACGGTTTATCTTGGGAATGCCTCTTGGTAACTAGGTAGTAGATGTTTCTCTGGCCTTTCTTCAACTGTAGCACCCCACCAACTTCTGGATTCTGCTCCCGCAGTGTTTGGAGTTGACCAAATTTCTTGGAGAACACTACGGCGATACCCCTGGACATTCGAAGATCTTCTGCCACACAGTGCGCTAGTGCGTAGTCAGCAGACTCCTCTCTAGTAACCCCATGTAGAACTTTCTGCCCGTTTGAATACAAGGACATAAACTTCTCGAACGTCATATCATCCTCCGGTGGCTTGAGGGTGCGAACTTGGTCATGGTTTCCAGCGTAAGGGGCCAACCTGTTGAAATGGACGACCCTTGGTTTCCCTCGGGGTGGCTTATGGATTCGGTACACAAGGTCGTTTATCCTTTTCACGATTTTATACGGGCCTTCCCACGAGTTCCGCAACTTTGGTAATAGTCCACGACGACGTTTGGGGTTGTACAGCCAAACCAGGTCATCAACCTCAAATCCTCCAGCGTCGGCCTTGATGTCATAGATCTTCTTCATTTTATCGCTGGCACTCTGGATGTTCAACCAGACTCGTTCGTGGATGTCGTCCATTCTCTGCCGAAGTTTGCTGACGTAGTCCTCTCCCGCAGTGTCTTGTCCTGGCGGTATCCCAAACTTCAGGTCACAAGGCAGTCGCAGTTCTCGGCCCATTATAATACTAGCAGGAGTTTGACCGGTTGACTTGTGTACTGCGGATCGATAGGCCATCAGGAACAAATGAAGATACTGGTCCCAGTCTCTTTGATGGTCAGAGACAACCTTGGACAAGTGGCGGTTGATCGTCTTGTTCATCCGTTCCACCATTCCATCAGACTGCGGATGTAGGGCCGTGGTTCTTGTCTTGCGGATGTTCAGCAGTAGACATATTTCTTGGAAAAGGTTGGATTCGAAATTTCTGCCTTGATCCGAGTGCAGCTCCATTGGAATACCGAATCGACATATCCATTCTTTCACCAAGACGTCGGCGACGGTGATGGCTTCCTGGTTGGGCAGGGCATAGGCTTCCGCCCACTTACTGAAGTAGTCCATTGCCACAAGGATGTATTTATTCCCGTGGTCGGATACGGGAAACGGGCCGGCGATGTCAATGGCGATTCTCTCGAACGGGCTGCGTACGTTGTACTGACGCATCGGGGCCTTGGGTCGTATTCGAGGTCCATTGCTAGCAGCGCATACAGCGCACTTTCTGCATCAGTCCTGGATGTCAGCTTGACAATTGGCCCAGTAAAACCGTTGCCTCACTTTCTGCAGGGTCTTCGTCACTCCCAGATGTCCCCCGGCGACTCCATCATGGATTTCCCGCAGCACTTCCTCTCTTGTTCCTGGGAACAATTATTTGGCGTCTGTCTTCCCCACCAATATCGGCCTCCAACACACGTTTAAAGATCCCATTGTCCAGAATAAGAGAGTCCCATGGTGCCCAAATAGGACATAACAGCCGGCGACTAACCGGCGACTTCCTGCCATGATGGTCTGCGATTGCCCTTCTTCCAGCTGACGACTTAGCCAAGGTCGGGGTCTCTGTGTTGGACTTTCTGGATCTTGCTGTCATTCCAGTTGTCATCCATTGCCGCGGTTCTACAAAGTGTTGCTTTTTTCTTCTGCTCGTCGGCAATGTGAGCAATCATCTGGACATGGTCTTCGCGACAAGGCATCTGCATTCTTATGGCTAGTTCCGGCTCGATGTTCGATCTCGAAATCGAATTCTTGGAGTCTCTCGATCCAACGTGCTACTTGACCCTCAGGATTTTTTGAACTGTAAGAGCCATTTGAGAGCTGCATGGTCAGTTCTCAACAGGAATCTTCTTCCATACACGTACTTGTAGAAGTGTTCCACTCCCTTTACAACAGCTAAAAGCTCTCGCCTGGTGACACAGTAATTGCGCTCTGGTTTGCTAAGCGTCTTGCTGAAATAACCAATGACCTTCTCCTGTCCCTCCTGGATCTGAGATAGGACAGCTCCAAGTCCCACGTTGCTGGCGTCCGTATCCAAAATAAATTTCCTTTGGGTAGGGGATAGCTCAGTATAGGTGCGTTGATCAAAGCTCCTTTCAGCTTCCTGAATGAGTCTTGACATTCTTCGACCACTGGAACTTTGTTTGGCCTTCCGTGAGCTTGGTCAGTGGTTTAGCGATGTTGGCGAATCCCAGCACATATCGGCGATAGTATGTGCATAAACCAAGGAAACTTCGAAGTTGGTGAATGTCTTTTGGGATGGGCCAATCCTTAACAGCTTTGATCTTCTGGTCATCCACTGCTACTCCTTCCCCAGAGACAATGTGGCCGAGGTATCGTACTTCTTTTTGGAACAGATGGCATTTCTTAGGGCTCAGCTTCAATCCGGAGTTCCTCAGTCGCAGGAATACTTCCTCCAAGTTTTCACGTGGTCCTCAAACGATCTGCCGACCACAATTATGTCGTCGAGATACACTAGACACGTGTTCCATGAGAGTCCCTTCAGTACTGTTTCCATCAATCTTTCGAATGTGGCGGGAGCATTACAGAGCCCGAATGGCATAACGGTGAACTGCCACAATCCTGAGCCGATGGGTAAAAGCAGTCTTTTCTCGATCTTCCTGAGCCAGTTCTACTTGCCAGTATCCACTCTTCAGATCAAGGGTCGAGAAAATCGTGGAACCAGCCAACGTGTCTAGGGTGTCATCTATTCTCGGAGAGGGTAACTGTCCTTCTTCGTGACATTATTAAGTTGGCGATAGTCTACACAAAAGCGTGTCGATCCATCCTTTTCTTCACCAGTACGACTGAGAGGACCAGGGACTGTCAGATGGTCTCGATAACTCCTTCTTTTCCCATATCGCTGACTATTTTGTCAGCCTCTTCCTTCTTGGCAAGAGGAAGTCTTCTTGCTGATTGCCGGATCGGTCGGCACCCCAGTATCAATCTTGTGCTGGACCACATTAGTTCGACCTCCTTTTCCTTGTCCGGTATCGAAGATGTCTTGGTACTTTTGACTAAATCTCTTAGTTTGGGCTGTTGAGCTGTTTTATGTCTTTGGAAGAGATGGCAACTAATTTTTCTAGTTCTGTGGGCAAGTTGTTGGGTTGGCTAATCGTACCTCGTACGCCCCGGATCACAGATGAAACTGACGAGCAGTGCCCCAAAATTGTTCCTTTCTTCAAGGTCACTGGGAAATAATTGACATTCATGACCCTTACCGGCAAAATTTGTCAGCACGCAACAAGGTCTCCCTAGTGCAATCCCTTGTCCAATTTTCTCATCATGAAGTTTGGGCTCAAACATCACCACGTCTCCACTGCTCGCACTCCCGTCCAGGCGAGCCTCCAGAATGGTTTCAGCCCTCTCAGGTACGCTTACATCTTCAGCCAACAGCACACGGATCAACTCCTCACTTCTCCCATGAAGCACCAGCTCTTCTCCGTTGACACGTAGGACGCCGTCTTTGAAATCCAATTCAAACCCTCTGGAATTCATGATGTCCATTCCGATGATTGCATCGTCTTAGATGTCCGCTACAAGTGCCTGATGTTTCACTTTAGTGCTGCCCAAAATTATTTCAATCGGTAGCTCGCCATATACAGTAGCTGGCTCCCTGTTGCGTGCGTAGTTTCCCAAGTTGTCGGTTCAATCCGTTCCGGTGTTCTGGCAAAGGAAGGCCCGAGAATTGTCCTAGTCGCACCTGTATCTAGCAGCATGGTGCAAGGCTCGTTATTGATGAGACCGTCTACGAAGACACCTTTGCTCTGTTGTTGAAGGATAGCGACATATGCGTTGTTAACCGGAGCTTGCCGGACACATGCCAACGATTGCCCCTTCTCGTCGACCTTCTTTAATTTTCCTGCATGGGAGTCGATGAATGTTGGACATTTGCTAGGCACATGTCCAATTTTGCCACAATTCCAGCATCTTATCTGTCTTTTCTCAGGCAACACTTCCTTCATCACTTTTCTTATGGCAGCTTCCAAGTTAGCAGGCTCCTGTGAGTCTTCCTCAATCGTTTGAACTTTACTTTGGCTTTTGCAGCATTGTTTTGCTGCTTCGAATTCCAAAGCGCGTGCCAGTGCGTCTACGAGATGTTTTGGGACGAGCTAATATCAACGCTTGTCTGGTTTCTTGGTCACGGAGTCCATCCAAGAATGCTTGAACCGCTAATCGCTCCATTACATTTTCCGGCGTGGCTGGATATGCGAGACGAACCAAGCGTGCAATGTCAGCTTCGAATTCTTGTAAGGATTCGCCCGATTTTTGGCAGCGATTTTTCAGCTGGGAGTGGTATACGTGTTCCAAATGGGCCTGACCATATCGTAATTCTAGATGTTTAATCAGCTGATCATAGTCCTCCTGTTCTTGGGCGGTGAGAGTTTGTAGAATATTTGTCGCTTCTCCACGTAATGCAAGTGTCAGTGCTACAGCTCTTTCCCCTGCATTCCATCCGTTTGCTTTGGCCGCTGCTTCAAACTGCCGGCGGTAATTTTGCCCATGGAGTTTTTCCGTCGAACTGAGGCGGCTTCATGGAAAGCTTCCCTATTTCAGAAACGACCTTGACATCTTTTATACCCTCTTGAACTTTATCCAAGTTCAAACTCATCCAGCATTGCATTTTCGTTAACCATCTCTGTGGAGGGCGCACTATTAATTGTTTTCCAGCTTACTGATCGTTTCCTTTATTTTATCTCCTCCGTGTTCATTTGCTTCCTAATTTTATCTATCTCTGTCTCAAAAGGTTCCCATTCTTTCTTCTAGAAAATTAGCCACACCACACAATTCTTTTTTTAGGCCTTCTGTGTTTCCAGGAACTTCTCTTCCAGGCTTCTTGCATTTTCTTCGAGATATTTCTTGAAGCTTCTCTTCCAGATTTCTAGAATTTTCTTAAGCTTCTCTTCCAGATTTCTGAATTTTCTTGAAGCTTCTCTTCCAGATTTCTAGAATTTTCTTGAAGCTTCTCTTCCAGATTTCTAGAATTTTCTTGAAGCTTCTCTTCCAGATTTCTAGAATTTTCTTCAAGCTTCTCTTCCAGATTTCTTCCAGATTTTCTAGAAAGCTTCTCTTCCAGATTTATAGAATTTTCTTGAAGCTTCTCTTCCAGATTTCTAGAATTTTCTTCAAGCTTCTCTTCCAGATTTCTCGAATTTTCTTGAAGCTTCTCTTCCAGATTTCTAGAATTTTCTTCAAGCTTCTCTTCCAGATTTCTAGCATTTTCTTCCAAAGTCCTCGAATTTTGTTGCAGTTCTTCTTTCACGGATTCAGTAGTTTCTTCGAGTTTATTCATTACCAAACTTAAATCGCCTCCGGGAACTTCGAATAAAAATGTTTCGGGTCCTCACCTTCTTGTATAAGTCCTTCTGCAAGTCTTTCCTGGAGTACTTGCTTTTTACCTGTTGTTTCCAGTTCCCTTTCCTCCAATTCCTGTTTCAATTCCGCTACCTTCAAATCCGCAAGGCACTTTTCTTGAACACATTTTGTTCTTTGACGAGGTATCAGTCTGTTTTAAGAAAGTTTATCAGTTTGTTAAAATTCACTTCGCGAATTCTTTTCCACGGGCCACCAGTCTATTGTCTGTTTCACGCGAACAGTGTAGCAGTTTATATTCCCACGCACAATTGTCCACTTCAGGAAACCGGGCCACTGTCTATTTTGGGCGTACAAACAGGTCTATCAATTTATTTTTCTGACTATCCACTCCACGATCACTTGTTTATTTTCAAAATCTCGCTTCCGACACCAATTGTAACGTAAATAAACTTAACTTGGTTTTACTAATTTATTTAACACTTAAATATACAACTTAATTTATATTACTAATACGCCACTGTATAGCTCGATCGTATGGGCTCGTTCAGACTGTCCGTGAGACTTGAGGGCTGCCGATTTTATCTCCGTTACAGAATTCCCGATCTTTCGAATTCTGGCAGTTGGCGACTAGCATGTTCCAATTGTTTCCAATATTGACCGTTGTTTTCCGTGGCAGAGCGACTGGATGGTTCTCGAATATCTCCGGGGATGATCTCATCGTTGTCGACGGCAACGCGTGAGGTGACAGGTCCGGCCTAGGTTCGTTACAATATGTAGAAACAAAAACCAGGTAAGATACATATCTGACCTCGGTAAGATAAAAACTACTTGAATTCTTAAAAAAAATACAGGTCCGTATTCGAAAAAAAATTGTTGAGAATGGCCCCCGAAGAACGAAACGTTGTATTGAAAATCAAAGTACAGCATATAGAAGCAAATTTGAAACAGAGAAGAAAGTTTTCCGAAGACATTTCCATTTTCCCAAAAATAGAGGCGCCAGCGCGAAGAAAAGAAAACGGGCCATTTTGGTTTTTTCCGTATATTTTGAAAACGGTTCGTGATATTTTCGATTTGGAAACATCGTTTCATCATTCACTAAAAAAGGCAACTTTTGTCTGATATAACCAACTTCGTATCAGTTACCGTTTTCGAGAGTCAACAAACAGAAGATTTGTCGTTTTCTACCAAGTGTTGTTCATCCTTGCACTTCTCCACCGTACTGATGAGGACCGAGAGCCCGAAACACGTGTCTACGGTTAGCACTTTTCTCTGAGGGCTATGTCCATTAAATTCCTTCCTTTTTTTTTAACAGTCCCCTCGATATTACTCTCTTTCATATATATATATATATATATATATATATATATATATATATATATATATATATATAAACAAACCATTTCCGTTAACTTCGACTTTGAAGTCATACACCTACAATAAAGTTCGTACAATGCGAATGCAGAAATTCAAATAAAATATTACAGATATTTTTATATTGTGTTAAATAAGGTGCTTTATTTCGAACGATATATTTTTGAAGAATTATTTTAGTGGATACATTTTGATATTGTGTTACGTTAAATATGTCTCAAACTCTTTAAGTGTTTTAACCTGGTGATGACAGATACCATGTCGAAACGTCGTTAAAAGAAATTAGATGAATTGACTGAATCAGACCTTTATTCCGAGAAATTGAAGAATATAAATATATAAATATATATATATATATATATATATATATATATATATATATATATATATATATATATATATATATATAAGTAGATTTCTTGTGGGGATGCAGTCAGGTTGGAGGGCTGTATTTCAAGTAAACTCTTTGACATTCGTCAAGCTTTCGGCTATGTTTATTGCTTTCCTCAGAAAAAAAATATAAAAACTATTTCAAAATTACACACTTAAATGAATATTTCCATAAAAAATAACCAAAAGTCTAATGTTGTATATGAAATCCCATGTAAGGATTGTTCTAAAAAATATATTGGCCAAACCTCCAGAAGTCTCAATAGTCGATTTATATCCAATAGGAGTGACTGTAAACGAAAAGTTAATTCATGCGCACTTTCGGAACATGTCAATCAGAAAGACTATAATGGACTATAACAACATACAAATTTTAGATGCTGAGAATAATATAACCAAAAGAATTTTCCTGGAAATGGTTCATATCAATTCTAATAGTCAATCAATGCATAAAAGAACTGATTTTGAACAATCTTAGTCAAATTCACACATATTTACTGAAATTAAACAAAAATAATGATGTATCACTCAGTATTCAAAATTTTCCAACTTGATTTATAATATTATACAATTGTCACTGTCATAAGAAAAATATTGTATGTTCCTCATATGTATAAATTTTATTGATTCTCATGTTAGTAAGTATCTGAATACTATACAATTTCATATTGTTATTCATTATAATTTTAGTCGTCCTGAGGAAGGCAATAAACATAGCCGAAAGCTTGACGAATTTCAAAGAGTTTACTTGAAATACAGCCCTTTAACCTGACTGCATCCCCTGCATATATATATATATATATATATATATATATATATATATATAGAAGAATCCTTTTTAAATTCGGGTATACAGTCAACAGGGGTATGGAAAAAAAGTGTTCTCTTTTTTCTATTCAAGCTTTCGAGTCATTTATTGTCTCTTCATCAGGAACTCTACAATGAATTAAATTGAACATTATAATATTTGAAAACCAAATAGGCAGGTGTACTTACAAAAGTGAGGTTAAAAATCCCTTTCACTTGCAGCAATTTATAAAATACCATGTCACAACAGACAACACTCTTGGTAAAGTCATATATAGTTGAAACTTTGATCAAAATTGATCAAGATTACTTAAACATAAGTGTATAAACATTTTAAAATTCCAAATGGGCTCTTATGGAGGACATGTTGGATTCAAGAGGCAGTGGTGACAAATAAAAAATGGATGATTATTGAAGTAAATGAAGTTGACAATTGACAAGTATGAAAAATAGATCTACGACCTGTTGCCAACATACAATGCGGTGAAAAATAATATCACCAAACAATTACATGGTACCAACTTATGTTAATTGAAACGATTTAGGTAAGTCTCATAAGGAGACTGCCAGAGAAAATATGAGTTTTTTAACAATTAAAAAAATATATAACAAAATTTGACAAAGTGCAAAATTTCATTACCCACCATTCCAGGGGACACAATAATGTTAATGTATTGAGTTGTGGTCTGTCTCATACGGAGAACGACTGAGTAAATATGAATAGATTATGCTGAGATTATCGATGTCAGTTCTCGAATTCATTGAATTAGGTTCTTTGAAAATTTGTGTCATTTCGAGAAAAGTTCTCTTTTTTACATTAGATTCATGTTCCAAGATATTCACATTATCATAATCTGGGTTATGGTTCAAAGCCATGGTGTGATGAGCTAAAGAACACGTTTTTTTAAAATTTCTAATATCGCTTTTATGCGAGGTGATTCTGTCTTTCAATTTCCTTTTGGTTTGGCCAATGTACTTCTTTTCACATTGAGAACAGGGGATACAATAAACCTTTTAACTTTGAAAAAATCTTGTTCAATACTATTTGGTTTTTATACGCGATTTTGATGTTAGGAATCTTGGAAAATAATTTGTTTTTTTTTTTTATGTTCTGGTTCCCACGAAAAGGGATATCCTGTAATGTTCAGAGAACATCGTGGGAACCTAGGGAAAGAAGGTAGGAGTTGGTGTTCTTCTTGAATTTCTGAAGGTTGTATGCCTCGGGGAACACCTCCCTAGGCAATGAGTTCCAAAGCCTTGCTGTTCGTTGGATGAATGAGTCTTGGGAAAGTCATGTTCTGCAGGTCTCCAAAGTGACCACGAAGGGGTGTGATGACTGAACTTGACGGGTTAATCTCGAAGAGACTGCCAAAGCAGGAACGATTGTTGATATTTCAGAAGAGCATCGCCCATGAAAATATCTATAAAATAGAGACAAATCGCCAACTTTTCTACGGTGTTCCAGACAAGTGAGCGAGTTTGTAAGCGAGGCGTCACCGACGAGACGAATTGCCCTTTTTTGGACAGAATCCAATAGCCTCAGGATATGTTTAGGTGCCGCACTCCAAATATGGGAACAGTATTCCAGGACAGGTCGGATCTGTGCCTTATAGATCATAAGCAGCTGACTGGGGTGAAATAGCTCTTGGCACGAAACAAAACCAAGTTTTGAGATGCACTTTTGGCAATGGACCTCACGTGATTTTCCCCAGGAAAGGTTATTGCTGATAGTAATACCAAGCATCGATATGGATGACTTCAGTGGTATGGTTACTCCTGACAAAGTTATGTTAGGCACAGTGAGATCGGCTTTTCTAGAGAAAAGACATGCTTGTGTTTTGTTTGCATTGAATTCTACCAAGTTATCAGATCCCCATTCGAGAATTGTTGCTAAGTCCATATTTATATTATTAACATTTCTTCCTCGTTCATTTCTGGTTTCACGGGCTGATATAGGGGCCCTGGAAGAGAAAGCGGTATGGAGGGTACTATCATCGGCAAAGCTGTGTAGTGGACATGAAGTTGCTTTCAACAGGTCGTTGATGTGAAGTAGAAATAGTGTTGGTGCGAGAATAGATCCTTGCGGAACACCAGCATTTATGAGTAGAGTGTCAGATGAAACTCCATCGACCACTACATGGAGAGACCTGTTTGAGAGAAAACTAGCAAGCAGAGAACACAGCTGAGGGGGCAAGCCATAAGACGGAAGCTTGGCGAGGAGTCCCTGGTGCCAAACTCGATCGAACGCCTTGGATATATCTAATGCCACAGCTAAAGTTTCTCCATACTTTTCAATAGATAGCTGCCATATATGTGAGACGTAAGCGAGCAGGTCACCAGTTGATCTCTGATGGCGGAAGCCATATTGCCTATCGTTGACAATTCCTGAGTCTTCCAGATATTTCATGAGCTCGATGTTGATGGCTTTTCCATGACCTTTGAAATAATAGATAGCAGTGCGATAGGTCTGTAGTTGCTAGGTAGGGCCTTTTGCCTTTTTAGGGACTGGCTGTACTTTGCAATTTTCCAATTGGACGGAAATACCCCAAATTGTAAGAGTGGTTGAACAACTTGCAAAGAACAAGTGTTAGTTCGGGGCACATTTCTTGAGAACAATTGGCGGATTCCGTCAGATCCACAGGCTTTGTTGGTGTTGAGACCCAGCAAAATCTTCTGATAGTACGTTGGCGAAAGGTGATCTCGGGCATGTGACTGTCAATAGGTGTAATGTTCGGGGTTGTTTTCCCGATGAATCCAGAGTGGAATTTCCAGCAAATAGGTGCGCAAAGATATTGGCTTTTCCTGGGCAGTCGTTGCTAGTGTTCCATCTTCTTTGGTTAGAGGAGGAAATGAGCTGGAAGTGAAGTTTCTTCCCACAGCTTTGGCGAAAGACCAAAATGAACGGGATCCGTTAGGACATTCAGCAAGTTTTGATCTTATTTTGGCATTGTGGGCATCTTTTGAGCATTCTATTGTCTCTTTGCATATGCCTCTAGCCTCGACATATGCTGCTCTGGTCTCAGGGCCCGGATTTTTTAGCCATCGATGGTATGCTGCCTGTTTGGAAGCCACAGCTCTAGAGCAGTTTCTGTTAAACCAGGTCTTATCGGATGATGTTCTTCTTTCGGTATTCGGTATGTAGTTTGCATCCCCAACATGATGATTTCAGAAATTGTCTCAGCACATCGTGTTGGATCTACTGAAGAGAAACAAACTCTCTTCCATGGAAACGCTGAGAAAAACATACGAAGACCTTCCCAGTCGGCCGAATTGTAATGCCACATGAGACGGGGTGGTATTGTGCAGCTCGATGGTAAATGGAAAGAGCATGTTGTGGAGATGAGGGTGTGATCAGAGTTTCCAAGTGGGGCACAAACTTCTATTCTATAAGGGGTCAGGATTGGTGGTGAGGAAAAGATCTAGTGTATTGGCAGACTGGTTGTTGACATCAGGGATGCGGGTTGGTAGCTCGATCAGTTGTTCTAGACCATGAGTGATGGCGAAGGCCTCGGCTTGACGACCTGCATCATGTTAGAGAATTTGAGCCAGGCAGCGTTATGTACATTAAAGTCTCCCATGATTATGGTTTCAGCTGTTGGATGGTTCTCCTGAATGTAGTCCAGTTTGAGTGATAAAAACTCAAAGAGGTCGTTATATGAAGGTTCATTAGGTGATAGGTAAAGGCAGCAGAGGAACTTAGTCAGTTTGGTATCAGATAGCTTGAACCACATCACATCAAAGTCTTTCGGTTCCAAACTCTCTTCACGCTGGCATGAAAGGTTAGCCTTAGCGTAAAGGCAGACTCCACCTTTGAACCTGAATCGAGAATGGAGTTCGTAACCAGGACAAAGCATATGGACCTTGTTGGTGGACGAGTTTACTTGTGTTTCTGTTAGAGCCAGAATATCCGGTTTTTTCGTCTGTAGGTGATGGTGGACGTCATTGATGTTCTTGTTGAGTCAGCCTAAGTTCAGCTTGGAACCGAAAAATAAAGATATCAATATTCCAAAATTTTTAGCAGATGTTGACTCGATTTCACAATTTGTTCCTAAGAATGAAAGAAATATTTTTTTAACTCAAACGACGAATATCATTACTAATTTTGTGCACACCAATGATTCCGGTAACAATCCATTGTACAATACTTACATGAAATGCAAACATTTTCTTAAAAATAATCCACAGTTAAAAATCATTCAATCAGATAAAATGAAAGTGACAACAATCCTAACTCAAGAACAGTACTCTTCACTGTCATCTAACATTCTTAATGATACTATTTTACTATCAATCAATAAATGGAAACCCTTCTAGTACCATTCAACAAAAAGCGAACAAATTGATCACAGAGCTAGAAAAAAAGAATATGATTTCTAAAGAAGAAGCTCCTTCTTTTAGAGTTTATAATGAAACGATTAACAAGTTCTATGGTTTACCAAAAATTCATAAACCAACACTTCAACTCAGACCCATCATTTCAGGCATTAACAGTCCTAATAGAGGAGTAGCACAATTTGTTACTAATATACTCACACTGTCATACAATTCAAATAATAATTATTTTGTCAAAGACTCCTTCGAATTTTGCTCTTTCATAAATGAGTTTCAACTTCCTTTTGATTTTAAGATTATTAGTCTTGATGTAGTATCTTTGTTCAATAACATTACAGTAGAAGTGGCAAAGGATAGTGTCTCTAGACACTGGAATGATATTTCCTTACATTGCAATGTTTCCGAAGTGTTATTCTTAAAATTGATTGATTTCCTGTTTGATACAACAGTTTTTAGTTTTGAAAATAAAATTTATAAACAATGTCTAGGTATGCCAATGGGCAGCCCAGTTTCACCGATAATTGCTCAATATGTAATGGATGATCTCATTGATGATTGTTTAAACAAGATTCAATTTGAGATCCCATTTTTAAAGAAATATGTAGATGATATCATATTAAGTGCCCCTCAGGACAAATTACAAGAATTGTTACTTGTTTTCAACTCTTATCATGAAAAACTGCAATTTACCATCGAAGAAGAAAACATAGAACAGAGTGTCCCCTTCTTAGATACAAAAGTGATCAGAAGAGCAGACAATACTCTAATCACCAGCTGGTATACAAAACCTGGTGCTTCAGGAAGATTCTTACATTACGAATCATATCATCGACACAGACAAAAGATAAATCTGGTCTTGTGCATGGAAGATAGAGTAATCAAAACAAGTCACACTTCACTAAGAACAATCAATTTAAAAAAACTTTTGCAACTTTTCATTAACAGTGGTTACCCACGGAACCTTGTGTATAAACTGATTTTCAGTAGGTCTTCCATTGATATTGATCATCCAAATAATAACAATAATAATAATATAATTAATTCTAATAATAACATTTTGGAACCAACGTTCTATCTTACCTTACCACATATAGAATCTTTAAACTATAAATTCAACAAATTATTTTCCAAGATTCCTAACATCAAAATCGCGTATAAAAACCAAATAGTATTGAACAAGATTTTTTCAAAGTTAAAAGACAAAGATCCTTTATTAGACAATTCGAACTTGGTTTATTGTATCCCCTGTTCTCAATGTGAAAAGAAGTACATTGGCCAAACCAAAAGGAAATTGAAAGACAGAATCACCTCGCATAAAAGCGATATTAGAAATTTTAAAAAAACGTGTTCTTTAGCTCATCACACCATGGCTTTGAACCATAACCCAGATTATGATAATGTGAATATCTTGGAACATGAATCTAATGTAAAAAAGAGAACTTTTCTCGAAATGACACAAATTTTCAAAGAACCTAATTCAATGAATTCGAGAACTGACATCGATAATCTCAGCATAATCTATTCATATTTACTCAGTCGTTCTCCGTATGAGACAGACCACAACTCAATACATTAACATTATTGTGTCCCCTGGAATTGTGGGTAATGAAATTTTGCACTTTGTCAAATTTTGTAATATATTTTTTTAATTGTTAAAAAACTCATATTTTCTCTGGCAGTCTCCTTATGAGACTTACCTAAATCGTTTCAATTAACATAAGTTGGTACCATGTAATTGTTTGGTGATATTATTTTTCACCGCATTGTATGTTGGCAACAGGTCGTAGATCTATTTTTCATACTTGTCAATTGTCAACTTCATTTACTTCAATAATCATCCATTTTTCATTTGTCACCACTGCCTCTTGAATCCAACATGTCCTCCATAAGAGCCCATTTGGAATTTTAAAATGTTTATACACTTATGTTTAAGTAATCTTGATCAATTTTGATCAAAGTTTTAACTATATATGACTTTACCAAGAGTGTTGTCTGTTGTGACATGGTATTTTATAAATTGCTGCAAGTGAAAGGGATTTTTAACCTCACTTTTGTAAGTACACATGCCTATTTGGTTTTCAAATATTATAATGTTCAATTTAATTCATTGTAGAGTTCCTGATGAAGAGACAATAAATGACTCGAAAGCTTGAATAGAAAAAAGAGTACACTTTTTTTCCATACCCCTGTTGACTGCATACCCGAATTTAAAAAGGATTCTTCTTTAACTTAGACAGTCGTCTAACCTTCACAACTATATATATATATATATATATATATATATATATTCAAAATAGATAAATAGATACTATGCATTTTACTACATTTTCGACACACTGTATCTCAGAGAGGATGCATTTTAGAACATAAGTTGATAGGAAATTTTTCGGCTCGAAATGAGTTGAAGAATGGGCATACGGAGTTTGTCGATCTTATTCTGATTCACCCTGTTACCCATATATATCGTGTGTCCCAAATTAAACGTGACAGGCAATATCTGGTTTCCAGAAGTAGACTGATGATCACAAAAGTTTCAGGATTTTTCATGGCAGCAAAATTTTGGTATAATTTTGAAATCTACAGTGTAGGTGCTATAGACCAAATTTATTTTTCAATAGAATACCCTGTACATTATCACATATTCAGATTTTCGTTGAATTCTAATATTTCAATTACAATTACTAAAATCGGTCAGAGAAAAGTTTAAATTATCCTGTTCAATTTCTAATAGATTCTTCATTAATATGAATCATTTCAAGAAATATTATTTTGTGTTGATTCTTTTCCATTCCCAAATCCATGTCATCTTCACAATCTATTGTGTACTTCGTTGAGATGCATAACAAGTTATGCACCTGCTTTTTTTTCTTTGAATTATAATAACTTTTGTGATATATCATTCTGCCGTTAAGATTCCTTGAAGATTATCTCATGTATGGCTCCTGGACAATATGAAAATTCAATTCTATAAATGACATTGGTCCTTGAACGTGGAAAAAACCTCAAAGGCGCTTTGTTTCGTTTTATATTGATTTAAGGTTGTTCCTAGCAATTTCATAATTTCAATTTTAGAAAACGTTGATAAATTTGGGTATTTATTATTCAATTTGAGGTAATGAATCGTATAATGAGATGTTATTTGCTAAAGCTAATTGATTGTTAATGGTAAGATTTTTTTGCTTTTGTCCTAATTGTTGGAAACTGATTTCTATACCAACGGTCTCGTTCAGGAGATTTCAAGTAGAATATATCGCAATTCGGTAAGCAGACATAAATTAGGTATGTGTGATTTTGATCACTAATGAGTTTATACCAAACAGTCATATGCGGTGTTCCATCGATAAAGCAAACGGAGTCAGTGACGTGGTTAGAGTGTGAAGGAACTATGAAAATCATTTGTGAATCATTTTGAAATGCATATTTATTGGTGAAACCATGCTCATGCCGATGATCAGTCCAGTACCAGAGCCTTTTAGAAGCTATTTATTGACATTATCCAATTGTGATTCTATTATCATATTCGAAGACCATTAGATTACATATGCAAGAGAGAAGGTCTATTTAATCATTCACATCTTCGGTCCATCAAATTCTATTTGGAGACCTTGCAGGAACAACATTTTTAATGCAATGAGGAAATGATGATGACCTTTTACCAGTAGCGGCGTAGAACTCAATGGAAATATTCAATAAAATAAAAAAATTAAAACTCTAATAAAAAAAAATCCACAATCCTTGGTTATACTAGATGTTTCCCAATTTGATCAAGGCTGTCATTCGGCGGAATTTTCTAAAAAAATAATAATATGATTTGACCGTTCACGTGTGAACAGTAACGAATAGAGCTCCTGTGCTTTTGATTGATTTTGCAGTATTTTTGTGGAATTCAGAAATCTAAAATAAGAACACAAGTAACTACCAACTAACAAAAGAGAAATATTGAAAACGAGATACCTGACGCTCTTTTGGAAAAAATGGGGACTGAGACCGCGCATGATGCCCTGACTAAACAACATGGTGGTAAAACCGGCTTTGATTGTCATAGACAAAGAAGAGCTATTACAAAATTGGATAAGATACGAAGACTTTCCTTTATAGATATTACAGGGAAAATGAAATCAACGCCCACACAGCCATGGAAAGATCATTACGATTGCCTCTTCTCCACTTGGTGGTATAGTTTTCCCAATATCAATTGCAGAAGCATAAAAAAGTCTTGCGGTGAAATCCTGTGAGCAGCAGTGGCGGAGACAACTAATTTTATTCAGATATTTTAATATTTAAAAAATACATACTTCAAAAATAATGAAAAATGAAAAAAAATTAAAGACAAGCTTTTATTTATACGAATACATTAAGAAAGAAAAATAATATATTTTCCAACAGAACTAGAATATCCTAAAACGTATTTCGATCGGCACACACCAAGACCACAGACGCTACTGGTTTTTAATCTTTCAGAGCTATTGAAACACAAATATAACGCGTGATTTATGACCTCCCATCGTATAGACACACCTGCAAGCATTGATGTCCGACTTGATTGGCCCAGAAGAATCGGTTGTAGAACAGACAGCAGTCACTCAAGTCCACGTTGACCAGCGGACTCTTTGTGCTGACGGAGAGTGTATACAAGTAGTACAGATTATTTTTCGTTCCGTTTCTTCGCATATACGCTCGTGTTAGCGAAGTGAGTTTTTATTTGCTCCCTATAGAAACAGCTTCTGCAATTGATATTGGATACAAGGCGAGCCAAGGTTTGGCACCTTCAGACTTACTTACACTCTGGGCAATATGAATGTTGGGACAGAACACAGGAGCATCGCAAGAATTGGGACCAGGAGCGAGCTAGATATGAAATCAAATTACATTCCGAAAAAACTCTCATTTGATGAGTCATTCAGGGTATTTACACCGGATGCAATAACGCAGAACTCAACACCATCTACAGGAGAAGATCTGGTATGCATAGCTGTCTAAGTCCCACCTGAGGGAACAGCCGCGGTCGACGCGGACGATGCGGAAAACTTGAAACTACGGTATTAATAGTATGTGTCCTATGTATGATGCGATGGAGCGGATTGGACGCTTCAACCGCTCCTAGACTTTCATAGTGTTGCAAATTGGAGTGTTTTGTTCCGATTTCCGCTTCAACCGCTTCTAGACTTTCATAGTGTTTCAAATTGGAGTGTTTTGTTCACATTTCCGTTTTTAATAGTAGTAGCAGTAGTAACTTAAAATTTCAATATAATGTTCTGTGCGGACAAGTAAGTAAGTGAGTAGCATTTATTTTCTTTGTAGACAAATATAAATTTGTATAAGAATAGTCAATTGTGTAACTTAACCTAACTTAATCCTAGAGCTTAAAAGATTTAACACAAAAAATAAAATGTACCTGAACATTCGGTATAAAACTCGGACAGTAACTTAACCTTACTTAATCCTAAAGCCAAAAAAATTAAATACAACAACACAACATACCTGAACATTCGGTATAAAACCAGTGAATAAAAACTTTTTTCTAGTAAAAATTCTTGTAGGTTCTTTTTGAACTCATCAGAGTTACATTTTTTATGTTTTATTTCACATGGAAGCCTGTTAAAAATTTGCAGGCCAAGGTGTGAAGGAGCGTTTGAGGTTATTTTATATTTACAGTAAGGCACATAATAGTAATTTTTTTGTCTAGTTTCTTTTGAATGAATGTTTATTATTTCTTTAAAAGATTTCTTGTTGTTGAAAATATATAGGCAAAGATCCATTATCAGAAGACACGCTACAGTTCTCTGAATATTGTTCTACATGTTTCATTTTGTTTCATTTCAGCGATTATTTTCATAAGTTTCTTTTGTGCGATGAATACATCATTGGATAGCGTAGAGTTGCCCCACAAACATATACCGTATCTCAAAGTTGATGCTGCCAGGCTGTGATATACAAGAAGTAACTGATCTTGCCGCAGAATTGGTCTTAGGGCCATAAGCATATAACCCAATGAATTCAGTTTACCAATGACGGCTTGACAATGACTCCTCCAATCAAACATTATCCCGTTTTCGTATTCTGTATAGCTGAACCACTCAGTTGGATCTCCATTTGAAAACATGTTTGTTGTCGGATGTGGAAACGGATTAATTGGGTTTTTTTATATTAAAAAAGTTCATTTGTGATGCACCACTCGGAGATATTATTCAGTACACTGTTACATTTGGAAATAAGGGTATCGTCATTTTTATTGGAAATCAATAGAGAGGTGTCATCTGCATAAATGGTAAATAATGCTTCATCGGTTATCGTATCCATTTCGTTAATGTACAGGAACAAAATTGGACCTAGTACGGATCCTTGAGGTACCCCTGTGACATAGTACATAGGTTCAGATTTTACTTTTTTTATGTGTCCATTCTCCACGGATGTCAGGCTGACATATTGTTGCCTATTTTCTAAGAAGGAAGCCACCCAATCACAGGCATTTCCACGAATTCCATACTGATACATTTTTGACAAGAGGTTATTATGACTGACGACGATTCAAATAATTCGGAATTATTAATTAATGAAGTCAAACAAAAACGGCTTTTGTGGAACATTTAGGATAATTACGTGATGAAATTCACCATACAATCCCCTTTCTAGGGAAATGGGATGTGCTGGTTGTCTTTGTCTTTGAATCTTTCTGCTTGCGGCACGAAATTCCAAGTATGAATTTTCTCTGCACTGAGAAACTGCAGGACACACTGATCGCGTTTTCCGCAACGCTCTGTTCGCATAACCAGCAACGCCCGCTGCCTTGTCGCTCAGGTAGGATAAGGCCTAAGACAGATTACGGTGCGGGACAGTGTAACGCAGTTACTATTTTATCGTGTGGAATCCCAGCTCAACACGAATGATTTGGCTAAGTAAACTGCGTTTTGACCCCTAGAACCATCTTGGCTTCAAGAACGAACCAAACTCGAACGATTTGGAATTGGAATTGACACTTGTAACGAATTTTTCGTTACTTCCTAATACATAATCAATTTCTAATAATTTTTCTGGTTATCCTTACAGTGGTACGGGTCAGTAGTCACTGCTCAGATCGTGAACTGCGAAAATGCGCTCGTTATTATCGACCGTCATATTCATGTCAAGTTGATCGAGTTGTTTTCGAGTTGAGCATGTATTTTTTCCATAAGTGTTTTTATAATAGAGAAAAACCCGAGAATGTTTTGTGAAAAAAACAGGGAATTGGTGATTTGTTCGAATCGAACGGATGATCGTCCTCTTTCTTCGATTGAACCTCGACAAAGGCAGGTGTGCTGAATGAATTGATTCTGGTAGGTTACGATTTTTAAGTTGAATGGCTATCATTGTTGAATTTGGTGGAGTATAATTATTTTCTTTATCTGATTGTTATGATATTCTTTTTTTCGGATTAAATTAGTTTCATATTATTTTATATCCAACATATCGTATATGATACTCCCTTTGGCTAATTTCTATCAAGGTTGATTTGTGTTTTGGATTTGAGTAAAGAAAAAACAAAAAAATATTTCGGCCATTTTGGGCAAGCATTAAGTGCACATTCTATGTGTCTGACGTAGAATCCGTTCAGACCATTTGCAACTAATTTTTTTTGGAAATCAGTTCTACGCTTTTCCCATTTTTAGGTACCAGATAATTGGTAATTTCGAGTGGACTAGCGCTTACCTCACAGGACCAGGGTGATTATTCCAAGGATTCCGATTGCAAAGGGTGTATTCGACTTTTCTGGGATAGTTATGCAGTTACCGTATAGGACAGCTCTCTGGTAAGCATTTTTTTTTATTTTCATAACTATATGTTTATGAGATTAATTTTTTTTTCTCTTGAGGGAAAAATTGCTTCTGGAGAGGATTGTACCTCTGGCTTAACTTGTCTGAGAACACTCGATTTAATATATTCCTCAAGCATAAAATTTGATTCACATTTAATAAGTTCCTTTTATCGATTTACTTCATTCAATTCAAAGTGAGGGTTATTTGATTTTTGATCGTTGTAGAATCAATTGATTTCAGTTACTACCTTGTCGCCAAGAGCAGGGAGATTCATTCAATTTTTTTTTGAGAAAAACCTGGCTTATCGATTCGAAAAGGGAATTGCCGCCCTATTTCGAAATTATCTTTATCTAAGAGAGTTTTGCCCACTGAAAGACGTGCGGTCTCCCTCTTCGGTTTATCTCTGAAAATTCTTCAATAAAAAGAATTACTCAACTTCATCTTTATCTAAGAGAGTTGTGCCACTGAAAGACGTGTAGTCGCGTTCTTCTTATCTTAACTGAATAGTATATTTTTGCTTTAGGGCCTGATTAATATTTTGGTTCATACGCTATATTTTTTTTTGGTACTTGCTTTAAAATAGTATATTTTTACTCTTGCAACATTTAATTATATTGCTTCAAGATACTATATTTTTTCTCTGGCAACCTTTAGAGTATTTCTGCTTTAAAATACTATATTTTTACTCTGGCAACATTTAATTATATTGCTTCAAAATAGTATATTTTTCCTCTGGCAACTTTAGAGCATTTTGCTTCAAAATACTATATTTTTTCTCTGGCAACTTTAGAGTATTTTGCTTTAAAATACTATAATTTTTCTCTGGTAGAGTTTCAAGGAAATTTTTATATTTCTTTTGAAATACCTTTACTTATTAAATTTTTTTGAACTCTTCAATATAATATTATCACCTCATCAAAGCTTCTTTGTATCAAAATTTAACTGAATTTTAACATAACGTTTTGGGTGAGGTTTGTTTAGTTCTGTTTTGAATTTTGCTCATTGTTAATTTTTTTAAATGATTAAAATTAACTTGGAGATTTAAAACCAGAATAGCATATTTTATTGCTACTTTATTTGTTCTTTCACTGTAATCTTCCAGTCTTATATATGGATTGAGGCATCTTTGTTGCATGCTATCATTTGCGTCTATCTTCTGACTCTAGATTAAAATTTGAATAATAAAACCTTGAGGTTCAAAGGATATCCTTCGTTCTCCCCCATTTTGAACAAATTTTGATTCCTATCATCTTCTTCGCATGATATATACCACGGAGTGAAGCCACCTACCGAGACAGAAGGACTGGTACCCTAGGAGGTCATACAGCACATCAAATTCAGCCTGGTCCGTGAAGATGAAACCAATTCAGGCTAACAAGGGGGTCTAAAAACCAATAGATAACCACCCACGACCAGATTCGTCGTCGTACCGCTGAGACCAGTTTCGTCGTCGTACCGCTGAGACCATCTTCGTATAAACCAGCCTTCTTCATCTCCCTCCATTGAAGACCTCCGCAGGTATATACTGTATCTCCAACGTCTAGAGGAATCTTGACATTTGCAAATGTTCAAATTTTATTAAAGTCAAAAATTGTTTAATACACATGTAATTTTTGTTTATCTTTGGCTTTTGTCTTTAGCAAGCCTGGCGCCCAACACTTGTTTAAAAATTTTTAACTAGTCAAGTTAATTGATGTGTAATTTTTTTAGTGGCCCAATTTGACAAACTAGGAAAAGTCATTAATTGAACCTTACTCACGGCCTAACCGTATCAACCTGAGCAGCCTATCGGCAAAGTGATTTCACCTTCTTAAATTTGAATCAGATATTTCAAATTTAGGGTTTAAAAATAAAGGGTATTACACACTACGACACCTACTTAGGAGAAAACCACCTAGGTCAAGGAGGAAGCCGACAGAAGGAAGTAACTTACTTGCGAGCTGCCGTGTATGATTTATTATATATAAGTATTCATTTTTTTTTAGTTGATTTGTACTTTTAAAACCTTTTTTTTTTTTTTTTTTTTTTTTTTTTTTGACTTATGAATGTTACATTTGATTTTTTAGTTTATTTCTCCACTGCATAAAATAGTATTAAGGTATTTCTTTAGTTTGGGTAAAATCTTACTAGGCGCCTGAAATAGTGTGCTGTAAACATAACCTCCATGAACCGTCCAGTTCGTCAGATATATGCAATTGAAAATTGGTCTTTTCGTACGCGATATCTATAGCTAACACTTGATAGGATAGGACTTTGTTCACATTTTCTATTATAGACGCTGAACGGATCCTAAGAGTTTTTTGAAAAACCACTCGTGTATGTATATAGTACTAACGTGGGGTTAATTAAAAAAAGAATGGTAATTTTGTTTTGTTTCAAAGATATTGACTGATAAAAAATATTGATTTTACTGGACACAAAACGAATGCACGACCTTCTGTACCGAATTGGCAACAGTGAACGCTGCAGCAAACAGTTGGGGGCGTGGTAGCCTCCGGGATTGTGGAATGGTAGAATCAATATCAATCGGCTTGGAAATATACCCGCTGAATGTGCGATGTTGCCACGGTTACAGCACCACTCTCTATAAATGTAGTGCACCTATCCATGTATGAGGTGTGATTCAGACTGTACAATCTCTGTCAAAAATTCGAGACTGGCAGCATCATACTAGTATTGGATTTGACTGTTCGCTACGGTCGAAACTTTTGACTGATACGTGTACATACAGAGATACCTCAAGACATAATATGGTTCTTATTTCTCTAATATTAGAATCTGTTGCATCAATACTACTTCTAGGTTTTCGTATTCATTACATACTATGAAAACCTCTTTGTTGTCCAGTTGTATATTATGATACAAATATGTGGTTTTGTCTAGATTGATACAAAATTTCAAGTACTATATACAATAGCAGCTAATAGTCCAAGAGCTGGTGACAAAAATCGGCAAGAGTTTTGTAATGGCTCATAGTTCAATATGATTTGATACTACATTAGTCAGCACCCACTCTCGAAGTCAGGTGGCGGCGCGCTTTGGCGTTTGTTACATTACAACATGCCCAACAAGTGTTTTGTAAAAGTTGAAAATTGGCAGTACAAAACAACGTGAGAAAGTGATCAGACCGCACAATTGTGGATCGCTAACAAAAGGCAGTCAATAGAGAGATGCCTTGGTGGAATAGAGACCTAGCCAAACTTGGGAAACTCTTTAACAGAGCTGAAAGTCTAGGACACTGGGAAGACTATAAAGAAGCTCTTTCTGCGTATAACTAGGAATTCAGATGATCCAAAAGAAGAACAACGCCTCCAGTAAGTTCTTTCTAAAGAACATACCAACACCATCGGTCTGATCAAAAAGCCAAACGGTGGATTTGCAGAAAACCAGAAGGAAAGCATAAGTGTTCTCATCCAGACACACTTTCCTGGGTCTAAGGTTGTTGAAGACGAACTGCAAAATGCTGAGCTGGAAGGGGTTGACACCAATCCCAACAGAACCAGCAGGAGCCCATCGGGGAAAATCTTCACCACCCAAAAGATCAAATGGGCTTCAAATCTTCTAAATCGGACGAAAAGGACGGAATCTTATGGCCTTGAAATGATAGGCCCCTTCTTGGAAAGGCTGTTGAAGGCCAGTTCCATTTTCGGTCACATACCGAAAGCCTGGAAGGAGGCTGCAGAGGTGTTCATTAGTGTTAAATGAAAGATTATTTTTGGTGCACCAATCATTAATTGTCGCAAGATCCCGTTGTACCAGTTCACCATCATCGGTCGATTTAATTACCAAAGACTGGGAGACGTCCAGCAGACGAACCAAAGTCTAATCGCTCCATCAGTCTCGAATCCTTTCTCTTGAAAACAATGGAGAAAATTATAGACTTATATAAGAACTGGAATCCTTTTGGACAGACCGCTTCACAAAAAACAGTTCGCCTTTCAAGCAGGCAAAGACATACGTGGCCAAAGAGATGGCTCTATGTGCATTCGTAGATAGAGAGGGTGCTTTCGATAACACCTCACATGACTCCATCATCAGATCGCTTGAGGAAAGGAATATAAACACCTCAATGATCAGAGGAAACGGTCGGAATGACAGCGGAAAAAGGTTGTCCCCAAGGTTGGGTTCTATCGCCTTTGCTGTGGATAATCTACATGAATCTGGAATTACGACTAAAGGTTACTCCGATGACCTGGTCGTCATATAAGGGGCGAACATGACGGGATAATATCCAATCGCATGCAGACAGCCTCAAATATAATCAGAAGCTGGTGCGAAAAGGAGAGACTAAATGTAAATCCTAGCAAAACAGTGCTGGTTTCATTCACAAAGAGGCGTAAGTATGAACTGAAAGCCCCAACCCTGAAGGGAACTCAGCTCATCATCATCATAATCGGCCAGAGACTAACATGGAACAGTCATATTAAAAATATTCTTTCCAACGCTACAGTGGCAACCTGAAAGTATCGCAGAGTTTTTGGCAGAGGTTTGAAGCCGAAAATGATATACTGGATATATCAAACGATTATCAAACCCATGGTCACCTCATCAGTATGGTGGTCAAAAACCCAACAGCACTCGGCACAAATCAAGCTGCAGAAAGTGCAGCGGTCAGTCTGTCTGGGAATCAGAAGGGCAATATTCACGTGCCCCACTGCAGCACTAGAGCATATGCTCAATCTTCCACCACTGCACTTGTGTGTAATGAAATAAGTGGCAAAAAGTGCCTTCAGACTGCACCAGGCGTTGAACTTGAAGGCTGGAAATCTGATTGGACATCTGAAGATTCTGGAAAATATTCCCCTAGAATCCAGGTACAAGCCATCAGATTTAATGCCAGCTGGGCACGACTTTGAAGTGAATTTTGAAGTGATTATAAACAACCACCATACAGTGCTTCTCAAAAGTTCCTTCCCCCCCCCTCTTATTTTTGGAACGATTATACATAAACAAGTGAAATTTGAAAACTGAATATAAGAGGTTGTAAACTTCCCTACTAGTGATGATAGATGACGAAATCGTCAAAGATGACGTCACAAGGCCATTGTGACCAATAATTTTAAATGGAACCCTACGGCAAGTGTCACCTCCTTTAAAAGGTATCGAAAAAACCTATTCAATGATAATAATTTTGTTTGAGTTTATGGCAGTTTTGGCTCCTCGCTTTTAAAAAACGCAAAGCTGTGATGAATTAAATCAGTAATTATAAAATTCCAAATTCAAGCTCCGCCTCTGGATAGTTGTCAAATAAGCTGATGTTTTTGTTAGTCTCCCTAATTCGACGTTTTTGTAATTGTCCGAGTTTTTGTACATTTAATAATTTGTGTATTGTTGATCGAACGTTTAACGGTTTTAGCAGCTTTTGGTACTTTTAATATTTTTGTACATTTTAATAATATGTTGAACTGTTGTGAGCCGTTTAAGGGCTTCAAGGAGCGAAATGATACGTGCTTTCGGTGATAAAGTAGCAGCGATCCTAATTCTTGGTGGAACTGGACAAAATATTCATGCAGCAGAACGCATTTTCAATGAGAGGTTATCCGATCGCCCCGTTTCGAGGACTTATTCAAGGGAGCTTCTTCGTAAGTTCGAAACAACGGGTAGTATTAATGATGCGAAACGATCTGGCAGACCACAAATTTCTGATGAGGAAAAAAATGATATACTGGCAGAAGTAATAGTTAATCCTACTTCTTCAACAACTCACGTTGCATCCACCTGTGAAGTCAGTACAGTACACAGGGTGTTGAAAAAAAAAACAAATTTCATCCATACAAATTAAAAATGGTTCATCAACTCTCAGACGACGACCCAGACCGAAAACTAGAATTTTGTGAAAATATGGAAACTAAAAATAACCAACAGCCAGACTATGTCAAAACAATTTGTTTTAGTGACGAAAGTACTTTCTATCTAAATGGAAATGTAAATACACAGAATGTGAGGTATTGGACTGACGCAAATCCTCACCTGTTTCGTGAAACACATACCCAATTTCTCCAGAAGGTGAATGCTTGGGCAGGTATCCTGGGAAACCACATCGTTGGGCCTCTACTAATTTAACTGGTGAGGTTTATCTGGAGCTGTTGCAAAACGTAATAGAACCGTTAATCCTTGAAATTTTGGAAGATAATCCAGATGAATTCGGCAATCTGGAAATAACATTCCAACACTATTACGGTGCAGTGAGACGGTATTTGGATGAGGAGTATCGTGGTAGATGGATTGGACGACGAGGTTCAACGGAATGGCCAGCTCGATCACCGGACCTCACACCTTTGGATTTTTTTCTGTAGGGGTACTTTAAATCGAAGGTTCACGCCACTGAACCTGACAATATTGACGTTTTAAAACAACGTATTGTTGCAGAATGTGGGGCTGTTGCCGCAGACACATTTGCAAAAGTACGAGAAGAGTTTAAAAATAGGATATTTCACTGTCAAGAAGTAAATGGAGGTCACTTCGAACAATTTCTTACAGTAGATACTGATTCTTAAATCTGTAATTAATATCATACTGAATGGAATTTAAATTTTAATGTTCACTAATGAGCCATTAAAACTGCCATAAACACAAACAAAATTAGTATCATTGAATAGGTTTTTTCGATACCTTCTAAAAGAGGTGTCGTTTGCCGTAGGGTTCCATTAAAAATTATTGGTCACAATGGCCTTGTGACGTCATCTTTGACGATTTCGTCATCTATCATCACTAGTAGGGAAGTTTACAACCTTTAATATTCAGTTTCCAAATTTCACTTGTTTATGTATAATCGTTCCAAAAATAAGAAGGGGGCAGGGGACTTTTGAGAAGCACTGTATATTCACAATGAACAGGCCTCAATTAGAAAGGAATGCATCAGTATGGTATACTGATGGTTTCGAAATGGACGGAAGGGCTGGAGTTGGATTAACAAGTCCTAAGTTTAGGCTCTCAAAATCCCTAGGCAAAGCCCTAAAAATTTTTCAAGCTGAAACTCATGCTACAGAAATAATGCCTTGAAAGATGCTTCAGGGGGTCAAGGTTCCAGGGCAAAGACAAGCGGAAAGGCTCCTGAGCCCATCGCCAAAGGAAGCTGAACAGCTTCTCGAGTTGGACAAGAAAGACTTGAAACTGGTTACGGGACTGCTCACTGGACATTGTACTCTGAGGTATCACCTCAAAAAAACGGATAGATCAGACAGTGAACTATGCCGTTACAGCGAGAACTTTGCTGAAACTGCGGAACACCTGCTTTGCGACTGCCAAGGGCTGTTCTGCAAAAGGCTCAAGTTCCTCGAACGTTTTCACGAACGCCCTCAGACATCAGGAACTCAGCTCCCAGGAAACTGATACGATTCGCAAGGAGTCTCGGAATCCCGGGTCTTGAATAGATGAAGGGTAGTGTACAAAAGACCTTATAGGTCGAGGTACGGAGAGGCTGAAGAGCCATTTCGCACCCCTACAATCTACAATCTTTGGAACGCGACGTGTCAGCACGCCGAATAAGTTGTCGCGATAACGATGTCGGCTGACAATTCGTTTACAACTTAATTATTATATATAATTTGAGAAAAAAACACTCAGACCTCGTTTAGATAAGTGTAGATATTCAGCGCCCGCGGCTGTTCGGAGCGCGTAGGGATATACTTATAATTGAATTTTCTTCTTTATTAAATTAGGTAATTGTAATAGAAAAAATTATTTGAATAGAAATATACATTCGAAAAAAATTAAATTGATTTTTTTTGAAGAAATCAGCATCACTGTCACTTTTTCCATCGCCCGTGTCCGGATTTCTTTCGTCGATGTAGTCTTCTTGCTCAGACTCTGACTGAGAATCTATAAAGGAATGATTTATTATTTTAACTAAGATATTTGCAAGTGACATTAGAAATACTTTAGTTTTTAGGTACTCTGTGACTGAGCGACTGAATTTTTTTAATGGCATTTGGAAGGGATTTGTACACTTTAATGGCTCTATAGTGTGACCCTTTCTCAAAAAATGATGTATTGTGTTTTGGTATGCTCAGTTCATTTCTGCTTCTGGTAGTGATGGTCATTTGGGGTGAGTAAAGATCACAATTTCTTGTAAAAATGTTATAGTGTTTCTTTGCAAAAGTTACTAATTGTTGAAAGTTTAAGGATGGTACCGTTAATATTTCTAATGTTACAAAGTGTTATCTGCATGATGATCCATAGGGTAATTTTAGTATAAGAGCGAATTATGTTCTTTTATTCCACTTCAAGAACTTGACTAAAATTGTCCGATATTGTGGTTTTATGAACCCTCAAAATAGAATAACAAGTGCCACACAAATCAACGACAAAAAAGGAATTTTTTTACCTGATGATACTGTGAATTGAACAGATGAGGATTATCCAACACTCCACATAATCTTACGGGAAATTTTGGTATCCCTTTTATTCATCAATCTGTCCATATTTATTTTGAAAAAGAAGTATTTGAAAAAGTTTTTGTGGAGTAGACATTCATGCACTCATTCATGTCATTTGCTAAAAATTATACAAAAGATGTAAGTTCTTTCCTGAGACACGTCTGAATATCTTGAACGGACGAAATAATATAAAATTCAACTTCTTAAGCAAAGCGGGATTGTCCAAATTAATTGTTGATACGGCTCCGTCGAGTTGAGTTTTGCCGCTTCGTGTTAATTACGTATTTTGCCCCAAGTCAAAACGCGTCGTTCTCAAATACTTTCGGAGGTTCAAAGATCAAGAAAAGCCCCTTTTCCACCTTTTTAACACTTCTCGAAAATTCTATATAACACGACATAAGAACATGGAATAGTTTGTTCTGAAACATGTTACATTGATCGATCAACCCCAAAATATTTCACAACGAATTGACATAACCTTAAAGGCGACAAAAGCACAATCACAGAACGGATCAGAGACACAAATCACAAAAACACCCTGTGTGGTCTGTAATTGCAGTTAACTGAATTATGACAAGAAACGACGTCGGCGCCATCTGAAACTCTAGATAACTCCCTTTATCAAGTGGGCTGGTGTTCCCCAGTTTGTCCCAATATTTTACAGGTATAAGTGAGTACACCATGGTTTTTAGACATCTTAGTTTGGGCAAGATACACCTGATTTTTTTTGTAACATATTATGTCACTTCAAGTGACTATCAATGTGAATTCCTAAATATTTAATGGTAAGAACTGATTCAATTTCAATATTCTGGTTGTCGTTATTATTGTCTATCCTGAGTGTTTTATAGGTTGGTAGACCAGATTTATACGAACTGAAGGGCATGAAGTATGTTATTTACTGTTGAAATGGGTTACAATTGATTTAAAATCTGCTTCAGCTGTTTCCTTCAGCATTACCTCAAAGGTTGAGGCAATAAATAGGTATTTTTGCATATTTTATTTATATTGAAAGTTAGTCATCCTTCTACATACCCTGAGCTTCAATTAGAGACCTCAAGCATTCCTGTAACATCAAAAATAAAGTCACTACAGCAAAAAATATTTACCTTCTTCAAATTAACGACGATTAATCACTAATAATCACAATTTAAATGAAACACACTATTCTCACGTGTCCAGAATTAAAAATTTTGTTTACAACTGTCATGGCACTTACGCACAATAATAATAACACCGTAAACACATGCAGAGCATCATCCACATAGTGTCGCATGCGCGTTCTGTAGACTACCCAGTAGTAGAAGCATAATATGTAATATGCCATTGCATCAGATTACTATTTTCCAATAGTGCGATCATTTGTTTTCTCCGATAATGATAATACCTTCTCAGTTTGAGAATAAGACATTGAAGAGGTCCGCGCGGTGTTGCCAAATTGAAAACCGTGGCTAAACTCATCCTATAGCTTCTGGCCTCTCTAATTCTGTTAATTTTGATAAAGGCAAAAAAAGTCAGGATACCATTTTGATGTGAAATTTCATACTCTACAACTTTTAATTGGGATAATTTTTTCTAAATCTCACCACTTTTGCACAATCTTAAAATTTTTTTTTTAGATATTTCAAAATAACTTATATCAAAAATTCCGGAACTTTCTCAAAATTTTCAATTGAAGGCTAATTTTCTTGGTTTATATGTAATACTCAATTCTTAACATCGATTTATCCTTAAGAAAAAGTAAGATCAGTTTGCAGCTATGCAAACGTTCGAGAACAATGTCTGTCCGATTCCAAATTTTTCGATATCTTGCAATCTGTTTAGCCATTCCACCAAAACAAAGGAAACTCTTCCAAAATGTATAAACGGCCAATCCTGCTAGTTACAGGACGCGAAATATTCAATGAAATGCGAAAGAGACGGCACAAATTCCGTAATTCATCCTGTAAAGGATGTAAACTTACTTGTTGCATGAATGACGGCTGTATAATTCCATTTTATAACGAATCACACTCACTGGTTAAAAAACTTTTTTTTCGTCAAATTTAACCATATTTTGGGAACTGCTATCCGCCTAACGTAACCCAAGCCGTGACATTGGCAATTAGCGGGTGCAATAAACATCAAAATATGTGGAATTTTGAACTAATTGCTTGAGAAATGTAGAGAGTCTGATAATCCTCATTAACATTCAATGCCGGCGATACGCATTGAAACTGTGCCTCCATAATAACATCGATTTAACAGTAATGAAAACACGAGCCTCGTTATATCCAAATTGGTATAGATAAAGTCAAAACTAGTGAATTAAATCAGCATTTTTTTAAACACTTAAAAAACCATAATTACCAAAAAATGATTTCTCAATAACACACTCACTTTTATTTCACACGAAACAGGATTCTGTTTCACAATCGAATCACCCATATTAGTCTGACCAACAAGTGCTTTTTGGACCATTATTTTCCTATGGAAACGGAAAATTATGAGTAAGGTGTCATTCGATTTGTAATGGCATTTAGAAAAATGTTGAGAAAACTCCCGTTTGCAAAAATTGCAAAAGTTACAAACAATTTAATTCAAAAAAAGAGAGCTTGGTTTTTCGCAAATATATCAAAAACTATTGTAAATATCCAAAATCAATTCTTAATGAGTTGAACATTAACACCCTGATTATTGTTAAAATAAATAAGCAAAAATCTTAGAGCTGAATGGTTGATGAAGAATAAAAAGGGTCTGGATGTTCTTGTCGTATCTCCAATAGTTTATTAGTTATACTAATAACAAGGATGAAAATCGGGTGCGAACGGTAAAGTTAAAAAGACAAAAAATATTCAAAATTCTAAAAAAAATTTTTTGCACCAAAAAACGACACATTTTTTTATTTTGTACAATTTAAAAAAAAATATAGCCCCAAAATGTCTTTCTTTATAACAAATTATTTATTGAATAAACAAATGATAAATTAAAAAAAAAATCGAAATACGAAAGTACAATAGAAATAATGATTTAAAAAAAAATGGTTCCTCATTATTAATATTCAAATGCAAAAATTGTTAATTAACAAGTGAGATTTTAAGCAATGATTTTTTTTTATGAAACCATTTTTTTTTCTTAAAAAAACATTATTATTATTAATGATTAGGTTTCCAAAAAATATTTTTATTATCTTATGAGCAATGCATTTGTTCATAACAATTACTCAAACAATGGGAGTAAAAAAATTGAAAAAATAATTTTGATGTAGCTTTTAAGAATAAAAGAACAAAACAATCGGCAAATTATGAAAAAAACAAATTTTCAATGCTTTATTTATGTTCTTCATTTTTCAATGTCTTACATTTGAATTTTTTTTATTTTTCCAACATGGATCGTTTTTTAAGCCTTTGAAGAATAGCTACATTTTTATTGTAACAGTTATCAGTGTTTTTATGTTAATATTAAACTTATTTAGAATTGTTTGAAGGTTGTAGACGATGTGGTAACTTGATTACTATCGTTTCGGACGTCCATCGTCTTAATGTATTTGAAAGGTTTTCACGACGTTTCGAATGCTTGTATCTGCAATCGTCTTCAGGTGAATACTGACAAGTTTAGGTGCTACTTACCAATTTATACGACTGTCGGCGCAATGATGCGTGAAATTCCGCCATGTGCAGCGGTGCGTGTAATTTCGCGCGGTGTGGTGGTGCGTGAAGTTTCGCGCCTCTGCAGCCCGCCAGAAAGAGCAATCAGGGGTTTCCATACGTTCTTGATCTCAACGCTTGGTTGACTAAAGGCGTTATTGGCTTCGATGTAGGCGGCCTCTTTGAACTTTCGTTTGAACCAATGCTCCTCTATAGTAGAACACTTGCGTCGTCCCATAGAACTCGATGGTGCTCAGTCCAGGCGTGGTCAGCGATTCCCGATTTTGATGTTTCTCCATACGGGGCAGTACCTCAGTTACAGCTCCAACCATCCGAGTTCAACGAAGAGAGGAATCGTGAGAACATTGGTGGAGAGAGCGACGCACATATGCAACGACGTGGAGTCACTAGATGCCGAATTAAACCACAACAGAGAGGACCTCCACCGGAATGGATATCCCAAGAAACTCCTAGAAGAAGTATTGAAACAACTCCGGAGAACGAAGACATCTGAAGAGCAACAACAAAGCACAGTGATCTGCCTTCCGTACATCAGAGGTGTCCCCGAGAAAATCAGAAGGATCGGAAACAAGTTCAACATCAAGAGCTGCTTCCAATCCGGCAGTACTTTACGGAGTTTCCTGACCAAGACCAAACCTGACAACAAAAAATGAAATCAGTAAGAATTGCATTTATGAAGTTCCATTGAATGCGGAGATTCCTACATTGAGAGACGAAGAGACCGTTATCGGTAAGATTGGATGAGCACAAGAAATGGACTCAACGTGGAGAAAATCAAAATCGGGAATCGCTGACCACGCCTGGACTGAGCACCATCGAGTTCTATGGGACGACGCAAGTGTTCTACATAGAGAGGAGCATTGGTTCAAACGAAAGTTCAAAGAGGCCGCTACATCGAAGCCAATAACGCCTTTAGTCAACCAAGCGTTGAGATCAAGAACGTATGGAAACCCCTGATTGCTCTTTCTGGCGGGCTGCAGAGGCGCGAAACTTCACGCACCACCACACCACGCGAAATTACACGCACCGCTGCACATGGTGGAATTGCACGCATCATTGCGCCGACAGTCGTATAAATTGGTAAGTAGCACCTAAACTTGTCAGTATTCACCTGAAGACGATTGCAGATACAAGCATTCGAAACGTCGTGAAAACCTTTTAAATACATTAAGACGATGGACGTCCGAAACGATAGTAATTATTTAGAATTGATTACTATCGTTTCGGACGTCCATCGTCTTAATGTATTCAAAAGGTTTTCACGACGTTTCGAATGCTTGTATCTGCAATCGTCTTCAGGTGAATACTGAACGAGCACAACGCATCATGGAGCGGGCCAGTCACGCACTAATCAGGTCGCAGATCAACTATCACCGTTGGAAGAAAGAGATGCTGCTACAGGATGCCACTGCTACATTCCAAAAAATCAGAGAGTACACCTCAGAGGAGGACAATCAACCCATATTTGCCAAGATTGAGAATAGATGTGCGGGAATCCGCCAGGAACAAGAGAGGAGGCATCAGAAGAAATGGAATCGAATAGCAGGGAGAACACGGTCTCCACAAACCAGCAGCAAAGGTAAGAAAACCATTATTAATATCTCAACTGAACCACTTACAGGAGTAGCGGAGTCCCTGCTGGAAAAGGGATTGAACTTTGCAGTTGCACCTAAAACAATACCTATCCTGGACATTGTAAGCTCTGTAGAGTCAACCAGCAGCAGAATGAATCCCATCCAGGCAGAAGAGTTCAGATGGAAAGTAAGAGACACTCGAGAAGGAGAGGAATCCCCGGAGTAACACCACTGCAGGGGAACAGAGGGCCCTAAAAATTCTACAAAAGGATTCAGCCATAAAGATTCTTCCAGCCGATAAAAGAAACGCCACAGTTATCATGGACACCACAACATATGATGACAAGATAGAGTCGTTACTCCACACAGGGAACTATAAACTCTTGAAGAAGGATACGACACCCACTATAGAAAGGAAGATCTACAACACTCTGAGGAAATTCAAACACTTCATTCCAGACAACGAACGATCACATCTAACGTCACACTACAGCAAACAACCGCATCTCTACGGGCTTCCGAAAATCCACAAACCAGACATGCCACTGAGACCGATCACCAGCTCACGGAACTCGCCAACTTACAAGTTATCGAAATACCTCCTACCGATACTACAACCCTTACAAGGAAACAGCAGTTCATACGTCAAGAATTCCAAGCACTTCGTTGACACCATCACAGATGTTGAACTTGGACCAGAAGATCGTTTCATCAGCTTCGACGTGGAGAGCCTTTACACCAATGTCCCTATAGAGGAATCTCTCAGAATCATCAAAAAGAAACTCGAAGAGGATGACCAGCTGCACGAGAGGACTGACCTTCCTACCCACGCAATATTGGAATTACTGCAGTGCTGCCTACAGAACTCATATTTCCACGAAAAGGACCGATTCTTCTCTCAAGTCGACGAACTCCTGATGGGATCTTTCCTTTCTCCAATCATCGCCAACATATACATGGAGTGGTTCGAGGAATTGGCTATACAGAAGGCAGAATACAAACCAAAGCTGTGGTTGAGGTACGTGGATGACACCTTCATTGTATGGAATCACGTCCAATCATCGCCAACATATACATGGAGTGGTTCGAGGAATTGGCTATACAGAAGGCAGAATACAAACCAAAGCTGTGGTTGAGGTACGTGGATGACACCTTCATTGTATGGAATCACGGAGACGAACATCTCCAGGATTTCTTCTCAGGAATTAACAGAATCAGGGATTCGATCAAATTCACGATGGAGATGGAAACCAACAGTGCCTTACCCTTCCTCGATGTGAACGTTGAGAGAATAGGCAATGAAATTCGCACCTCCGTCTACGGAAAAAAGACACATACGGGGCAGTACCTCAGTTACAGCTCCAACTATCCGAGTTCGACGAAGTGAGGAATCGTGAGAACATTGGTGGAGAGAGCGACGCACCTTTGCAACGACGTGGAGTCACTAGATGCCGAATTAAACCACATCAGAGAGGACCTCCTCCGGAGAACAAAGACATCTGAAGAGCAACAACAAAGCACAGTGATCTGCCTTCCGTACATCAGAGGTGTCTCCGAGAAGATCAGAAGGATCGGAAACAAGCTCAACATCAAGAGCTGCTTCCAATCCAGTAGTATTTTACGGAGTTTCCTGACCAAGACCAAACCTGACAACAATAATGAAATCAGTAAGAATTGCATTTATGAAGTTCCATGTGAATGCGGAGATTCCACCATTGGAGAGACAAAGAGACCATTATCGGTAAGATTGGATGAGCACAAGAAATGGACTCAACGTGGAGAAACATCAAAATCGGGAATCGCTGACCACGCCTGGACTGAGCACCATCGAGTTCTATGGGACGACGCAAGTGTTCTACATAGAGAGGAGCATTGGTTCAAACGAAAGTTCAAAGAGGCCGCCTACATCGAAGCCAATAACGCCTTTAGTCAACCAAGCGTTGAGATCAAGAACGTATGGAAACCCCTGATTGCTCTTTCTGGCGGGCTGCAGAGGCGCGAAACTTCACGCACCACCACACCGCGCGAAATTACACGCACCGCTGCACATGGCGGAATTGCTCGCATCATTGCGCCGACAGTCATATAAATTGGTAAGTAGCACCTAAACTTGTCAGTTTTCACCTGAAGACGATTGCAGATACAAGCATTCGAAACGTCGTGAAAACCTTTCAAATACATTGAGACGATGGACGTCCGAAACGATAGTAATCAAGTTACCACATCGTCTACAACCTTCAAACAAACGTTATTAAGAATTGTTTATTACTAAAAGCATAATTATTAGAAAAATTGCGGTAGTTTTTTTTGTCGACGGATTATTGTAAATCATGAATTTAGAAAGTACCTAAATTTTTTTATTCCTTAATATTCATATTTAATTGGTTAAAATATTTTTGTTTGTTTAAGCAGCCGATCCGTATTTTCAAGGCTCAATTAAAATTATAGGTTTTGGTGGTACAGTTCCTGCTCTCTTTGGATCTTTTTTCTGATTGTGGATGTCTACAATAGTTTTTGATATATTTGCGAAAAAACAAACCCCTTTTTTTTTAATTAAATTGTTTATAACTTTTGCAATTTTTGCAAATAGGAGTTTTTTAACTTTTTTCTAAATGCCATTACAATTTTCCGTTTCCATAAAAAAATAATGGTTCAAAAAGCACTTGTTGACCAGACTATATGGATTCGACAAAACGTATTCTGTTTTTTCGTTTTTATCGTATCAACTCAATACGAAAATTCGATAGTTTCTGAGCAGTCGAATTGTAATTTATACTTCTTCAATTCCACCTTCCTCTTTTTAATTTTCATGTTATTTGACAATTTTTTTAATATTATAGTGTTGATATTTGTGGTGTTATTTCTAGGATTTTAAATTGTCCTCGATGTCTCTCAAAGTTGAAGATACCCATTGGGAATTGATGGTTTCCTTAATGGAAGAGCACCCTTTACTGGCAACAGGGCAGTTCAGTGGACCGAATGGACGATCATCTTTAAAAATGTTGTGGGGCGTTATCCCGTTTACCCGATAAAAATTAGCCAAATTGGTCCAGACGTAAGTTAAGAGCTTACCAACACAAACAGACATTCATTTTTATTATAATTATATGTTCTGGAAAACTTTTCCAGGAATAATAAAATTTCAATATCATTTAAACCGACAAAAAAAGGAAGGAGGTTCTCTGTCGACGCGTATATTTTTATGTATGACCACGCATAACAGAGTAGTCCGATTTTGATGGATTGGGAATACCATTCGTATTTGAAAAAAAAATCCACTACTAAGGGTAGTGAAATGGGTGATGATTGTTGGTTCACCCACTCAATTTTTCCGATTCAGATGATTCTTTTTTAACCGACGAAACCAAAAAGGAGCAGGTTCTCTAGTCGACGCGTATATTTTTTTTTTATGTATGACCACGCATAACTTTTTACTGAGACGTCCGATTCCGATAATTCTTTTTTGAGTGGATAGGGTGTACTTCAAAGTTGGTCCATTTGAATTTGAAAGATGAAATCCACCCCTAAGGGTAGCAAAATGAAGGATATTGATCACTCACCCTCCGAATTCTGGTCCGTTAATAGATTCTATCAGGCATAACTGTTTACTGGGTTCTTCGATTTGGATGTTTTTTTTTAATAGATAGGGTGTACCTTATATTTGGATTTCGAAAGGAATTAGCCACCCTTACGGGTAGAAAAATGGGAAATAATTGATTTTTGAATTGTGAACATTGGCACACATATGTAGTTGACAATGACAGATCGCTAATGTCATTATTTTTGTTCTCCTACATCCGTCACATTCATTATATTCTATGAGAGGATGGAATGATATACAAAGTAATGAAATAAACTATCTAGAACAACAAAAATCATTTATATTACAACAAATAGTAAAAGTAGATAATCATATTATTTAACTGGTAATAGTTGAAGTAAGGTGGGTGAGTAAGTATTTTGGAAGTGATAAAAAAACAAGTAGGTAGTAATTAGTAGATATCAGCCACGAAAAATTAAAAAATGAATTCTTTTTAATAAAAAATTAAACCGACGAAATACGAAACTGAAAATTAAAAAATAAAATAAACGTTCTTAGTCTCAATAACTAAGCTCCTAAACTAATGTAAGTAACTAATTTTGAGTCGGCGCCAAACGAACAATCAACGAAGATCATTCAATTACTTCAAAAAAATTATCAGAATGTCACCACACAACTCGATGCCATCATTCACGCCTTATCTAATTCATTTGCTTGTTTGTTTGGCGCCAACTCAAAATTAGTTACTTATATTAGTTTAGGAGCTTAGTTATTGAGACTAAGAAGGTTTATTTTATTTTTTACTTTTCAGTTCCGTATTTCGTCGGTTTAATTTTTTGTTAAAAAGTTTTTATTTATTTATTGTATAGGGTATGCTTGGGAGTTGATCCCACTTGAGTTCGAAAAAAAAACACCACTAAGAGTAGAAAAATAGGGGTTGATTTATTGATTTTACACCTGTGAACCGATTCTGTTGAAACACATACACATATGTAGTTCTGATGGCACTTACATAACATAATGGAGGCCTGGAATTAATGGAGACGGAAGACAGTCGAGGGATCCCCTTAACGATTCGCAGTAGCTCTCTCGTGTTTTTTTTTTATGTTCTGGTTCCCACGAAAAGGGATATCCTGTAATGTAAAGAAGGTAGGAGTTGGTGTTCTTCTTAAATTTCTGAAGGTTGTATGCCTCGGGGAACACCTCCCTAGGCAATGAGTTCCAAAGCCTCGCTGTTCGTTGGATGAACGAGTCTTTGGAAAGTGATGTTCTGCAGGTCTCCAAAGTGACCACGAAGGGGTGTGATGACTGAACTTGACGGGTTAATCTCGAAGAGACTGCCAAAGCAGGAACGATTGTTGATATTTCAGCAGAGCATCGCCCATGAAAATATCTATAAAATAGAGACAAATCGCCAACTTTTCTACGATGTTCCAGACAAGTGAGCGAGTTTGTAAGCGAGGCATCACCGACGAGACGAATTGCCCTTTTTTGGACAGAATCCAATAGTCTCAGGATATGTTTAGGTGCCGCACTCCAAATATGGGAACAGTATTCCAGGACAGGTCGGATCTGTGCCTTATAGATCATAAGCAGCTGACTGGGCGTGAAATAGCTCTTGGCACGAAACAAAAAACCAAGTTTTTGGGATGCACTTTTGGCAATGGACCTCACGTGATTTTCCCAGGAAAGGTTATTGCTGATAGTAATACCAAGCATCGATATGGATGGCTTCAGTGGTATGGTTACTCCTGACAAAGTTATGTTAGGCACGGTGAGATCGGCTTTTCTAGAGAAAAGACATGCTTGTGTTTTGTTTGCATTGAATTCTACCAAGTTATTAGATCCCCATTCGAGAATTGTTGCTAAGTCCATATTTATATTATTAACATTTCTTCCTCGTTCATTTCTGGTTTCACGGGCTGATATAGGGGCCCTGGAAGAGAAAGCGGTATGGAGGGTACTATCATCGGCAAAGCTGTGTACTGGACATGAAGTTGCTTTCAACAGGTCGTTGATGTGAAGTAGAAATAGTGTTGGTGCGAGAATAGATCCTTGCGGAACACCAGCATTTATGAGTAGCGTGTCAGATGAAACTCCATCGGCCACTACATGGAGAGACCTGTTTGAGAGAAAACTAGCAAGCAGAGAACACAGCTGAGGGGGCAAGCCATAAGACGGAAGCTTGGCGAGGAGTCCCTGGTGCCAAACTCGATCGAACGCCTTGGAGATATCTAATGCCACAGCTAAAGTTTCACCATACTTTTCAATAGATAGCTGCCATATATGTGAGACGTAAGCGAGCAGGTCACCAGTTGATCTCTGATGGCGGAAGCCATATTGCCTATCGTTGACAATTCCTGAGTCTTCCAGATATTTCTTGAGCTCGATGTTGATGGCTTTTTCCATGACCTTTGAAATAATAGATAGCAGTGCGATAGGTCTGTAGTTGCTAGGTAGGGCCTTTTTGCCTTTTTAGGGACTGGCTGTACTCTTGCAATTTTCCAATTGGACGGAAATACCCCCAAATTGTAAGAGTGGTTGAACAACTTGCAAAGGACAGGTGTTAGTTCGGGGGCACATTTCTTGAGAACAATCGGCGGGATTCCGTCAGATCCACAGGCTTTGTTGGTGTTGAGACCCAGCAAAATCTTTCTGATAGTACGTTGGCGAAAGGTGATCTCGGGCATGTGACTGTCAATAGGTGTAATGTTCGGGGGTTGTTTTCCCGATGAATCCAGAGTGGAATTTCCAGCAAATAGGTGCGCAAAGATATTGGCTTTTTCCTGGGCAGTCGTTGCTAGTGTTCCATCTTCTTTGGTTAGAGGAGGAAATGAGCTGGAAGTGAAGTTTCTTCCCACAGCTTTGGCGAAAGACCAAAATGAACGGGATCCGTTAGGACATTCAGCAAGTTTTGATCTTATTTTGGCATTGTGGGCATCTTTTGAGCATTCTATTGTCTCTTTGCATATGCCTCTAGCCTCGACATATGCTGCTCTGGTCTCAGGGCCCGGATTTTTTAGCCATCGATGGTATGATGCCTGTTTGGAAGCCACAGCTCTAGAGCAGTTTCTGTTAAACCAGGTCTTATCGGTATTCGGTATGTAAGTTTGCATCCCCAACATGATGATTTCAGAAATTGTCTCAGCACATCGTGTTGGATCTACTGAAGAGAAACAAACTCTCTTCCATGGAAACGCTGAGAAAAACATCCGAAGACCTTCCCAGTCGGCCGAATTGTAATGCCACATGAGACGGGGTGGTATTGTGCAGCTCGATGGTAAATGGAAAGAGCATGTTGTGGAGATGAGGGTGTGATCAGAGTTTCCAAGTGGGGCACAAACTTCTATTCTATACGGGTCAGGATTGGTGGTGAGGAAAAGATCTAGTGTATTGGCAGACTGGTTGTTGACATCAGGGATGCGGGTTGGTAGCTCGACCAGTTGTTCTAGACCATGAGTGATGGCGGTGTTTGGGGTAATATGTACAAATATACCTAATAACATGTCCTGACTAACTGACTCACTGATTGACTGATAAACGATCAACGCCATGATCAAACCGCTGGACCTGAGAGCTAAAAGTTTTACAGCATATTTTTTTTGATATTCCATCCCTGAAGGGGTGAAAAGGTGAGTAAGGAATGGGGTGAAAGTGAAAGTACAGTTGGTTTTGAAATTAAAGTCAGAAAATCTTCTTCACAAATAAAGATAAATGTGTTTCAGGGTTTTTGAAAGTTCAAACCTAAAGGTGTAAAATAGGGGTTGAAAGTCTGTATAGTTAGTTTTGAAGTTAGGATAATGAAAATGGGTATTTGGGAGTCTTCGTTATGAATAAAAATACTTGTTTCAGTATTTTTGGAAATGCAACCTCTAACGGGGTGAAATGGGAGTTAAATTGGGATTGGAAGTTTGTACAGGAACTTCGTCAGTTTTCAAGTTGGTGTCATAAATATGATATCTGAAGTCTTTGTTTCAAATAGAAGAAATATATATTTCAGTATTTTTAGAAATTCAACCCCTAAAGGACTGAAATGGAGGTTGAAAGTTTGTATGGGGTCCCGTTAATTTTCAAGTTAGGGTCATAAAAATTGGTATTTGAGATATTTGTAAGGAATACAGAAATACATGTTTCATTGTTTTTATGAATGCGACTCTAGGGGGTGAAAGGGAAGGGGTGAAAATTTGTGTGAGGGTTCCGTTAGTTTTGAAATAAGGGGCAGTAAAAGTGATATTTGAAGAAAACGTATTTCGGTATTTTTTGAAATTCCGTTCCTACAGGGGTGAGTGGATTTGTAATAGTCGTAACAAAAATACAAGTTGAACGCGGACGAAGTCGCTGGTACCAGCTAGTTATAGTATATAACAGTTAATAGTTGCTGGGAAAGTGAGTATTTCAAAAGTAACCCAAATTAAGTTGATAGCAATTTTAGATTTTAGCCACAAACAATTAAAAAATGAAACTTTTCAACAAAAAAGAAACTGAAAAGCAAAAAATAAAATGTACCTTTCTAGTCTCAATAAATAAGCTCCAAAGCTAATGCAGATAACTCATTTTGATGTGACGTCCTGGATCAACCAGGTATTTTTAACGTAAACATGTTCAATGCCCTTGACTGAAAGAATGCTACACAAAAAGGTGAACGACTATTTCCCTCCGTCCAAAATATATATCTCCGTGCAAACGCTATTAAATTAGACGGGAGTAATGCGGGGTGATTTCCGACAAAGAAGTAAGATCTCGTAAACTATTTGATATGATATCACTACCCATCAAAACGCATCATAAATATGAATATTCCTTGTACGCTGACAACTAATAGTTCGTAGATTTCAAATCAACAGTCATAATTCATATACGATGATTCCCTCATACGGCGGGATATTTGTAACATGCTGGAATGCGAGGGTAAATATCAAAGCGGTATAAGAAAAAAATGGTTTCATAAAAAAAAATCATTGCTCAAAATCGAATTTGTTAATTAACAATTTTTGCATTTAAATATTAATAATGTTATTATCACGCGTGCTTTTAGAAGTCGCTATTGTTCCTAGATAAATATGAACTGCACTTACCCAGCAGCGGAGATCAGAAGTGTTCAGACGTTCACGAGTTGAAGATGTAATATTGGAAGTGCTCTAGACTCCTCAAGTAAAAATGTTTAGTTCAGAAGTATATCAACTTCAATTGAAGTAACGAGTATTAAATTCGTAAAATTGCAGAAAAGGTCTTATACTACAAAGCAATGGTATCTCAGTAAACTCCACAAATAGAAACTATCTTCAGAAAGAAGCTAAATAATTATATTTTGAATCATTAAACGCGTTAAAATTGGTAATCCAAAATAAAAATCATTTAACAATAAAACGAGGTGTCGTTCTCTCTAGTGAAAGGGTAAGAAATTGCATGCATTGTTAGTTGGCCAGATATTTATACTGTAATAAAAAATCATTCAACTATTTGATTATCATAGTGGGTTCAAACTTTGGATTGACCAAAAGAAATAATGAAAACAATAGCCAAGTAACTGAATAACAGTTATTTTACTAGACGTACCATATTTATTTTACTATCAAGTTTATCTTATATTCAAATTCATTCTGACGTTCAATAAATGTGCATAATATGTTCTTTTTATACAATATAAATATATTAGTATTTTCATAATTGTATTATTTCCGAGAACTCTATAAGATCAGTGGCGTATCACAGATAAACCTTCTCAAGCTCATGTATTGGGGAGGATTTCAACGAACCGCTCCGCAGATATCTTCTGTTATTTTTCTTCGGATCAACGACACCCAGTATAGTTAAGGATTAACCTTAACAACATCAACGAGCAATCTTAACCAATGGTCTCTGATAGAGTTAATGTTTTATTCTCTATAAGATCAGTGGCGTAACATATTGGTGTTGCAGGTGTGGTGTGTTAATTCACAACACCCTGTACATGGCCGGTGGTAACAGATGGCGTCAGGTGTGGAGTTTCTTTGAACAACACACTGTATGCGGTCTTAGCATTGAGTCGGCGCCAAACAAACAATACACGAAGATCATTAAATTTCTTCATAGAAATGATCTAAACAAAATAACATGAACATTCAACGTCAAATCTCCAACGATAAACAATAACATTCCAAAAATGCGCTCTTCGTGTGTGCCCGTTCGGGTAGCTGGCTCGCTGATATTGCCGAGAACGCTCGGCAATTTCCTGCGAAGGGACGCGCCGCCGCCGTGCACTCCGCTGCCATCATTTCACGCTTTACGTAATTGATTTGTTTGTTTGGCGCCGACTCAAAATTAGTTACTTACATTTACTTTAGGAACTCAGTTAAGACTAAACAGGTTCATTTTATTTTTTGCTTCTCAGTTCCTTCTTTCTTCAGTAAAATTTTCTGTTAATTTTTTTTGAATTGCGTAAAATCTTACATTTTTGGCAAGAATATGTACTAAATGTTGAAAATCGCAACTCACCATTAATTAAGTGTTGAATGAAACAGATTTTTAAAGCATTGACTCTCTTTTAGGTGATTTCAATGGAAATACAACCTATTGGTCCCGTCATCACAAGACTTTCAAAAAATTTTGATATATGGTCCCCAGAACCCAAAAATACCATCAGTTCAAATGTTCGTGTATATATATATAAAATGTATAAACAAACCTTTGGTACCCCAATGGTGGGCCACCATTTCACCCATTTTAGCAGCGTTCGTCATGGATGATTTGTTAAAAAATATTATTCCAGTTTCATCTTTCAATTTGAACTTCACAAAAAAAAAATGTTGATGATATTATATTAGCATAACCGAATGATGGTCTGGATGAGATTCTCGATACCTTCAATAGTTACGATCCTCATATCCAGTTCACAATTGCAACTGAGAACAGCGAAAATTTCGTACCATTTCCTGATACCAAGCTTAAACAGACAACAGAAAACAAGCTACTGGTAAATTGGTATAGGAAACCATGCAGCCCAGGTAGATACCTGAATTACCATTCATATCACAATAAAGTCTATGAAAGTGACCTTGGTAAAGCAAATAAAATTGAGAGTACTGAAAATCTCAGATCCTAAATTCCATAAACAGAATTCAAACATTCTCTTTAACCTTTTCTTAGAAAATTAATATCCAAAAACTTTACTTAATAACATTCTATATAATATTTCATCCCACTTAGAAGTACTAGCCTTAAACAGTAATAACTCGAACATTGTCTCAAACAACAATGAAACTAACACCCTACTCAACCTTTTTTCACTTCATTACCATATATAAGAGAGATCACTCCTAAACTCTCCAGATCAATTCACAATTCCGAAAAATTTAAAATATGTTGCAAAACACTTCTAACAATCAGATCAAGTAAAAGATAAAACTCCATTATTTTCAATGTCAAATGTAATTTATTGTATTCCTTGGCATGATTGTGATAAACATTATATAAAGTGACTACATATTGGATCCTGAAAGATGTGCTCTGGCAGAACATTTAAATAAATTTGACCACCAGATGAATAACGATTCAGTGGAAGTGCTAGCGACAGAGTGACATATATCTGAGAGAACATTCTTAGATATGGCTCTCATTTCCCAAGAAAACAATTGTATAAATAAAAAACAGATATTTATCATTTGAGTGAGATCTACTCTTATTTATTGTCTTTAGATATCAATCAAAATTGACAACAGTGTAATATCAAATAAAAGTTCTTAACATTACCGCCACCTGGTAACATCAGTTGGTACTAATCTAACAGTTGGCACCACTGTAACAATTTACAAGTGACACCCGTCAGGTGTTGTTAGCTTAAATATAATTGCGAGATTTATTCCTAACCTGTCAGTTTCACTAGTCACACCACATACCCATTTATATTAATATAATTTTAAACAATGCTAATGTGGTTGTATTAACTTTGAACTTCGTTTTATTCCCCGATCTACGTGTTTTTCTTTTTTATCACTATATTAGATGAATATGTTTAACATCATTGAAACCAACCTCAACAAAGTTGTAAATAGCATAATGTTTCGCACTTAAATATGTATTATTATTGGTTTTTCCATCAATTGTAATCTTCCCGATGATGGAAATAAACATTTCCGAAAGCTTGGATAAACCTTGAAGAGTTTACTTTTCTGTTGCTGCTTACCCCAACATCCCTAGTTTAATATTTATAGATTAGAGGGAGGAATATCGAGAGGACTATTAAAAACAAAATGGTTAGATTGAAACCCAAGTGTGTACTACTATATCCTTGTGTGCTGGTTATACTTCTTTCTTTTGATTTGAGTCAGATTACATAGAAATATTAGGAAGAATTTAGGGAGATTTGGACCCTTTACCAACTTTTGATTGAAAACTTTGAGGTTTATACAAAAATAGATGTTCGGTTTTTGTTTCCAATGAAAAAAAATCTGGCACATGATTCGTTAGCTTGATTGGTGACAATTTCAGAATCAATAAATACATTCTAAAATCTACCTTTCAGACTTGCCTTTCACTAAGAACAAATTCATTTTGTCAATTAGATAACAAAAAACAGGTGATTTGTGTACTCATTGAATTTTTTTGTTAACCATTTTTTCATGAAAAATTAGCTAGTGTTATTAAAACAACAACTACGAGAGGTAATAAGTACTCCTACACTTACTGAACAATGCAGTGAAACCAGTGGAAACACTATAAATACCTACCGTATTTGAACGTTTATTTTAATTATGATTTCGAAAGCATTAAGAGAATTGTGTTTTCTTTTAAGTGTATTAACGAATTGCAAAAAAACAAGAAGTAAATTAAAAATATAACATTAAAAACAATTCGAATCACTACATGTGTTGTCTGTTTCTCAATATGTATGTAATTGTACAATTCTAAAATTATCTTCGATATGAAACGTCGAGGGATCTCTCCTGCGATTTCTCCGATCTTTTGCTTTAAAACGTCAACATTTTGGAATGGCCTGTGTTTATAAACTTGCATTTTGACGTAGCCCCAAAACCAGAAATGAAGTGGAGCTAGGTCTGGAGACTTCGGAGGCCAGAAATTTATTGAGCGTCGACATCGCGGTGATATGGAACCATATTTCATTGCTTGGAATATAATTATACCCAAGTGAACCAGCTTTTTGGCAATGAAAAAACTAAAAAAATGCCTCTCCTCTTTTTCTTTTGTTTATTCTCTTCAGAAGTTACAGTCTACGCTCATCTTCGTATTGAAATATGTAATTTGGGAAATATTTTATCGACCCCCGCCCCCCTCCTCCAATATAAAACCAAGTTGATGGTCCATAACAATTATGCATTTTTCGTAATGTTGAAAATATTCATATTTGTTTCTACTATTATTAGTTGATATCATTTCATTCGGTTATTCGATATCGGTTGAAAGAAATTGACAGTTTTAAGGAAAAGGTGGCGTAAATGGGGACAACGAGTAACTTTCACAAACGCTTCAAAACATGATAAAATAATGACAGCAATTGAAAATTTTAAGCGGAAAGCCCTTTTTTTTCAATAAAATGTAATATGATGAACTTACCCAATTTAGAGTATTGGCAGTGATATTAAACCATGCTGAACTACATAAAAATGCATCTCCCCTTATTATTTTGTTTATTCTCTTCAGGAGTTTCAGTCTACGCTCATCTTCGTATTGAAATATGTAATTTGGGAAATATTTTATCCACTCCCCCCCTCCCCCCGAAATAAAACTACAATAAAATAAATACCATATCACTTCTATGATGCTTTTTTTTATTTCCCCCTTGGATCCTCTGCAGCATGTTCCTAAATGATGTCACAAAATTTTGCTTTTTCTAAGCTCATTTTCAGACCTCCTTTCTCATAACAGTTTGTTAGTTGTGAGATCATTGTTTCAATGCACAATATGAAGAATTCTGCCCTCATCGACTATAACCTACTTTGCACAGTCTCATTTTGAGCCTTCTCTTCAAAAGCAGCTTTGCATTGTCCCGACAATATTCTTTTCCTCCTCACTTCATTTGTCAATTTATTTCTTCCAGAAAAATGTTCTGTGATCTCGAAAAGAGTCTTCCCCTCTGTCTCTGGTAAAGTAAAATATAACAGGACAGTTCCCAAAATACCAACACAACCATAAAACCAAAATACACCAGGTAATGTGAAACTGCTAACCATGTCCAAGAAGAATTTATTGGCGAGGAAACCGATTACATACCCAGAACCTGCAGATATTCCTGAAGCTATGGCTCTTATTTCATGGCAAAAAAGCTCCCCAATGAGGACGGAGGGTAAAATTTTGATTCCCAAGTACGATAGAAAAGTAGAGGTCACTAAGAATATCACTGAGATCCAACTGTAACTGTCAGAATCGATATTTCCGTTGGATGTTCCCTGTCCATGTAGATATTTGATTTCGTTTTATAGGCATATGTACCAACAACTATAAACGGTTGCTGTTTCCCCAAAAACAGATAGGAAGTTGATTATTCTTTTTCCCAGATAACCTATGAGACTGATACTCAATATACAACCTAGTAATTGTACCAGTTCCAACAACACTGTCGATAATACTCGTTGAGAGGTTGCTTTGAAAACGTTAAATATATTGATGGCATAAGTCTGCAAGGGGTATTTCCATTGAAGTGGCACGGATAAATGCGAGCATAATCACAAGTAGGTTTTGGGAAAATTACGTTTTCCAAAAAAGTCTGATCTTTCAAACCCATCCATGGTGGTGTTTTATTCTTTTCGTCAATGTCTTTGCTCATTTCTATTTCTTTATACAGCTTTTCGGAATTCGTTTTCAATGCTCTCAGTACTAGTCCACCCTCTCAACCATGCTAAACTTTGTCTGGCTTCTTCTAATCTGTTTTTCGTGACAAAACCACACTGGCGTTTCTGGTATGAGCATCAGCAAGATTGACACACATTACTGGAAATACGCAGTTGATCAACGTAACTGTTCTACATGAATAAAACGCACCTAAAAGGAACTGGATGAATACTCCCAAAACTATTGACGTGGCGCTTGTAGACGATAGTATGCCTCGCAACTCTGGCTGCGTTACTTCGGCAACATATGTTAGGACCTGGAACAAAAATAGCTGGAGTTAACAAAAAGTCGGTCCGCTGCATCTTAATTTATTATTGAAAATTCATATATATATATATATATATATATATATATATATATATATATATATATATATATATATATATATAATTTTTATTGAAAATTCATTATATATATATATATATATATATATATATAGTGTAATCTAACCTCTTGCACACCCATGAATGACGCGTGTATAATGCCATTTTATAACGAATAACAATGTTTGAAAATCCGAAAAATTGAAAACAAGTTTTGTTCTTTGTAAAATTCTACAAAATTTTGGGAAGCGCCGCCCACACAACCTCAGCTATCCTCCTCAGAGCTGTAAGTTAACGCAATTACCGGATGTAATAAACATTTAAATAATGTGGAATGTTGAATTGATTGTGTGAAGGTTGAGTGGAAGAACAAGTCAGTAGTAGGTTTAACCTACTGCTTGAGTAGAACTACGCCTTTTATTTTCGGATTTATAGTACCTGTAGTTCCAAAAATGTTTGCCAATATCGTATTGTACTGAAAATAATAAAGCCGTTTATTATTATTCTTATAAATATACAAAAGAGTCTAATAATAGCTTGCGATAGATATTCAATTTCAAAGTAATGAAAACTAAACGAACCTCATTATATCCAAACTGGTAGATAAATTCAGAACTAGTAGATGAAGTCAACACAGCTTTGAGACATTCATCGAATCACAATTATCAAAAATCAGTTGTAGGAATACAAAACATACAGTATTGTATGGTTTTCAAAATAATATCATTAAGACATAGTGTGATTCAGAATAACATGTGAACATTGTTGCCAGGTAGTGTTTCCAAGATTCTCACACGCGCTTATCTGGTTCTCACAACTGAACATCGTATTTTGAAGAGTGGAAGACAAGATGAATCAGTCGTCGCATTTATGAACAGAGTAGTAAATTTCAATTCTGGTTGGATTCTGGAGTCGCCAATCATGAGTCAGGAAATTACCGCTGACATTTCTCGATTTTAAAGTTGAATATATGTGGGTGATATCATGATTGAAACCCAACTGTCTATATCCTTATGTGCTGGTTATACTTCTTCCTTTTGATTTGAGTCAGAGTACATGAAAATATTAGGAATAATTTAGGGAGATTCGGATCTTTTACCAACTTTTGGTTGAAGAGTTCAAGGTTTATACAAGAATAGAATTTCTGTTTTTTTTATTTGAGCTGGATTACATAAAAATATAAAAGTTGATCAGAGACATGAACCCTTCTCTAATTTTCTATTGAAGAGTTTTGGGTTTATGAAAAAATGGAAATGGTGTTTGTGTTCTCCACTGAATGAATATCCAATTTTTTTTAACACATGATTCGTTAGCTTGATTGATGACTTTTTCAGAATCAATAATTACATTCTGAAATCTACCTTTCCGACTGGCCGCGCCATCGGTTTTTTTCAATTTGAAATTTTTTCATGAAATTGTATGCGCGATTGGTAAGCATCAAAATATCAATACCTACCTAGAGAACATAGAATACTTATGTATTAATTAATCATTATTACATTGGAAAAAATAATATTCAATGAGCCTTTTTTCTCAAGTACGAAAAATTCCCCACTAGCAGCGCCAGTAGTCCGGTAGGGACAAACATTACCTAACTCACATTAAAATACATAAAGAAATGTTTTTGGCCGAAGACGACGTTCCAGGAGTCAAATAAAAATCAGCAAATGTGAAGGATAATAATGTAGCAACATTAAAATGGTGGCTTGCTTGTCAAAATCTTAAAATGAATTAATACAGTGAATATGATTCAAGAAGTCTTTTTTAGGCACCGTTTTCGCGCATAAAAATCACTCACAATCCCTTTTTTTTACCAGCTCAAACACCGAATCACTCATTTTCGGTACAACTACAAAATGTAGCCAGTTTTATCGAAAATATACTCCTTCTTCAACATTTACACCTAACCTAACTTTTCACTAAATTCCATCTGTCAAAGGTGAAAAGTTAGTATTTTTTCGATAAAACCGGCAAAGTTGTACCGAAAATTAGTGATTTGGTGTTTTTAGTTAAGAAGGAGGCGTTGTGAGTGATATTTGTGAGCGAAAGCTGTGCCAAAAATGTGCTCTTGAAGAAGGAGGCAAAAGCACGTAAGAAAAATCAAACAGCTATTTTCAGGGAGCATGAGCACGACCCCTTAACATTCACCTAACCTACTTACTAAGGATAAGGATTTTGTTCAGTTTGACCTTTACCGCCAATAAAATGTTTAAAGCAAACATATGCATATTTATTTTTTCTTTTGATAAATCCACTCTCCTCGGGGCATATGGATCCATGCCTCGAGGAGAGTGGATTTATTGCCGTAAATTTAAAAAGTCCATTCTCTTCATATCTCAGTAAAACACTTCTGGTAAATTCCTGAAAACCCTGGAATTTACCCAAACTTTTGAGAAATTCATAATAGGTTAACAGTTCGCGCGCTGTCCATACCTTAGATTAAGGAAAGACGAGATGGAACATATATATCGATGAAAACGTGCGCGAAGGCTGCCAGAAATCTCTACTTGGGTTCATTGAGAAAGGGAAGTAGACAGAGGTGGATTCAGAATAAAAGATACACCATACTTCAAATATTTAGGCAGTCGCCAGTTTTTTTTTATGGAAATATGTTATAATATAGAGATTTTACAGCAATTTTCTCATACTCCCAATTCAAAGTAAAAATACGCGGGAACAAAAAATACTAAAACATGTTAAAAATAGTTTATTTCAAAAATAATATAGGTATATCAATTCAATAATAACACAGAAAACTTTAAATTATTTTTATTACATACATATGTACATATAAATATTTTGGAATATCTTACAAAATATTCCCTACATACTTAAAATCAGAAAATAATGTAAGTTTATCATGAACACCCCTTTTGCTATTGCTTTTATCTAATAAATTTTTATTGCAGTGGTGAATTTTAATATAATTGGAAGCGATTATAATTCTATTAAATTTGTAAAATGAGAATTCACAACAGTTTGTTCTTCGAAATGATGAGTTAGCTCATTGAACACATTTCAATGTAGAAAGTGATGTAATACTTTTGTAATAAGTAACGCATCGGAGTTAATTTATTCTTTTTTTGGTAATGTTATGCTGTAAGAGTTTTTCTGCAGTTCTGCAAATTAGGATTACACCCTCCCAGGAATACGTTAGAGAATTATATCTGTCTATTTGGTTAATATAAACGATATCAAATAATCAGTTCTATCACCAACAAGACCATTAATGCATTCTTCACATTTTAAATGTTCTATGATTTTATACACAACAAACCCAAGACTTTCTTAATTTCAGATGAAGCATAATTTTTTTATAAAGTTTTAAATTGTTTGGATGTAGGATTGTTGTTATAACCTCCCATAGATCTAATCAAACCAAAAAATAACTCATGATCTTCACTTACTTTATATGTTGGAATGCATACTAATTCATTTGTTGCGATTAATTGTTGTTAATTGAACGAAAAATGTGCTAAATTATCGATGCAAAATAAAAAGCAAAGAATTACCATTTTTCTTTTATGTTCCAAGAAAACTCTCAGTCACACCCCACAATGTTTATTACCATCTTAAATAGGGATGGTTCATGTTTCGGACCTATACAGGTCCTTCATCAGCAAAAAACGAATAGTAGTATTCTAAAAAGGAGGTAACATCAATGTATAGATTCTTATATAAAAATGTAAAATTAAATATGTTGCTAAATAAAAGTTTTCTTACCCACATGTGGTTAGGAAGAACACAGCATCTAACATAATCAATGTGAGGTGTTACGAATGTTATAAAAACACGTATTCCTTTGAATATCGATTATCCGAAGTACAGTTCGCAAAACTACAATGTTTATTTACTTAATTATTTTAAATAATTCAACTGTGTCACTTAAATAACACTATCTTATATGGAGAAGGTTTCATGTTTGTCCCCACCACAAGTGCTGCCTCTCGTGACAAATTTGACACTCTATTCTCAGGAAAAAGGCTCATTATCTAAAAATCATCTTTTAAGAATGAATGAATTATGGAAAGAAAATCTAATATTACGGGCATAATTGATTTCTTGACTTCAGTCTAACTAATCTATTGCCAATTTTTGCTCATTCGAGGTAATTCAATCTCAATCGCAATCATTTGATTCCATTAAAGACAATGGTCATTAATTTTTGAACTCAAAATGGACAAGACAGCATTATTAAAGATTATTTGAAGGTTGTAGACGATGTGATAACAAATTAAAGATTATATTGAGTGGACATTTTCATATTTTATCCCCCTGGAACGTAATTTGTTCTATCTTTATTATGGTTATAAGCTTTTCTTCAACTTGCTTTGTTGTCCATCTACTACAAATTATGCGAATCGATTTTGAAGCACTTCCGGTAATCTGACTGTGTTGAAATTTCCCAAACACGTGTATTTCCGATGACAATACACTTCAAATATTTAATGTCATGCAAATTCAAGTCGATATCTAAGAGTTTTCGGAGTTCCAGATTACTATCTATACATACAGTGCGGCTTTTTATATCCTTCCCCCCTGTTAACTTTTGAACGGTTCGACGTAGAACAATGGAACGAAAACCGTTTAGAATACAACCGATACAACTTTTTGAAATGAAAGACATTGTAATTGAACGGTTTGATGTGAAACAATGGGATATGAAATATTTTGAATGGTATTAGCGATCCTACTTTCTGAGAAAAGATACATTACAAATACTCGACAGAGGGCGCTGGGGGTACATTTCGAAAGGTATAGAGGTCGAGTTGCAACATGGAAACCCAATTGCGATGAGTAACATGAAATATGGTCAATGGAAGAAGATTTATGACTTCAATAACTTTTTCATTTTTGAATTCGTTTCAAAGCTTAATTATGAACAGATTTTGAATCCATACAATAATCCGAATAATACGCCATTCATTTATTTTTAATGACTATAGGTAATCATAACGGGTACCATTTATTGGATTCGGTAAACTGATAACCAAGCAGTCCTAGAAAGGAATAATATGAAGTTGGATTATTTTGTCGATGTTTAAGACCTTCGAATGTATGAATAATTATAATACTACTTACCTGCTCTTCATATTGGAAACGAATTATCGCATTTGTATTCAGTGAATAGTTTCACCTATAGGGAATTGAGTATTGAGACAACACAAAGGTGAGTAGGGAGGGGGAAACACGAGTGGACACGATTGAAAAAAAATTTGCTTCATATTCTCAATAAATAGAAATCCTACATAATAGTTTTGTTTTTTGTTATACTTAACATTTCAAATGATCATCGTGGAAAAACGTACTACGCAATAAAAAAACAAAAATATTGAATTATCTTCCCAGCGATGTCCTACTTGACCCCTAATGCCTTTTGAAATTTTTAAGTTGGTGTGCCCCCCGCGCCATCTATCGTATATTATTTCAAAAGGTAGTATCGGTGATATCATTCACAAGGGTTTCTGTCTCATTGTTCTACGTCGAACCGTTCAAAAGTTAACAGTGGGCGGGGGGGACTATAAAAAGCCGCACTGTATAGAATTATATGTCCTGGCAGACTGACTGACATACGATCAATGCCCAGACCAAACCGCTGGACCTGAGGAGCTGAAATTTTGACAGTGTATTCCTATGATGACATAGATAACCACTAAAAAGGGTGGAAGGGAAAGTACCGTTAATTTAGAAGTTGGAGTTATGGAGTTAAGAAATAAGTGTTTTAGTGTTTTTTAAAATTTAACCCCTAAAGAGGAAATGGGGGATGAAAGTTTGCTTGAGGGTTCCGTCAGTTTTCAAGTAAGGGTGATATGAATTGTTATTTGGGGGCTAAAAAAATACATGTTTCAGTGTTTTTGAAAATTCAACCCGTAAATCAGAGAAACTGAGGTGAACATTTTTAGTTTTTGTTTTGGGTCAAAAAAATTGCGGTTCGGTTTTCTGTTACAAACAAATTAATAGTGTTTAACCTTATTTGAAAATTCCGTCCCTAAGTGAATTTGTCATAGCCGTCAGAAAGCATAATTTCCGCTGTCAAATCAATGATGCCACCCAAACGAGATAACGGAAAGCGGAATAACGGGAAAACGGGAAAACACGATAACAACAGAAAGAGAATCAGAAATAAATAATAGTTTAAAAAAACTAAAGAACACGCTTTTATAGAAAACCAGACTAAAAAAATAGAAAATAAGGAAAAAATGTATTTTATTTAAAAAAAAGCGTGGGGTTATTTATAAAAGCGTGTTTTTTTTTTTTTAAAATTTTATTTTTTTAAAACTATTATTTTTATTATTTTTTTGGCAAATAAAAAAATGGAATAATCTTATCAAATTAGGTAATCATAATCTCCGACCTCAAAAACCCCCACATACCAATTTTGAATATAATCAGACCATAATCACAAAACTCGGCCGCCATTTTGAAGCCGCCATCTTGAATTTTGCAATTTTCACAAAATAATCGTAGTATTCGACCCCAAATACCCCCACATACCAATTTTCAATAGAATCAGACCATAATCACAAAACTCGGCTGCCATTTTAAAGCCGCCATTTCGAATTTTTCAATTTTCACAAAATAATCATAATATTTACCCCAAAAAACACACATACGAATTTTGAATAGAATCAGACCATAATCACAAAACTCGGACGCCATTTTAAAGCCACAAAAACCCTCGGATACCAATTTTGAAGCGAATCGGACCATAATCACAAATTCGTACGCCATATTGGAGCCGCCATTTTGATTTTTCTTCATGCAAAAATTTCAAATCATTCGGACGTCTGGAAGTGGGTCAAAATCGCGCCCGAAGGAGTCGGTTACGAACAAACAAACAAACAAACATACAAGTGAAGCTAATATAAAGCGTGTAAAAAATACAAATTATTCGCGGAGAAATTGTACTCGGACGAAATCCTGATGTCTGAGGGCGTTATTGAAACCCTTTCGAGGAACTTAAGCCTTCTGAAAACAGCGATTGGCAGTCACAAAGCAGGTGTTCTGCAGTTCCAGCGAAGTTCTCGCAGTAACGGCACAGTGATACCTCAGAAGACAATGTCCGGTGAGTGGTCCCGTTACCAGTTTCAAGTATTATTTGCCCAATTCGAGAAACTGTTCAGCTTTACTTGGCGATGGGCTTAGAAGCTTTTTCGCTTGTCTTTACCCTGGAACCTTAATCCAGTGGGTTTTCATTTGGTCAGCTTCCCAGCCTCGAAACTCTTCGTTGATGTGGGCTTTGGAAAGACCACAGAAGGGTTTGGCCAGAAAATTGAGTGTTTGCGCCTTCCTTGGCAAAGCTGTCCGTTTGTTCGTTGCCTTTGTGACCTGGCACCAACATCAGAGTAACCTAATTGTTCATAGCCAGGTGTCTTAGGGAGAGTTCAAGTCAGTCTTGACTCACAGTGTGTGACTTCAGAACTTTTAGTGCTATTGGGCTGTCCGATAGGATATAGATCGTTGCCCCAATGGAGCATCTTTTAAGGCATTCGTAGGCGCAAATTTCTATAGAATGGGTTCGTGCCTGAAAAACTGTTGGGGCTTTGCATAGGGATTTTGGGCGCCTGAAACTAGAACCCGTTACGCCCACTCCTGCCCTTTCGCCCATTTTGGAACCATCAGTATACCACACTGATGCATTCTAGTTGAGGCCCGTTCGTTGTGAATATGTGGTGGTTGTTTATAATCACTTCATGAGTCACTCCAAAGTCGTGCCTAGCTGGCATAATATCTGATGGCTTGTACCTGGATTCTGTGGGAATATTTTCCAGAATCTTCAGATGTCCAATCAGATTTCCAGACTTCAAGTTTGATGCCTGGTGGAGTCCGAAGGCACGTTTTGCCGCTTCTTTCATTACACACAAGTGCAGTGGCGAAAGATTCAGCATCACCCCTAGTGCTGCAGTGGGGCATGTGAATATTGCCCCTGTGATTTCCAGACAGGTTAACCGCTGCACTTTCTGCAGCTTGATTTGTGCCGAGTGCTGTTGGGTTTTTGGCCACCATACTAAAGAAACATAGATGACCATGGGTTTGATAATCTGTTGATATACCCAGTACCCAGTATGTCATTTTCTGTTTCAAACCCCATGTCTTGCCAAAAACTCTGCAGCACGTCCAAGTTGCCGCTGTAGCCTTAGAAATAATATTTTTAATATGTTCCATGTTAGATTCTGGTCGATTATGACGCCCACGTATTTGACTCCATTGAAAAAAGTTAGCTGAATTCAGGGTGGGGAATTCAGTTAACTTACGCCTCTTTGTGAATGGAAACATCACTGTTTTGCTAGGATTTACATTTAGTCCCTTCTTTGCGCACCAGCTTCTGATTATATTTAGGGAAGTCTGCATGCGATTGGATATTGTCCCGTCATGTTTGCCCCTAATAGTGACGAGTAATTCCAGATTCATGTAGCTTCACTATCAGACTATTCTCGGCATACAGCAAAGGCAATAGAACCCCGCCTTGGGGACAACCTTTATCCGCAGTCATTCTGACCGTTTTCTTTCCGCGAGCAGCCACAATGATTCCGCTTTTCAGCCTTGCATGTATCCACTGATCGATGAGGTGTTTATATTCCTTTCCTCTGGCGATCTGATGATGGAGTCATCTGAGGTGTTATCAAAAGGACCCTCTTTATCTATGAATGCACATAGATCCATTTCTTTGGCCAGTTCTGTCTTCTCAATGCTTTCAACTGAGCATTGTAGAGCATTAATCGTTGATTTTCCTGCTTGATAGGCGAACTGTTTTTTGTGAATCGGTCTGTATGAAAGGATTTCACTTCTTACATAATAGTATATAATTTTCTCCACTGTTTTCAGGAGACTGATGGGGGCGATAAGACTTTGGTTCGTCTGCTGGACGTCCCAGTCTTTGGAATGAACACCACTGCAGCTCCCCTCCAGGCTTTCGGTATGTGACCGAGAATAAAACTGGCCTTGAACACATTTTTAAGGAAGGGCTCTATTATTTCCATTTTGTAACAAGGAATATTCCGTCCTGTCCGGCCGATTTAAAAGATTTGAAGCTCTTAATGGCCCATTTGATTTTTCGGGTGCTGAAGATTTTCCCCACTAGGCTCCTGCTGGTTCTATTGGGGTTGACGATAGCCTCTTCCTGCTGAGCACTTCACAGTTTGTCTTCAACAACCTTAGACCCAGGAAAGTGTGTCTGGAGGAGAACACTTCATTTTGGTTTTCTGCATATCCACCGTTCGGTTTTTTGATCAGACCGATGCCGTTAGTATGTTCTTTAGAAACAACTTTCTGGAGGCGTTGTGCTGGGGCTGATTCCGTAATACTCTCACACATTTGTCTCCATGCTTTTCTTCTGGATTTTCTGAGTTCCTTGTTGTACTCAGAAAGGGCCGCTTTGTAATCTTCACAGACTTGTAGCTCCATTGAAGAGTTTCCTATCTTTATTCCTTTGTTTGGCTAGCCCTTCATTCCACCAAGGCACGTCTCTCTCGTCTGACTTGTCTCTCTGGGCAGCTGATTTCATAAGCTTCTATTATAGCATTTTGAAGCTGCTTGGAGGCTGTATCTAGTTGCTCAGCTGAATCGATGGATATATGTTGGTTCTCCAACTTCCTCTCGAGATGCTCTTTATAAGCATCCCAGTGGTCAGTTTGGGTATCCTATATCCCTCGAAGCGTGTTTTCGATGACTCCAAGTCGAATCTTATGTGTTGATGATACGACATCGGGGAGTCATCAGATACGTGCCAGTTGTGAATGTAGTTTGTTATAAATGGATCAGCAAGGATAAGGTTTTCTTCTTTTCTGATCGCATTTATAAAGGTGAGTTAGTTGCCTTTATTGACAATGTCTATACTGGTCGCAGACAAATATTCTAAAAGATACTCACCTCGTGCGTTCACTTCTGTGCTTCCCCATGTGAGATGGTGAGCGTCCGCGTCGCAGCACATAATGGAATGCATGTTTTCTCTTCGACACCATCTGATGAGGCTTTGGACTTCCTCTGGTCACATGTGTGACGGCGAGTCCCCTGGGAATTAGGCCGAGGCAATAACTTTCACGATGACGGTTGCCAAATCTCCTGTGATGAACTCTGGAACAGAAGTAAATTTAGTGTTGAGTGCGAGCAATATGGCTGCTCGTGGTTTTTCATGGGTGTTGCAGAAAATTAACTTACATGATTTTATTGCGAGTCCTTGTATTCGTCCTCTACTGAGATTTTCTTCAATAAACTTTCTTCTAAGCACACTTGTGGCAGCTTTTGAATGTTCAAGGTTTATTTGAAGAGTCTTGAGCTGTTGGTTCATCTGAATAGAATTTTCACTAATGTTAATATTTGAGTGCTTTCTGGTTCTGAAGGGTTTGTGGGCTTGATGATTTAACATTTTTTATACGAATATAGAATTTGAAGATGACAGCTTTAATATGGCGCACGATTGTTGTTATTTAGCTTTCGGCCTAACCAAAGTCGATAACTTAAGGTTTTCTGGATTGCAGATTCAAAATTATCCAGCAAATTAAGAAATTCACGATGGCGGCTTCAATATGGTGGATAAATTTGGCATTTGAAGAACTCGACCACATGAATATCACTGGAAGGGAGCCATGCTTTTGTAGAAATGGATTGTATGTGACGATATCGGCTGAAAGAAATTGGCAGTTTTAAGGAAAAGGTGGCGTATATGGGGACAACGAGTATTTCGATGAAACTTTCACAGATGCTTCAAAACATGATAAAATCATTACAGAAATTGAAAATTTGAAGCGGAAAGCTCTTTTTTTAAATAAAATGTCATATGATGAACTTACCCAATGTAGGGTGATCGCAGTGTTATGAAACCATGCTGAACTACATAAAAATGCCTCTCCCCTTTTTATTTTGTTTATTTGTTTATTCTCTTCAGAAGTTTCAGTCTACGCTCATCTTCGTATTAAAATATATGTGATTTGGGAAATATTTTATCCACCCTAATATAAAACAACAATTATAAATTTTTCGTAATGTTGAAAATGTTTATATTTGTTTCTACTAAGATAAGTTGATATCACATCATTCGGTTATCACGAGTTATCTTATTCTCTAACTATTGTACGATAAATAACATATCACTCCTATGATATCTTTTTTCTCTCCACCTTGAATCCTCTGCAGCATGTTCCTAAATGATGTCACAAAACTCATTAATTTCCAAATGAAATCGACTCTTTTCAATACATTTGCTTTTTCCATGCTCATTTTCCGACCTTCTTTCTCATAACAGTTTGTTAGTTGTGAGATCATTATTCCAATGCACAACATGAAGAGTTATGTCCTTATCGACTATAACCTACTCTGCACACTCTCATTTTGAGCCTCCACTTCGAAAGCAGCATTGCAATGTCCCGACGAACTCTTTTTCCGCCTCACTTTATTTGTCAACTTGTTTCTTCCAGCAAAATGTTCAGTGATCTCGAAAAGAGTCTTTCCCTCTGTCTCTGGTAAAATGAAATACAACAGGACAGTTCCCAAAATACCAACACAACCATAAAACCAAAACACACCAGGTAATGTGAAACTGCTGACCATGTCCAGGAAGAATTTATTGGCAAGAAAACCGATTACATAACCAGAACCTGCAGATATTCCTGAAGCTGTGGCTCTTATTTCATGGCAAAAAAGTTCCCCAATCAGGATCCAGGGTAAAATTTTGATTCCCAAGTAGGATAAAAATGTAGAGGTCACTAAGAATGTCACTGAGATCCAACTGTTAGGGTCAGAATCGATATTTCCGTTGGATGTTCCTTGTCCATTTAGATATTTGATTTCGTTCATATAGGCATATGTACCAACAATAATGAAGCAGATTGCTGTTCCAAATACAGATATGAAGTTGATTATTCTTTTTCCCAAATAACCTATGAGACTGATACTCAATATACATCCTAGTAATTGTACCAGTCCCAACAACACTGTCGAATAATACTCGTTGAGAGGTGCTTTGAAAACGTTGAATATTTTGATGGCATAAGCCTGCAGAGGGGTGTTTCCATTGAAGTGGCACAGGACAAATGCGAGCATAATCAGCAAGTACGGTTTAGTAAAACTGCGTTTTCCAAAGAGTCTGAGTCTCTCAAGCCCAACCATGGTGGTATTATTCTTTTCGTCAATGTCTTTACTCATTTCAATTTCTTTATACAGCTTTCGGAATTCGTTTTCAATGCTCTCAATGCCAGTCCACCCTCTCAACCATGCTAAACTTTCTCTGGCTTCTTCTAATCTGTTTTTCGTGACAAGCCACACTGGCGTTTCTGGTATGAGCATCAGCAATATAAAAGACATTACTGGAAAGACGCAGTTGATCAACGTAACTGTTCTACATGAATAAAACGTTCCTAAAAGGAACTGGATGAATAATCCCAGAACTATTGACGTGGTGCTTGTAGATGATAGTATGCCTCGCAACTCTGGCTGCGTTACTTCGGCAACGTATGTTAGGACCTGGAACAAAAATGGCTGGAATTAACAAAAAATCGGTCCGCTGCACCTTAATTTACCTGAATTTAATATGAGCCACCGAAAATTCATAGGGTGTAATCGAACCTCTTGCATAACCCTGAATGACGGATGTTTATTACCATTTTATAACGAATTACAGTGTTTAAAATTTCGAAAAAACTGAAAACATGTTTTGTTCTTTGTCAAAATCTACAAAATTGTGGAAAGTGCCGCTCGCCTGACCTCAGCTGTTCTGCTGTAAGTTAACGCAATTGCCGGATGCAATAAACATTTAAATAATGTGGAATGTTGAATTGATTGTGTGGTAAATGTACAAAAAGGGTCTTAACATTACTTGCGATAGATATTCAATTTCAAAGTGATGAAAATAAACGAACCTCGTTATATCCAAACTGGTAGTTGTTGTCACGATTCGAAATGACATCGTTGGAAACAAGGAGAATTATTCTTGGTATAAAATTCCTACACAAACTTATCAACAACAATATTGATTGTACTGCTCTTTTTAATCGGTGGTCGACACAATACAAAGTTCTATTGCGAATCATCACGAACAAACGAGATGCTACGATCACCGTTATATTTTTGGTGTAGTAGCTTCAATCAAATTTGTGAACTCCGAGACATTCATTTTCACTCTGTGAACACTGTTATAACATGTATTGTTAACCACCTATAATAATCTTATAAATTTGTATGTCAATGCAGGTACTTTACAAGATTTTCAGTGTTATGTATGCTATTCAATTTCTTTTTTTTTTCTTTCTTGTTTTTTTCTTTCCCTCTTAATTTTGAATTTTATGCGAATAAATACTCAGTATATAACTTGATTGAACATTAACTTCAATATGTTTCCCCAATTAACAATCTTATTATTTTTTGATAATACTGGTACTATGCAAGAATTTTACTCTTATATTCTCTTTTTCTCCACGTTCCACGTGTATGAATATTTGGTATATATCATGATTCAACATTTACTTCTACATATTTCCCCAATTATTCGTTGCACTTGTAACGATATATATATATATATATATATATATATATATATATATATATATATATATATATATATATATATTGTTGGGTTGCTGATAATTTAATAAATTATATTATTATTATTTTGCTTTCAAATATTATTTTTGCACCACGTTTTTGGGTGCCAAATTGTTATGTTTTGATGATTTGATAAATAGAAATTGTTTTTGTAAATTAAAATAGCTAATTATTTTGTGGTAATTCTTTGAGAGCCAAATTGATAATGATACAAATAGATATTTCTGCCCCTGTAATAATAATTGCCAGCGAACGTCACTGTTCTCTTGTCACGCTACCAACAATTATTATTTTTCTCGCCACAGCTAAACAACAGTTGGTACGCTCTTATCTCAAAAGGTGGTCGGTTCAAAGCAATAAAGACACTGCCATATGTGACTAACTTCAGTTCATTGAATGATCTTTGTCATGTTAGTTGATCATTGTGAGAAAATAAACAATAAATATCAAAAGACAATTATCTCCTTTATTCAGGAAGACTTAAAATTACCTGGCCTACGAGAAATAACTTATGCTAGAGTGAATCAAACAAATATTCACGAATAATAATAATAAATCAGATCATTAATAGATAAACAGAACCTCACTTTTCGTGAATGTAAAATTTTCTGTTATCGTTCAAAATAAATTGAAATAGAGTTCTTCGAATGTGAAATTGGTTATTGTGAAATAGTTCTGGACCGGAAATACACTTTCGAGTCATTGATGGAGGAATATTAATATTACTTTAATGTACTGGGTGTTATAACTGATGTACAAATAAACAATAATAAATGAAAATAATTATATTCCACATTTGACACATCTCCCCTGCCCGATGAAAGCTGGACCCTAGCTTTAAAATGAGAGAAAAAGGTAAAAAAAATATATACAGTAATAAAAATATACAACGAAAAAATAATTCCCGACATTTCCAAAGTTGACTGAAATAAAATAAAAAAAAAGACATGAATACTGAAAGTTCAAGTCCAGCTTTGAAATGAGAAAAAAGTGAAAAAATATATTCAATAATAACAAAAAATAATTTCAAATAATCTCACGTGACACAAAAGTTTCTGAGTCCGGCACTGTTCGATATAGTTCTGAAAGTGAATGTCACGGTTGTCTGTCGCTGCTCCATCTCGTGGCTTTGCGGCGTCTTCTTACGATGCTTCTGAGCGGTATGCCAGGGGTGAATTGGCTGTGCTCCCTCTGCTATGAATCATCCCATCATACAACTGGGGATGGTTACTGGCCCCGGTTGACCCGTGTTGACTGCTGTTCTGCTGTTGCCCATAAATGAGGTTCATTTGTTTTCATCACTTTGAAATTGAAAATCTATCTATTGAATATCTATCGTAAGCAATGTTTAGATTTTTTTTGTACATTTACCACGCAATCATTCCACATTATTTAATTGTTTATTGCATCCGGCAGGACAGCTGAGGTTAGGCGAGCGGTGCTTCCCAAAATTTTGTCAAATTTGACAAAGAACAAAACATGTTTTCAGTTTTTTTTTCGGATTTTTTAACACTGTAATTCGCTATAAAATGACACTATACACTCGTCCTCGTCATTCACGAGTGTGCACGAGGTTAGATTACACCCTGTATATATATATATATATATATAATATATATATATATATATATATATATATATATATATATATATATATATATATATATAATTATTTTTTTCCGCGAAACGCGAGTTAAGTTTTCGTGATGTGAACTAATTTTATTAATTGTATAAGAGAGATAATTCAGGATGAGGTTGAGATATTATAAGAACTCAAGGTTATTTCGTTGGAATTGCCGAATTAGTCTTGCGCGACATATTCCGGATATTCCTAATTTCAGACTAGAGAAACCTTGCGGTTGAATTTTCCAAGTGCGGAAAACATTCGAGGATTTTATATGATTTAAGTATTTTAGTACAACCTGCAGATATACTTTATTATTATGAAAGATGGGTAAGCAAATGAGTACAAAATTCATGACATACCTATAACAATTCCTAATCCCTATCACTAGTATCAGTTGGTATGCAAAATATTATCTCGATCACATTATAGGCCAGTAGAGGTAGACATGATTTTCCCAAAATTTGATAATATTTACAAAAGTTTTAGAACTTCAGTAGAGTGAAGAGTACGTTCAACTGATATTTAGTCTGATTTTGCAACCCTTTTTTCTGAACGGAAGATGTTGAAAATCTGGATTTAATGAATTTTCAATTATTAGCGCGGAAAAATTTGCAAAAGTTCTGCAAACTTTAGAAATTTTGAAAAATAGCAATTTACACCATATAAATTTAATTAAAAAAAGGAAATTTGTTTTATCGAGAAAAAATTGTTTTTAATCCTAATTTTTCGATGAAAATTCCAAATGTTTTGCAAACTCGAAAAAATTACTGAAATAATGTTCTTGAGAAGAGTTTCAATTTGCAATCTCTTGCATCAATTGGAAAATGTATTTTTTCTTTAAATTGATTATTTTTATTAAAATAAGTATCGGAATTATTACAAAAGTTTCAAATAATGGTTGCAAGTGAAGATGTCCTCACGTACAATGTTCTCATTAATTTGCAACATTGTCTGCAACACGGAAATGAAAGTAAAATCAAAAGAAAAATATTTTCGTATTTGTACTCCAAAAAACCAAACCAAAAAAGCAAAAGTTCTGCAAATCGGACAGACAACTCATTTTACCAATTGGTGGCAGTATAATAATTTGCAAACTATGTTAGAATGCGTAACATTATGAAAAAAATCTGCAGCACCTGTGATATCTGAATAATAAAGATTTTTATATAATAAATGACATTCATTATGTTACCAGTTAACTATCGACCAGGAAGAAGCTCGTCAAGGTAGGTGAAATCATTCAATGTTGAAAACTAACGTTTTTGATATGAATTCTAACATCATATTACAATTAAGAATTTGCATGAAAAAATCCTTTGAGTACCTTTGATGGAGGATCGAGAATCTCTCGACACGTTTTCAATATTCACTTGATTCATTAAAAAATGGAAGAAATATTGAGATTTAAAAAATACTTTGATGTCATACAGTCGTACGTTAGTGCGATTCGTTACGTCACATTGTTTTTTCCATTCTTTATTTTCAAAAATTTTATTACTCAAGAAAATTCAGATTCAATGGAATTGTTCATGCGAAACCACAATTGGAGTAAGAAAGTTGAGTGGAAAGGTGAATTAAAATTTCAATTAATTCAAGAAATACATACTTGTAAAAATTGAATTTGAGATGTAATATCGATCTCACAAACTTTTTTTTTATGTTTGATGAAATTATTTTGAAAAGGAAAATATTTTCAAATTACGTGCTTTCGAGATTTATGATCGATAACGTTTTAATATATGAGATTTGTATAAAGTATCAACGTCTCTACACACTGTGAGACGGAATCGTGAAACATCATTCGGAAGCATGTGGTATTGCCGTTTCGGTGATTGAAACGGTGATACTGTTATAGTTTTCCCAATATCGATTGCAGAAGCATAAAAAAGTCTTGCGGCGAAATCGTGTGAGCCAGCAGTGGCGGAGAAAACAAATTTTATTTAGATATTTTAAGATTTTAAAAATACTTCATAAATAATGAAAAATGAAAAAAAATTAAAGACAAGCTTTTATTTATACAAATACATTAAGATAGAAAAATAATTTCTTTCATTGTTTGATGTAGGTTACTAGAATATCCTAAAACGTATTTCGATCGGCACACACCAAGACCACAGACGCTACTGGTTTTTAATCTTTCAGAGCTATTAAAACACAATTATAACGCGTGATTTATGACCTTCCGGTATAGACACGCCTATACAAGCATCGATGTCCGACGATTGGTCCAGACGAATCGGTTGTACAAAAGCGACAGCTGCCACTCTGGTCCACGTTGACTGCGGCTCTTTTGATGTACCATATGCCGAGGGAAAATGTTTACGAGTAGTACAGATTATTTTTCGTTCAGTTTCCTCGTATATACGCTCGTGTTAGCGACGTGAGTTTTTATTCGCTCCCTATAGAAACAGCTTCTACAATTGATATTGGATGGACTATACAACCACACACACGATGAAATTTGTAACGCCACTTGGTATCATGCAACATGTAGCGAAGCTGACCTCATCGTCTGTGGGCGCCTTTACTTCCATAGAACATCGATTATTCATTTTAAAATCCCTTCGATTGCTATAAAGTCATGAAATTTTAAATGAAGAATGATTGCATGTCGTTTCTGATGCGATAAAAAAATATTGTCTTCCAATAGTTTTTTAGCAGAATATGCACAAAAATAGGGGAGACATACGCCGCACAGTGGAGTATTTAAGGCAAAAACCTGGCCAAAAGTGTAAAAGTAAAAAAATGCTCAACAATTGTAAAAAGTGCATTTTATACATTACATTTTAGCACTACATTTTTACTGGCACATTACAGGTTTTTCGTTTTTCAACTTCTGAAGATGGAAAAAGAATTGAGTCTAGTCTACTCAACTCTTTGTACGAATTGTTTAAGGAGTCTCTTGAAAAATTAAATGATGGAAAGCTCTTTGAAGAAGATGACAGAGATCGGAGTTCAGGATAATCATATTGAGAAAGTTAATCTTTCGTAGTAACTCAAAAACTAAGACTCCAGTAGTAACTAAACTCAATAATAATAATAATAATGTCTTTATTGGACAACAAAATCAACACAGTACACTTTGATAACCAAGTACCTATAGTGTATAGTGTATATATATATATATATATATATATATACAGGGTGTTAGTAAATAAGTGCGACAAACTTCAGCGGGTGATTCTGCATGAAAAAATAATGACAGTTTGTTATATAACTTTTGTCCGCAAATGCTTCGTTTTCCGAAATACGGAATGTTAAAGTTTTTCTTAAAAACTGACTATTTATATATTGCTCTGAAACCGGTCGAGATATGCGAATGAAATTTGGTGAGTTTTAAGAAAGAGTTATGGCGCAGTTTTTGACATGCAATTGAGAATTTAATGTTCATCATTGGCGCATACGGGTAATTATCTCAATTTTTTTAAAGAAAAAAATGGTGCGCCACTGAGATATTTCAAATTGAAAATTTTTGAATTTCTTGTTCAAATTGTGACAAAAAATCTATCCTGCCTTTTTTTTGTATGGGGCGCCGTTTTTATGCAAAAAAATAAAACATAGCTATTGCTACCTCTTAAAACTCACCTAATTTCATTTGCATATCTCGACCGGTTTCAGAGCAATATATAAATAGTCAGTTTTTAAGAGTTTGTCGCAATGTACACACTGTATATATATATATATATATATACATATATATATATATATACATATATATATATGTATATATATATATATATATATATATATATATATATATATATATATATGTAGTGGCTAAATTTTTATTCTTTCATTTTATACATATTTTTATCAATTATGTTGGTTGTGTTTTTTTATTATTATTCCTTGCGGTATGTTGAAATTTCACCCAGTATTGCATTTTCGGCATTCGGTAGGAATCACCGTAGCTGGGGATTGGTTTTTGAGGAAAGTAAGTAATAATATACTTTTGCCGTTGACGGGATATTTCAAGAAAGTAGAAGTTTTTCTTGCGAATATCAACTTATTAAAAAGACGAAATGACGTAGCATTGAGAGTCAAGCCGCGACGGATATACAAAGATTCCAAGAAACCAGAAGGGTTCAAATTTATTAAATAGGTACCCGAATATGATGACGTACAAACTTCAGTAAGCTGTCAGTGTTCATGTTGATTCACAGTTTATTTTGAATAAACTTGTTCATTCACCCCTGGGATTATCATTCTCCTAGACAAAGAAATAAAAACCTACATATATATATATATATATATATATATATATATATATATATATATATATATATATATTAATATATACAGTGCTTCTCAAAAGTTCCCTCACCCCCTCTTATTTTTGGAACGATTATACATAAACAAGTGAAATTTGGAAACTGAATATTAAAGGTTGTGAACTTCCCTACCAGTGATGATAGATGACGAAATCGTAAAAGATGACGTCACAAGGCCATTGTGACCAATAATTTTAAATGGAACCCTACGGCAAGCGACACCTCTTTTAAAATGTATCAAAAAAGCCTATTCAATGATACTAATTTTGTTTGTGTTTATGGCAGTTTTGGCAACTCGCTTTTCGTGAAACACATACCCAATTTCCCCAGAAGGTGAATGTTTGGGCAGGTATCCTGGGAAACCACATCGTTGGGCCTCTTTTCTTGAATACTTATTTAACTGGTGAGGTTTATCTGGAGCTGTTGCAAAACGCAATAGAACCGTTAATCCTTGAAATTTTGGAAGATAATCCAGATGAATTCGGCAATTTGGAAATAACATTCCAACAGGATGGTGCTCCTCCACTTCAGTAAGACGGTATTTGGATGAGGAGTATCGTGGTAGATGCATTGGACGACGAGGTTCAACGGAATGGCCAGCTCGATCACCAGACCTCACACCTTTGGATTTTTTTCTGTGGGGATACCTTAAATCGAAGGTTTACGCCACTGAACCTGACAATATTGACGTTTTAAAACAACGTATTGTTGCAGAATGTGAGGCAGACACATTTGCAAAAGTACGAGAAGAGTTTAAAAATAGGATATTTCACTGTCAGGAAGTAAGTGGAGAGCACTTCGAGTAATTTTTTCGAGTAGATACTGATTCTTAAATCTGTAATTAATATCGTACTGAATGGAATTTAAATTTTAATGTTTACTAATGAGCCATTTAAACTGCCATAAACACAAACAAAATTAGTATCATAGCATGGGTTTTTTCGATACCTCTTAAAAGAGGTGTCGCTTGCCGCAGGGTTCCATTTAAAATTATTGGTCACAATGGCCTTGTGACGTCATCTTTGACGATTTCATCATCTATCATCACTAGTAGGGAAGTTTACAACCTTTAATATTCAGTTTCCAAATTTCACTTGTTTATGTATAATCGTTCCAAAAATAAGAGGGGGGAGGGGACTTTTGAGAAGCACTATATATATATATATATATATATATATATATATATATATCGGATAAGGTTCTTGAATCGTAATTATAATTTATTTGTTTGGATTTTCTTGGGATTTAGATTCCAACTGGGACAGGTTTCAGTTACTCATTTTTCTTCTCTACATATACATTTAATTTGCAAAACGTTTCGCTCCTGGCCTGGAGCTTTATCAATTGTATGAACATTCATTACTGAAAATGGGAGTTTTGGTTAGTTTTTGTTTTGTTTACATCAACTGTGCAAGTACGTACCATAACCTATATATGGCAATCCGAGTATAGAGGACTGCTTGTATCACACATTATTTAAAAAAAAAATGGTTTTTAAGGCTTGCTTTGGGTTTTTTCCCCATGTACATGATTTCTGGACTATAGGTGTTGTCTTTAATTTCGTTGGTCTGCGTGATTCGTTCGATTTGAGAATGTCGGCGTGTGGTTCGATTGATTGGTCGAGCCGAGCCTGGTTTGCATTGACTAGGGTGATCTTTATTTGCGCAAGGGTAGACCTAACGCTAATCAGAACAGACAACACAATACAAACAGAATGGTACACAAAAGACATGGTCAGGCAGATACCTCAATTTCAATTCCAACCACCCCTAGACCAAAAAAAAGAATGTCATCATAGGCATAGTAGATAGAGCCCTCCATTTAAGCAGCCCCCCACTACGAGAAAATTTTCTAAATAAAGTTAGAAAAACGCTTAAAAACAACAGCTACCCAAATAATCTCATCAATAAAATCATCAAACAATGAAGGCATAAATTATACAACAACCAAAATAAATCCCCAATATGAATAACAATAATTATATCTCAATTCCATAAGTGAACGGTCTTTCGGAAAACATGAGAAACATCCTAAATGAACATAATTTCCAAGTTTGCAAATTAACAATTTCACACCCCTCTCAAAAGCAAGGACCCGAAACTAAAAAAAAAAAATCTCATCTGTAGAGTTCCTTGCAACGACTGCGAAAAACAATATATCAGTATGACATCACAATCATTGTGCAACAGAGTCAATGGCCATAAATATCTTGAAAAATCGAGTACAGCGCTCAACAAACACATACTACAAGACAACCACAACCCCAATTTTGCAGAAAGTAAAATCTTAACAATTGAAACGCATCAATAAAAAAGAGCTATCAAAGAAATGATAAACATAAAGAAGAACAAAAATGCAATGAATGATAGACGACATATAAATAATGGCAACCAAATATACCACACAGTTATATAACAAATATAAACCAATATGAACTCATATTCCCAAAAATAACTAACCCTCGCTCCCCCACAAAACAAACACTAACAATACAATCGAACAACACTCCGACAACAAATCGAACGAATCACGTAAAACAATGAAATTAAAAACAACAACTAAAGTCCAGAAATTATGTACATGGGAAAAATAAAGACAACCATACAAATAAGTTTTTTTTAAATAATGTGTGATACAAGCAGTCCTCTATACTCGGATTGCCAAATAAAGGTTATGGTACGTACTTGCAAAGTTGATGTAAGCAGTATACAAAACAAAAACTAACCAAAACTCCCATTTTCAGTAATACATGTTTATACCAATGATAAAGCTCCAGGCTAGGAGCGAAACGTTTATACAATTGATAAAGCTCCAGGCCAGGAGCGAAACGTTTTGCAAATTAAATGTATATGTAGAGAAGAAAAATGAGTAATTGAAACATGTCCCAGTTGGAATCTAAATCCCAAGAAAAACCAAACAAATATATATATATATATATATATATATATATATATATAAATATATATAAACATATATATATATATATATGTATATATATATATATATATATATATATATATATATATGAAAAGCATCAAATTATAGATAGTGACACCTATGCGGTGAAGCTTGGACCTGTCATCGTGGAATTTTAATGACACAAAATTTCGTGCACATTAATAGGTCACCAACAGATGTCAGCATAGTGGGATTGGGAAACCATGAAATAGGCTGTAGGTGAATGGTGGGCTCTCTTGGAATCGTAACAAATTCCTCTTATTCTCGTTATTTGTTTTGCGTTACTCAGAACGCACTAGGAGTACGACTATTGGTGTCGTGGATTGGCCTATGCTGACATCTGTTGGTGACCTATCAATGTGCACGATATTTCGTGTCATTAAAATTCCACGATGACAGGTCTAAGCTTCACCGCACAGATTATAGGTGTCACTATCTATATTTTGATGCTATTCACATTTTTGTACTTGCCGATAGGTATTAACTCTACGAGATATTTGATACGAATTTGAAAGAGACCACAAGGCGTCCTGATAATTGAGAAACCATGAAACAGGCTGTAGGCGGATGGTGGGCTTTCTTGGATTCGTAACGAATTTCTCTTATTCTCGTTATTTGTTTTGCGTTACTGAGAACGCACTAGGAGTACGACTATTTTTTTTAATTTTTTTATGATACAGCATTCAAAAATACATACAACCCTGAATTTTTACCCTTCTACGATCAACCCCTATTTTTCCATCGCGATTCTTATTTTATTTTCTTGCTGTATTTAGGCATTTTGTGTGTTTTTTCTAACCTCTATAACATTTTCGGGGGTCTAGACCCCCTGGACCCCCCCTCCTGGGTACACCTTTGTTAACTACGTAGGTAACCGTATCTGTCTTCGGATACAACAGTCTGCAAAAAATATGTTGGTAAAATATTTCAAATATCAATTATTATAACAAAATATTAGAAAAGACCCGAACAATTATGAACGTTTTAATAGCGGCCGAGCCTTGTTCGAACTTTCGTCCTCTTCGGTAAACATTTCCGCTGTTTCTTCGAAGAAATACAATTGCAATCCACCGGTACAAAATATAACAATTAAAGGCGATGGATAATCAAGTATTTAACTGGACCACTGTAGACATATGTCAGTCAATATATATCTCAAACCTATTTGCACAATGTTTACAATTATTGGCCAAATTAAAAAAAAACAAATAAATGACAAATGTTCTGTTGAACAATGACGGTTACAAATCTCTTGCGTCATGTAAAACATAAGTCGTAATTATATCTGCAGTTTGCAGAATTTTTGCAATTATTTAGGTAGGTTACATTTTTCGTATGAGATTGCAAAGTTACATATCCACTGAGACCGAAATTATTTTTATTTGCAACCACAATAAAAAACTTTTGTAATTATTTCAATGCTTGTGTGAATTGAAAATGGCAGCGTCGAAAAGAATGTTTGATAAATAAATTATGCATTTTTCAGAAATGTACTTGAATATATTAAACTTATTTTTCTTTCACTTATCCAATTTGCAGAATTTTTGTAATTTTTTTAAACAATTTACAATGAAAAACTTAGGAAAATGACGGAAAACAAGGTTTCGTAACTTTTACAAGGTTGAAAACTTAATGCATGTTGTAAAACATTATTACCCACTTTCCCGCACGCATTTCAGTTTTGAAAGTGTCACTTTCCCCCACTAGTGCGAGAAAAATCACTTTACCGCACTAGTGCGGGAAAGTAAAGATATGTCAAATTTAACGTTATTATATACATTTCATTGATTTAACCTGTATTTATTACTATTCTTAGTAATTTAGGTTTCAATATTTAATCTAACCTAGACTTTTTTCTTGATCCTCTATTTTTTATTATTGGAAGACTTGCTATGACAACCAAAGTATGTCGTCAAAGTGACAGATGGTATGATACTGGCAGAGATCGCTACCTATTTACGACGCCTACCTACAGGTCACAGTTTCAGACATTCCTCGGCAACATTTCTAGTAGATTCAGACATAAAACGTCTTGGAGGCTGGAAGTCAACTGGTAATGCTGAACAACTTGCAACCGATGCCGTCTCCGTCGTCGTCATCTTCATGCACTTTGCAATCTACGAGTGTTACCCTGAACATCCAGTTACCACCAACTAACTCCGCTGGACCGGCTATTCTAACTCATTTTGATAATGCAACAAAGTGTATTTTTAACATTAGTATTCATTATAATTAGTAGATTTTCATTTGAATTTTTGTATGTTGTGATAAAATATATATTTTTAATATGCTTTTGAAATATGTATGCGGTCGTAGAAAAAATAATGTTCTCAACTCATGCGTAAAGTGTCTTTCCAGCTTTGACTGCTTGCCCGAACTCCGCTCCGCGTCGTTCGGGTCAACGGCAGTCGCGTGCGGGAATGTATTACTTTCCGCACTTGTTAGAAAAATAACTATTTACAATATAAACAATGTTCCGTTCATCGCAGACTTCTGCAAAATTTTATTAGTTTGTTTTCATTAATGCACATACCACTGAAGTTTGAAAACTTTTGGAATTAATGTGAATTGAGTGTCTATATCTACTGGCCTATTATTCCAAATTGAATGATATACCTTCATTGCATGAGTAATTTGAAATGATTCAATATTCTTTGTTCTATTTGAAATTTTCCCATGAAATTTTATACGCGATTGGTTACCATCAAAATATCAAAACACATAGAGAATACGCATGTATCAATCAATTATTATTACATTGGAAAAACTAGAATTCAATGATCTAAAAATCATCTTTTGGGAATGAATTACGGAAAATCCAATGTTATGTCATAATTGACTATGGAATGTCCAGTCTAATTTATCTATTGCCAATTTTTGCTCACTCAAGGTAATTCAATCGCAATCGCAAACATTTGGTTTCATTGAAGACAATGGTTACTAATTTTTGAACTCAGAATGGATAAGACAACATTTATAAAGAGTATTTTGAGTAACAATTTTCATATTTTATCGCCTGGATTTAGTCTATTTATTATGATTATAAGCTTTTATTCAACTTTGTTGTCTATTAACTACAAATTTTGCAAATCGATTTTGAAGCATTTCTGTTAATCTGACTGGGTTGAAATTTTTTATTGACGTGTATTTCCGATGACAATACACTCTAAATATTTGATGTAATACAAATTCAAGTCGGGGTTGCAGATTTACTATCTATACAGATATAATTACATGTCCTGACTGACTGACTGACATATGATCAACGCCCAGACCAAACCTCTGGACCTAAAGAGCTGAAATTTTGACAGCGCATTCCTATGATGTCATAGATAACCACTAAAAAGGGCTGAAAAGGGGGGCGAAAGTGAAAGTACCATTAGTTCAGAAGTTAGAGTTATGGAAATTAGTATTTGGGCATATCTTTTCAGAATAAAAAATAAAGTATATCAGAGGATTTTGAAAATTCAACTCCAAAGAGGTTTAAATGGAAGTTGAAGGTTTGTATAGGGGTACCGTTAGTTATTTCGGAATCTATAAATAAATTCTGGCCCCGCCATCGGTTTTTTTACATAATATAAGTACTAGGTATGTAGGTATACTCAAGTTTTACTTGGAAAAACCCCCTAACATGAATAATTGAGTATTTTTCTGCATGGCCAATCATAATGATTTTATAATGATGATGATTCATCATCAAAAATATTCAATGGAAAACACACTATCAAGTCTACATAAGAAATGACGAACAGAAATATTTCATACAGAAGTAGGAATGATAAGTTGTATTAGCGAGAAAAAAAATTGTACAAGCCTTCTGAGCGATACTCATCCAAAATTCATACAATTGATTCGGTCTCTTGCTGAATAGTTTTTGAATCATTCAGCTATAAATCTTGCACATGAATAGCTGATAACTGGTGAAGTTGAATTCCATACCAATCAGAAACTCGCAGTACACAAGGCCTTCGTTAGAGAGATTGATTCACAGAAAGTTTCCACATTTTTCTGTGGAAAACATTTTGTTTTCTGTGGGTCTGCACTGAAATAGTGTGACATTGTGCATCTTCATGATTCTTCTATCCATATTTGATCGCCGAACTGTATTGATTTCGAAATATGCCAAAACTTGGATGTGTAGCAAAACGTGTATATATTTCAGCTATTGAAATATCGTGGATACATTTGTCCAACCTCATAAAGTTTGTGACGGAAATTATGAAAAAGTCAAAACTCTCTGTTTTAAGGGGCTGAGAATTTATGTTTTCCTACAACAAGTGTTTCATTCTTGTGTTAATCTTACGGCCTATGAATTGAAATCGTTGACCAGCAATAATAGTAAGTGGGCAACATGGAATTTTCTAGACGAGAATAGATATTGCATCTATTCGGGGAAATATGTAAATGGTTGCGAAAGATCTTCTTCGTCGACAATTATAGATATAAGAACAATGTCAAGGTGAATAAGATAGTAAGTAATGATGACGGTCGTTGTTTTTTCTGGGTTTTCGATAATTATCAATCCAAATGGGCCACTAAAATAAATGATCGTTGAATGAGAATACTCCCTAAATATATAGAAAAATGTATGAATTACTATCTCCAGTAATTGTTTTATGTTCAAAGTAGAATATTCCTTATGTGGGCAGAGGGACTAACCGGTCAGTAATTTGTATTTGCTGTTGAGCTTGAATAGTTTTGAATCTCAACTGAATTTAATTGATTATTCTAGTATTATTGTGAAACCTTTTGAATTCCTTATAATTTTTGAATATCGTAAAAAAAATCACGTCAGTTGAAATTTCAATTTTATTGAATATTCTCATTCAGAAGAGCTTGAATGAAGATTCGTCGTTTATGTAGAAAAGCTCAACTTTTTGTTTTATTTCATATTATCATTGAACACACCCTTTCCGAAAGGAATTCAGATACATTTTGATCAAGAAATATAATTATAAGTATAAAAGGTAACAGTTCTCAACAGAATTAATAAATCTGTTAGTTATTGAGAACAATGCACCAAGATCCGATGTCTTCCAGTCTCGAGAAGTCCGGACTTCAAAGGGTAGACTCCGGTAAGTGAAAAATATCTTTGTGTTTCTCTGGCAAATCTTCTATCTGCATTTCCGAACCCTAGCAAGTTGTATAAGAATTTCATAGTGATGGACATAATTTCGCAACAGCTCGGCGATTAAAAAGTCATTAAACAAGTGATTAATTAATATAAAAAGCCGGCCGGCACCTGAAAGGCCGTCTGATACAGATGTTCAATTATGATTATTTCAGTTTTTGATGGTGAACTTTTTTAACTTCTACGTTTTGATTGCTGATAAATTTCACCTACAGTGTAAATACGTTCTTGTATTACATCATTCTGATGTATCAATTTGATAGTCGTTATGTTGTTAGATCCTGAAATCATTCTTATTCAATTATTTGAGCTGTTAAGTCTAACCATTTATATTTCCTGAATTACTCGATTTGTGCTTATATCATCACATAGTTATTTTGCCGTGTATTATATTATAAAATTTGATACTTGAGACCTACCTTTAATAGTAATACCAATTTCGTAAATTGTAGAGGTAACAACACCATATTGCAAAGAGAATTATAAGCAATACTTTGGAAGAACTCCAAGTCATGACTTTAACTTTGTTCGATTGTGAATAGTACGGTTCTGATTTTGTTCTTGTTGTATATTTTACTATTACAAAACCTAATTGTATATTCGAGCATTCGTTATTTCTAAAATAAAGACGAAGTGGCCTGAATTATTCATATATTTATCAACTACGAATATTGATAACTGGCCATGGTCAAAATGGTGTTAATTATTGATAAAGTTTCTGAAAATTTGAGCTAGACCTCATTGGATTCGAAATGACGTGTAGAAAAATATATTTTGATTATTTTATGGCACATAAAAAATATGATTAACAAATTAAGAGGAAAAAAAACGCATTTAGTTTTTCACAAATAATTCGAAAATTATTTATAATTAAGAAATTTGAAGAAGAAATTCTTAAAGAGGGGGCAATTTCCAATAAAAAACCGGAACTCTATCTCAAATATTAATAATTTTAATTTGACGCCGAAAATAAGGCTCCGCGCAACAGTTGCGAAGGCAGTATACCACATGAAAAATTATAGTAATAAATATCAATTTACACATTTGAAAAAATTATGCTGTCATCTGAACCCTTGAAAGAAGGAGTCCCGCTGGAAAAAATTCTTATGTTCATTTTTCAAAAAGTTAACTAACAAGATTTTTTCCGACCTCCGTTTTCACAAATGGCGACATAAAAGTTAAAATAATTGAATTGTAAATTTTTGCTTTTATATATATATAAATATAAATATATATATATATATATATATATATATATATTATTGAGAAGATCACGTAATAAAAGTTTATGATAGTTTTTTATTTTGTTTATTGAAATTGTTTAAAGTTAAAAATGAATGAAATATTAAAAAAACTATGTAATTTTTTTTACAAATGTTACAATTATTATGGTATTGCCGTTTTCGCAACTAACAATGGCATTAAGTAACGCTGGGTAAGATTTTTTTACGTCATTTGATAATAAATTATTTATGAACAAATAGAAAAGTTGATTTTTTCTTAAAAACAATTTTTCATTGTTTATATTTTTTTTATATTTCTATTGATTAAATAATTGGTTAAAAAATTATTTTTTCTTTAAAAATCATAATTGGCATTTGTCAATAGGCTAACAAAAACTTTTTATCAATAATTTCATTATTTATTGATTTAACAATTTGTTATAAATAAATTCTGACTAACATTATATTTCCAATTACAGGAACAGCCATTTGTAACAAAATACTGAAAAAAATTCAAAAATATTACTTGAAACCGAAGTTACCACGTCCACTTGATTTGTTAAGTAACAAACTGATATAACTTTCAAACTGTTAGAGATACGATAATGGACATTCAAGTCGTTTTTATAAAGGATCAATGGATCTTTGGAATGAGTTTAAGACCAAGTTTGTAGCTATTGTTGATCAGCTGTTATATGCATTTATTTATAAAAATTTAAGATTTTTTTGACATTTTCGTATCTTTTATGACATAACTTGTTAAAAAATGCAAATACAGTAATGGACCCGAATTTTGTTCACTGATAAAATATCTGCCAAATTAATTTTCAATCATATCCATATTTCTTGTAGTTTAAATTATATACGTGTTTTAAGTAATATTTATCAAACTCGTGTTGAATTCAAGTCAGACTTTCTCTATTGATTATGGTACTTCAACTTTTGGCAGCAAATATTTTTTCCTATAGTATTCTTCTTTCGTTTCGAGAAAAATTTTAGAGATACAGCCGACAATTTGATCGGAAAATCTATTTGATTTTTAATAAACAATAGCTGCACTTTCAATTAGAAGGTACTATAAATTATTGTAAAATATAAATATAAAATGGAACGCGAGTTTGATAAATATTACTTGAAACACGTTTATGATTCAAACTATGAGAGACATGGGTATGATTAGAAGGTAATTTGGCAGATATTTTGTCAGTGAAAAAAACTGGAAAGTCCATTACTGTATTTGCATTTTTTAACAAGTTATAAGTCATAAAATATACGAAAATATAAAAAAATCTTCAATTATTATAAAAAAATGCATATCACCGCTGATCAACAAGAGCTACACACCTGATCTTCAACTAATTTAAAAGATTAATTATTCCTTCATAAAAACGACCTGAATGTCCATTATCGTATCTCTAATAGTTAAAAAGTTATATCAGTTTGTTACTTAACAAATCAAGTGGCCGTTATAACTTCGGTATCGTGTAATATTTTAAATTTTTGTTTCAGTATTTTGTTACATATGGCTGTTTCTGTAATTCTAATAACTTAAAAAAAAAATAATGTAAGTCAGAATTTGTTTATAACAAATTTTAAATCAATAAACAATGAAATTATTGATGAATTCATTTTTGTAACCCTATTGAGAAATGCCAATTATAATGTTTAAAGAAAAAATAATTTCTTAACTAATTATTTAAACAATGAAAATAACAATAATCGATAATAAACAATAAAAAAAAACAAATTTGTTTTTTTTAATCATCATTTGATCATGACAACAAAATGGTAAAAAAAATACAGTAAACTTGTCTATTTGTTCATAAATAATTTATTAGCAAATGACGTGAAACAATCTTACCCAGCGTTACTTGATGCCATTGTTATATGCGAAAACGGCAATAACATGGAATGCTACCTCATTTTTTTAATATATCATTCATTTTTTACTTTAAACAATTATGATAAACAAAATAAAAAACTTTTATAAATTTTTATCATGTGATCTTTTCAATTACATATATAAGAAAGACTCCAAGGAGCGAAAAGTTCATAAGTCAATTATTTAAACTTTTATTTCGCCATTTGTGAAAACGGAGGTTGGAAAAAAACACATAGTTGAACAGATAATGGCACGGGGAGGCACATCAACTCAGAAATTTCAAATAATATAGGGGGTCAAGTGCACATCAATGAAAAAATAATTCAATTCTCTTCTCAACCATCCAATATTTTTTTAATTTTGCCAATTCTTTTTTTCACAATATGCATTTTAAATTTTGTTACTCTTGACATTTCAAATACATATTGTAAAAAAACGTATTGACGACATAAAATAAACACTAGCTGGTTGAGAAGAGAATTTTCAACGATGTGCCACTCGACCCCCCATGCTATTTGAAATTTTGACCCTCCGCATTACCTATCTAGCAATCCCAATATATTCAATTTCAGAAAGTAGTATCGAAGATATCATTCAGAATGGTTTGTGTCCCATTGTTCTACGTCAAACCGTTCAAAAGTTAACAGAAAGCGGAGTCCATGAAAATGTATATGTCCTTCCTTAGTAGTTAGGAGCAACCGAACATCAACCAATACATGTCACGGCTCCATTTTTGCGCCTGCGCATCAATTTGACGTTGCCAATCAGAGAGACCGAGCGATCGTCATACTTAATTTGTTTTGGCTGCACATTTGATGTCTTTATTATAAATATTGGTACTTAATACATATATGGAATTATTATAGTTCTATATATATATATATATATATATATATATATATATATATATATCTGTGTTTCTTGGACCTTGCTTCCATTTCGGCGCACTTGTCCAGCTCTCCCGCAGTAGAGGCTTCGTCCGATGGGTGCAGTGGTTTTGCTCGAAGCAATACTGCACCCAGAGTGTGTCTATGATTATTCAAACTATTTAGTGTTGGTGATTGCAGGTACTTATGGCGGCTAAGAATATTCGTTAGTTCATTCTGGATTAGTCACCATATATTCAATTTTATTATATATATATATATATATAATTAATATATGGTGAATATATGTGACTAATCCAGAAAACTAACAATATTTTAGCCGCATACAATATATATATATATATATATATATATCACCATATATAATTATATATATATATATATATATATATATATATATATATATATATATATACATATATATATTATATCGGAAATTGTACTTGAACCTTAATTATACCGTGTGATACAAGCAGTCCTCTATTCTCGGATTGTCACATATAGGTTATGTACTGAATGTTTATACAATTGATGGAGCTCCAGGCCAGGAGCACACCGTTTTGAAAATTAAATGTATATGTAGAGAAGAAAAATTCGTAATTGAAACCTGTCCCAGATGGAATCTAAATCCCAAGAAAAACCAAACAAATATATATATATATATATATATATATATATATATATCTATATATATATATATATATATATATATATATTGTTATGATGGGTTGTTAATATGATTTTAATTTATATATATATGTTTTGTGAATTTATTTCATAGATTATGATTTCTGAGTCCCTATCATAACAAATAACAAAAAACTCCAGCTATGTTATGTTACCTTTCTCTTCTTCAACCTTTTTTACCTCATCCCAGCTCAGTCAGGTACGCCTATGAATCACTCCTTCTCAGTAGCCGGTTCCTGTAATCGGTGTTGCCTACTATGGCACTGACGATTCGATAAGAAAAGCTGTTCAGTGGAGAAAAGTGGGGTTAGAAATTGAAAAATGAACACCAGTTCTGCAGAGAATAATCAAATTGTTGGTTTTTATTCAAATCTATACTTATAAATACCCTACTCTGCGATAGCTACCTTATACTAGCAAAACAATGATATAAAATAGTGCAGTTTGAATGTTTGTGACAATGAAAAATTAATGAAGAAAGTTTAAACTTATTATCAGCCTTTTTGCATGGAATTTTATGAAAGTTCAAACCAAAACAAAGTAACCTGTGGTTTAGGCACGTAAAAGTTATTGGTTTAATGTGAAAGTAGCACTTTGATGAGTTCGGATATTAGTATACCTTGTTGCTGCCTTTCGATTGAAGTTTTCAGTCCAATAGACGTATTTCTGGGATTTCAATGACAGCTAACCTGCACTCCTTCAAAGATTTATCCTCTAGACCAGGTAGGTGGAATTTTAATTGTCTATTCACTTCTTCAGTTCTGCTTTTCGAGACTTTTACTCGTTCGGAAATTTTTTATAACGTGTTTTCTTGTATTATCTATTATGCTTTCCTTTCAATTTTCAACGTGGCTCCACTTTTTTAACTTTTTTCAATCTCCTCCAGAACTTGTTATCCTGATCCATAGCAACACTCACAAATTTTTATTTTTTCACAGCTTTTCGAATTTGTATTACTTCCTACCGGATTATTCGTTGCTCTAATCAATATTAATGATTTTATGAATGATATCTACTTCTAACTCTTACAGACTATTTACAAATTTTTATAAAATCATAATTTTTCAATTTTTGCCATTACATTTTATTGTATATCATCACTTTTCCCCCACAAACTCTTTCGAATCCCATTGGTGGGTTTTCTGTTGATGTGAATTGTCATAAAGAATGTTCAAAACTTATCTATACGTTGATCTTGCTTTAATTCAATATTTGCCATAAATTTCAATTTTGATATTGTTTAATCGTGGATTTCCGTTAGATATATCGTTCGATATAGATTTTTGATACCAGAACTACTTCAGGAATTCCCCTCTTCATACATATGTATCGACTAGAGCATAGTATACGGTTCTATGGTGGTGAAAAAGGTAGAGAAAATCGTAAAATAACATATCATCAACGATAATAATTAAAATAACTAATAATAATAATGATAATTGTAGGTTTAATTACTTTGCAACATTTCCCAACATACAAATATATAAAGGATAGCCTAAGGCCAAAACAATTGAGATCGATTTGGAGCTAATAGATGAATGCGCATGCGCCAATATAAAATTATCTTTTCGATCAAAGACGCGATTTTGTTCTTTCATCTCGTTCTACTAGTCATTGTTTCACGTGAAAAATTATCGAAGTATGACAAGCTCATTTCGTATGTTGTGAAATTCCACTATGATCATATAACCACCAAATTTTGAATTGGCTATAACAAACTAAAAAGTGGTATGACATTGAATGTCTTGCAATCGTTAGTTCAAATTGAATCAATTACCAATAAAATTGAAGAACTTGATTGATCCATGGTCAAAATGTCCAATGAATAACCTAACTTCAAATATTCATATCCTATGTCGTAATTTGAAAGTTGTTCATGCGCAGTTGTTTTCGAGCACCCGTATTTGAAAGGACTGCGCTCAATCTCCAAACATTGTCATCAACCAGTAAACCATCCTCACCGTTCTCGATACTTTATATACTATAATGTGTGTGTATTTCTAGAAGTTTCAAATGAAGAAGTCATAATGGTTTCAGTAAAATAGTTTTTTTCGAATTCACATGAAGAACATTACTTATGAAGACTGGAAAAAAACAGTCGATAGAAAAAACATTATGATTATGGGAAAGATCTGGCATTTGTGTCCCCATTTTGTTTGAAAAATAAAATTTGAATCCTGAAACAAATAAAAAGAGTTGTTTCACTCTTTTTAGTTGGAAAGTTGCGAAAGTTTGTGATTTCCACGTCTGGTGAGCTTTTCGATCTCTTACTTGAACTGTTTACACGAAATGCAAAAAAAAAGCTTAGAATCTTCTAGATTTTTTTTAAGATATCGTTGAATACTGGTTTATTAGTAAGTTCCCGATCTGAATTTGAAGTCTTAAAATTATTACAGAACAACACTCAATAAACGATAGAAAATAGTCAATGTCTAATATTATTTCACGTGGTTCCATCACGTTTCACTAAAAATCAAAGAAAACCTACGAAAACCTTCAAAATTCACGATGAGTTTATGCGGAAATTCTAGCAATATGATAGTTGAATTTTACTTACAGGTGCTTCCATCACTCCTCCAGCTAGACCTGTTAAGCAGGATGCCACGAAAATCTGCCAGGCATCTGTAGAAAAATAATACATCAACCAGGCGATCAAAATCGGAATATTCACCAACTGCATCGTCAATCTCCTCCCGATGGATTGTGTAATATATCCAGAAATTAGTGCACCCAATGGTACACAAATGTAATTTATGGACCCTGAAAAAACCTGGAGATAGTATCGGGGATCACAGAAAATTCAGTAATCTGGTTGAATACTAATAGAGTAAAATCCCAGAGCCGACAAACCTACGTCATTTTAGAAAAGCTGAAATTCTGTATATCAGTAGTGTGATATGTAGTTAAGAACGTATGCGTACTTTCTAGCTTGAAAGCGGGGCCCTTTTACAGGTAGCAGGTGAAACAGATACATAGAAAGCTTAATCACCTAAGTTAAGGTTGAGATAGACAGATAGATAGATAGATTTATTCATCCTTTGATCTACATTATATAGATGGGGCAGGTCATATTTCTAAAGAACATATAAAATGTATAAAATAATAAGTTTATTGTAAAATGAAAAAATAAAAACAATACTAAATGACATGAAAACACATTAACAGGTCAGGTCAGGTCAGTTGAACAAACGCCATATATGGAGATATAGATAAAAATTAAATAAACAAATTTATAACATTAAAATATATTAAAATAAATTCGTTACAATGAAAGTGATCCCGCATTACCAACCTCAAGTGTGAATTCATCTACTGCGTGAAAATATTTCTCTGTTAGGAATAGTTTTAACTGTTTTTAACCGACGAAACCAAAAAAAAGGAGTTTCTCTAGTCGACGCGTATATTTTTTTATTTTTTTTTATGTATGACCACGCATAACTTTTTACAGAGCAGTTCGATTCCGATGATTGTTTTTCCATTGGATAGGGTGTACTTCGAAGTTAGTACACACACAAGAAAATCCATACCTAAGGGTAGCAAAATGAAAGATTTTGATCGTTCACTCTCTGAATTTTGGTCCGTTAACCGATTCTATCAGGCAAAACTTTGTAGTGGGTTTTCCGATTTGGATGATTCTTTTTTTATTAGATAGGGTATATGTCATAGTTGATCATATTTGGAATGAAATAATTCGTCCCTATGGGTAGACAAATAGGGGATGATTGATTTTTCACTTGTGAACATTGGCACACATAAGATATCTAAAAACCCTGGTGTTTGCACTTATACCTGTAGATGTTTGGGATCGACTTGGCCTACTTCATAATAGAGATTACTAGCGTGTCAGATGGCGCCAATTTCGTTTTAGTTTCAATTCAGTAACTGGGTATATTTATTTCCTCAGCTCTCTTTTTGAGGAGAACTGTTCGCGGGTTCTGATTCTAGCTTTGCTATTGGTTGAAAAGAGACATCTGTCGAACTTCACCAATAGCAAAGTTAGAATTAGAAGCCCCCGAACATTGCACAAAGAAGGCATTGTCGTGTTGTTTTCGTATTTTGTACCATTTGGATTTGAGCTTAACTGCATTTTGACAGACGGAGAATTGGAAAAGAAATTGTCATTTAATTGCAGATCATATAAAATTCAATGCATACAATATGATGAACTATGAAAATATCATTATTAGTCAATTCGTCAAGATTTGTACTTGCTTTTGGTACTGAATACAGGTGAATACTCGAATCTGCAATACAAATGTGGCCTATTCTACAAAAAGTATCATTACATATTACACTACCTGAAAATAAACAATTCCTCGCGCCCTAATGAACTGATGAACGAGTGATTTTTTGAAGAACAAACTCAGGAATAAGCTAAGCAAGATTTCAAATCAAAGAGATGAAAAACGCATGAATACCGACAAAACACTGAAAATAATTGCATCTAAGATGCTGCAGATGTCAGAAATTAAGTTCTGACATTAAGCGAGAATATAAACAAACATTTTTGGACGGCGCCATCTACCACAGACTACCACAGACTACCACAGAGAGAAGCTCTGTTGAAGTAACAGGTGGTGTCCCCTCGAAAATCTAAGCAATATCGAATCAGTTCATTCACCAGGGTTTTAAGACATCTTAGGCACACATATGTAAATCCTCCTACATCCGTCACAATAATTAGCAGTTTGCATATCTTCCGAAAAAAATATATGTTATTCTACATCGTACATCATTTATTTCTGTGCAATTGGGGAAATCCATTACGAATATTTCACTCAGTAATAAATTAAAACATGAACTGGGATTCAAATTTACATGTAAACGCGCCGCTTCTCCGCGCCTATATTGTGACGTCAGATGGTTCCAGTTATTTTATTGTTTCATTAAGGCCCGGTATTTTCACCTCCGGTTATATTAGGAATAAATTAACCACCGGCTAGAATATGCTTTTGTTCAACGTTTATTGATCACGCAAAAGCACATTCTAACCATTGGTTAATTTATTCCCAGTATAACCGGAAGTGAAAATACCGGGCCTAAGAATATTAGAGTCTATTAGTATCAGGCTCTTCGACATCGACCTAAACGTTCTGGATATTCAATTTGCTTGTGTTTGTGATATAATGGAAGGCAAAACCAAAGGATTTCAGAAATATTGTATTGGTTCAATGTGCAATAATACGTCCTCTAGTAGTCATAAATGTGAGGTTATCTACGGTTTTCCAGCCCCGATTTCTGACGTGTAGAGAGTCGCAGTTGGGATGGAGGAAATTTTACGCGCAGCGTTGCCCAGTTTCCCAAATATCATAGCCATGATTTTGATGCTTATTTGTGCATTATTTCCCCAATAATGAATGATTGTTGATGATTTTCGACCATGATTCATAGATTAATTCTTGAGACAATTTGCAAAAAATGTCAATTTCCAAATCACGAAGTCATTATGAATAGCCAAAAAGCAAATGAGTCTTCAATAAAAGACTAAGTTTCATATAATTCATATATATTGTAAAACTGTGAATTTTAACACATTTTTGCTTTAATCTCGGTTAATACTGGACGAGCGTTAACAATTTTTTCATCAAAACGATCTGAGTAACCCTTAGTGTCGAATCAATTTGGAGCACCGTCCGGAAGACAACAGAAAATAGAAGCTGTAATTTTTGACATATTTTCGCTTATAACTCTAAAAATATTTTCATTAAAACAATCTGAATAACCTGTAGAATGCACCTATACTCTCAAATCAATTTGAAGCGCCGAAATTTTTTCCCCGGTTTTAAATCTGAATATTTCAAAGTTAATATTGGACGAACTGAAATATTTTTTTCATCAAAACATTTGAAATAACCGACAGAACGCACCTATAGTTTCAAAACAATTTGGGACCCCGTCTGGAAGATAGGAAATGGATAAAACTGTAATTTTTGACATATTTTCGCTTTTATTTCGGTTGATACTGGACGAACGTTAACAATTTTTCACTGAATATGTCAAAGTTAATATTGGACGAAATAAAATATGTCAAAAACGGCAGCTTCTATTTTCTCCTGCCTTCCGGACGGTGCCCCAAATTGATTTGAGACTATGGGTATATTCTATGGGTTACTCAGATCGTTTTGGTGGAAAAAGTGTTAACGTTCGTCCATTTTCAACCGAGATAAAAGCGAAAATGTGTCAAAAATGACAGTTTTTTTTTTTCCCCTTTGGTCAAAAATTACTCATCGTTCGGCTATTACCTTTGGAAAAATCAGTAAAAATATGCCAAAAATTATGTTATTATATTTAATGTTTTCACTCATAACCATAACACATAACTACGAAAGATTCATCCGAATTGACTTCTTAGAATTAATCTATGAGTCATGGTTGAAAATCATCAACAATCATTCATTATTGGGAAAAAATATGCACAAATAAGCATTAAAATCGCGGCTATGAAATTTGTAAAACTTGGCAACGCTGCGCGTAAAATTTTCTCCATCCCAACTGCGATTGAAAACTGAAGGTAAACAAAACAGCCTCCAAACTAGACAGTTACAACCATTTGACGTCACACCAATAGAAGGCGTGTTTGCTATCACGTGATGACATCGACAAATTGTACAAATTTTAAGAGTGGATTTTACAATATATATGAATTATATGAAACTTATTCTTTTATTGAAGACTCATTTGCTTTTTGGCTATTCATAATGAGTTCATGATTTGGAAATTGCATTTTTTGCAAATTGTCTATTACATTCTATGAAAGGATGGAATTATATACAAAGTGATGCAATCAATTAACCAGAACTTCAAAAATTAATTTATATTATACAGTGCTAGTCAAAAGTCCCCTCCCCCCTCGTATCTTTTGAACGGGTATACTTATAATAATGAAATTTGGAGGGTGGAAATAAACGGATGTAGGCTTCTCAACTGGTCATAACAGGTGACGCAATAGTCATAAATGACGTCACAAGGCCACTGTGACCAATAATTTTAAATGGGACCCTATGGCAAGTGACAGCTCGTTTGAAAGGTATTGAAAATACCTATTCAGTCATACCAATTTTGTTTGGGTTTCGGCTGATTTTGATTGATAAATTGAAGAAATACGAAAATTATAGTTTCGCATTTAATTAATAAAGATTTTAAAGTACGCCTCTGGTTAATTGTCAAAAAGGTTGACGTTTTTGAATTCTCTACTTGTCAAAAGTGTTTATACCTTGAAAATTTACCTAAGCTATTGTTTAAGGAGACGTTTAAGTGTTTACATAGGCAAAATGGTACGTACTGTAGCCGACAAAGTAGCAGCTATCTTAATAATTGGTGAATGTAGAAACAATTTCCATGCAGCGGAACGACTGTTTAATGAGAGGTACCCCGATCGCCCTATATCGAGGGTTTATTTGAGGGAGCTTCTTCGGAAGTTTGAAGCATCAGGTAGTGTTCAAGATGCCAAACGATCTGGTCGACCAACAATTAGTGATGACAAAAAAATTGACATAATTGAGAAATGGTAGTAAACCCTACTTCTTCCACAGCCCAAGTTGCGTCTATCTGTGAAGTCAGTCAAAGGACAGTACATAGGGTGTTGGCTAAAAACAAATTTCATCCATACAAATTAAAAATGGTGCACCAACTTTCAGATGATGACCCCGACCGAAGACTAGAATTCTGTGAAACTATGTCCAATAAAATGAACCAACAACCAGGCTACATACAGACAATTTGTTTTAGTGACGAAAGTACTTTCTTTCTCAATGGAATGTTAACACTCAAAATGTGAGGTATTGGAGTGACACAAACCTCACATCTTTCGTGAAAAACATACCAATTTCCAGAAAAGTAAATGTTTAGGCAGGTATTTTGGGAAACCACATAGTTGGGCCTCTTTTCTCAATGCTAACTTAACCGGTGAATGTATCTGGAGATGTTACAAAATGATATTGAGGCGTTAATTTGAAATTTAGAAGATAATCCAGATGAATTCGACAACTTGGAAATAACGTTTCAACAAGATGGTGCTCCTGCACACTATTACGGTGCAGTAAGACGTTACCTAGATGAAGAATATCGTGGTAGATGGATTGGGCGACGAGGTTCGATCGAATGGCCAGCTCGGTCACCGGACCTTACACCATTAGATTTTTTCTATGGGGTACTTGAAATCTAAGGCTTACGCTACAGCACCTGACAGTATTGCCATTCTGGGAAAAAACGAATTGTTGAAGAATGTAGGCAATTTCCGCTGACACACTGGGACGAGTACGACAAGAGTTTAGCAATAGGATGCATTACTGCCAGGAAGTAGATGGAGCACATTTTGAACACTTATTATAAGAACTGGTTCTTAAATCTTTATTAATTAAATGCGAAACTATAATTTTCGTATTTCTTCAATTTATCAATCAAAATCAGCCGAAACCCAAATAAAATTGGTATGACTGAATAGGTATTTTCAATACCTTTCAAACGAGCTGTCACTTGCCATAGGGTCCCATTTAAAATTATTGGTCACAGTGGCCTTGTGACGTCATTTATGACTATTGCGTCACCTGTTATGACCAGTTGAGAAGCCTACATCCGTTTATTTCCACCCTCCAAATTTCATTATTATAAGTATACCCGTTCAAAAGATACGAGGGGGGGAGGGGACTTTTGACTAGCACTGTATAACAATACATAGTTAAAGTAGATAATCATATTATTTAACAGTTAATAGTTGAAGTAAGCTAGGTAAGTCAGTATTTTGGAAGTAATAAAAAATTAAGTAGGTAGTAATTAGTAGATTTCAGCCACAAAAAATTGAAAAATAAAAACTTTTTAACAAAAAATTAAACCGACGAAAAAATCAACTGAAAAGCAAGAAATAAAATGAACCTTCTTAGTCTCAATGATAATTGAGCTCCTAAACTAATGTGAGTAACTAATTTTGAGTCGGCGCCAAACAAACTAGCAATTGAATTAGGTAAAGCGTAAAATGATGGCAGCGAGATGCACAGCGGCGTTTTGATTACTTCTTCAAACTAATATAATGATCTTCGATAATTGTTTGTTTGGCGCCGACTCAAAATTAGTTACTCACATTAGTTTAGGAGCTCAATTTTCATCAAGACTAAGAAGGTTCATTTTATTTTTTTCTTCCAGTTGATTTTTTCGTTAGTTTATTTTTTTGTTAAAAAGTTTTTATGCAAAAACTTGAGATGACAGTGTCTTTATATCGCTTGCCAACATGTTATAGAGACGGATACCAACAAACATAGGAGACTTTTCATACTTTGCATGATGGTGTTTTTGGGTAGTAGGATTTCTGATCTCGATTCTAGTTTCCTTCTATTTTCATGGATATACATTAATGTTTTCAAAATGAACATACATGCAACAGTTAGTATTTCATTTTGTTGAAAAATCTCTCTACATGACGTTTTGTAATCTAGATTGAAGATCAGTCTCAGCAATGATTTCTGTTTTATGAAAATTCTGTCTATTTTAGAAGCTAAACCCCAGACAGCAATGTTGTAGTAAATAATTGAATGAAACTTGACAAAATTAACTGATATCAATGATTCAGTATCTAATTTATTCTTTAGGGATTCAATGAGATAATACGATGAATTCAGCTTCTTAGATGTGAACTCTATATGTTCTCGCCAAGTGAAATGTGAGTCAATTATTAATCCTAAGAATTTTGTTAAGCTCGTTTATACTAAAGATTCATTCCGAAAAAAAAACATGCATGCTACGAGATGAATTTGAAAATTACATACAGTTTGTTTTCCAAGGTTTAATTATCAGTCTATTTCTATAACACCAGTCATCAAATTCGTGTAGGACTGAGTTGACGAAGTTATTCATCTCTTCTGATGTTTTACTCGAAAGAATGATGGCAGTGTCATCTGCATACATATTATCGCCCTATTACTTATGTTATTAGGTAGATCATTTACGTATAATAGAATTATCAGTGGCCCGAGAACACTGCCTTGTGGTGTCTCAGTTATTACAGGGAACTTATCCGACATTTTGTCATTTGTCTGTTTCACCTGGAAATATCTATTTGTCAAGAAAGATACAATCAACTGATTAATGTTTCCTCGAATACCCAGGTTAAATAGTTTTTCTGATGAGAATTTAATATTCGAGGTGTCGAAGGCTCTACTTAAATCGAGAAAAATTCCTACCACAATGTTTGTTTTATCAGTTTCTGTCGAGCGGTTTTTTCTATATCCGTAATGGCACTTTGTCATTAGATCAAATGTTTCCATGTAATCGTTTATTCTACGAGATACATTTTTTTAATTATGAGGTATGATAATATTGAGACACTCAATATAGCGAGTTAACCGAGCAGTCTAATGCGCCAGATTTGAGAGATTTAAGCTCTGGATCTCGAAACGAAGCGTGGGTTCGACTCCACCACCACCTTACGGTTTTTTTACATTTTCTCCTTTTGAAATTGAGAAATAATTTGTTTTGGGACGAATACTCAAATAAAATAAAACATCAAAACAAATCATTTCTCAATTTCGAAGCGAAAAAATTAAAGAAAAACCTTCAGGTGGTGGGATTCGAACCCACGCTTTCTTTCGAAGTCCAAAGCTTACATCTCTCAAATCTGGCGCCTTATACCGCTCGGCTTTCTCGGTATATTAGATGTCAGAATATTACTATAATTTAACATAATCGAGTAAGGTTTTTGTGTGATTTTTGTACCTTCTACTTATAAAAGGGCCCCGCTTTCAGGCTAGCAAGTTTGCATACGTCCACAACTACATATCACACTATTAGTACTAAAAATTTCAGCTTTGCTAAAATGACGTAAGTTTGCTGGCTCAGGGATCTTGTTCTATCCCTTTCAGACCCAAGGTCACAAACATTGTTTTTTCTGTGCGAAAATCACATTATATGCTCCAAGGCATGAAATTGAAGAGGTAAATCATGTTTTTGAATTCAAAGGAAATTCAAGAGGATTTCAAGGACACTCACAATTGTTTTATACCGCTGCGAACAATTAAGCTCCACAATTGAGATGTGGTTATCATCGAACAAGAATATGTTGTAAAACAGTTTTTTAAGAAATTTATTTTATGAAATTCCATGGATGCTTTAGGCTTTCACTGATGGGCCAGTGATCGAAGCAGTCATATTTCTTATCTTTACATGGCATTGGTGTACATATGGATTTCGTAGTTTTCATCTTTCCTTTCGCGTATCTTCGTACCACACGACAGTAATTCGGCCAATTCCAATCTGAAGTCTAGCAGATCCTTCATGTTTTTCGCAGCAATCCATTTTTCTGGAATCTCTGCGGTTTACAATACCCAAATCGAATAGGTGAAGAATGAATTTTATTGGTCATTTCTTCGTCTTGAAGAAAGTTCGGTAACAACAACATATCACAAACATCTACACCGCCCATTTTTCCATTGTAAGTTTTCACAACCTTTGGACAAGGAACTCCTCTACGAACCTTCTGAATTTTATCCCATCTAGTTACTTCATCCATTGGATTCGCTCCAAAAGCTGGGGAAGCCATCACCACGCACTTATTGTCCTTCCATTTAGTCAAACATAATTTTTTATCATCTCTGACCACCGAATTAGTATCTCCCCTTGACATATTATTATCAGTTTTGATAATGCAATTCTTACCCAGTCTAGTATTATTCACTATGGTCCCAGTTCCTTCCATGCCAATACCTTTCAGTTTTTTGAAATGTTGAAAAGTATCTGTCAAAAAAGATGTAGCTCCCAATTGGTAGTGATTCCACAAAACGAGTGACTAAAGCTGGACCCAAACCAGTTCTTTAGATGAAAGTCGTGTGGTATTACTCTGATAAATTTCAAAATCAAGCACTACATGGCGGGGTTTATTTTTTACATATTGTCGAACAGGGAAACAGTCCAAAAAAAACATCTGCCCATCAACGGAAAATGAACCATTTGTTGGTCTTTGTATCTATAAGCAGCGTGATCTGACTCCAATCATGGGTTGAACGTTCCACAAACTTTCTTGTATCGTCGGGAACGTTAGAATAAACTACAATGTGAAGAATATCGCGTAAAAGGAAGAATCTGTCTCTCGACATTTGATCTGCTATTGCTGGAAAAATGAATTTCTCACTCCAATACAAACGAATTCCATGCAGCCATGCTTGCATGAATTCCGAAATTTGTTTTGATCTCCGTTGGTGGAACAGCTGGCTCGATCTCTCTTCCGATTCACCCTGTATCTGCTGAAGTATCCGCAAAGAGATAACACTTCATTTGTATCAATGCAATCCATGTTATTTTTGGGTCCATTCTTATTATCGAAAAAATTCGACTCCACGACTGTTTGCTGTATTTTTTGCAAGTTCACTCAGTCTCATGTTCATCTCTAGATCATCAACATCTGATTCATTGTCGACCTCGGAATCGTCCAATAAATCAATAACATGTCTCTCCTCTGTAGGGAAAAAATAACGAATTATCAACACCCGCGATATTCCTGACTCCCAATGCTTACACCTGTGATATCATGAAATCAACCAATTCCAGAAGTCATATTTATTTATTTTTAACCGACGAAATCAAAAAGGAGGAGGTTCTCTAGTCGATTCATATATTTTTTTTTATGTATGATCACGCATTCATTGGATAGGGTGTACTTCGAAATTGGTCCCCTTTGAATGTGAAAAAAAATCCTCCCCTAAGGGTAGCAAAATGGAGGATATTGATCGTTCACCCTCTGAATTTTGGTTCGTTAACCGATTCTATCAGGCATAACTTTGTACTGGATTGTCCGATTTGGATGTTTTTTTTATTAGATAGAGTGAAAATAATAAAATAATTTCATCCGTCCAGTCGGGATTCAGATCGCAACATAGTACTACCACAGCTCTTCTTTCAATTACAGACGATTTTTTTAGAGCGGTTGATGAGGGCTGTGTTTCCTGTTTAAGTTTTGCTCGACTATAGCAAAGCGTTCGATACAATCGACCACGTTATCCTCTGTCAGAAGCTAGTTGCTTTCGGCTTTTCGCTGGATGCAGTACGCTTGATAAAAAATTATTTGTCAGACCGAACCCAGAAGGTAACTCTTGATGGAGCAATTTCAGAGGCATTATCTGTAACTAAAGGCGTACCGCAGGGGTCCATTCTTGGACCCTTATTGTTCAGTCTTTACATATCTGACTTCCACCTTTTCGCCAACACTTGTACAATACACCACTATGCCGATGACACCCAGATTTACTTTTCATTTCCCATTCGTGACCAAGACTTGGCACAAACTCAAATCAATACTGATCTCCAAACCATCTTCGATATATCTACAGCCCATAAACTCAAACTCAATCCAAAAAAGTCTGCAGTGATGCTATTCGGCACCAAAAAGAACAGAGAAGTCTCAATGAACACCATACAAATTCGCCTAGACGATGTCTCTCTTCCAAATGTGGAAGAATTCAAAAACCTAGGACTCTGGCTTGATCCTGAGCTAAGATTTACTAAACACGTCAGCCACCTCAGCCAATCTTCCTACAACGTCTTGAGGCATTTTACCCTAATAGGGACTTACTCTCAACGGAATTGAAGATAAAACTTTGCGAGTCGCTAATATTTTCTAAAATCTCCTACCGTGACAGTATATACGGTTCAGCTTTACGCCAAAATGATTGTCACCGCCTACAACGTATACAAAATTATTGCCTGAGGTTTTCTTTCGGCATTCGTAAATACGACCGTATAACCGAGCAGATGAAGAAATCAGGTTGGCAGAATCTAGAAAAACTTAGGAAATTACACCTTCTCACAATTACCCACAAAGTCCCAACAATCCAACGGCCAGATTACCTCTTCAAAAGGCTAAAAACATTTTCGGACCTGAACAGATTTTCCACTCGCAATAGAACAACTCTCATCATTCCAAAGCATAAAACTTCATTTTTCACCCGTAGCTTCTCGTACAGCGCACCGAAAAGTTATAACTCACTACCCAGTGAATTTAGATCCTATTCATTGAGTAATTTAAAAAAAAGACTGAAAGTTCATCTTGGCAAATAGACTGTCTTTGTTCAAACTGACTCGGCTAACCTCATTCACTGATCTATTTATTACTGGAAAGTTATCACTAGAAAGTTACTGCTACTTTCATATTGTAAACATTTTGTCCATATTTATTCTTTTTTTTTTTTTTAACTTAAGGTTGAGTTTAAAAACAGCTCTCGCTGACACTCCGCCTTTTCACCTTTAATGTTATATTTATACTTATTATTATATTATTATTATATTTTTATGGCGAATAAAGACGAATTATTATTATTACTATTATTATTATCATTATTATTATACCTCATAGTTGATCATATTTGTATCTGGGATGAAATAATCCATCCCTATGGGTAGACAAATAGGGGATGAATTATTTTTCACTTGTGAACATTGGCACACATATGTAGTTGACATTGACAGATTGCTATTGTCATTATTTTTGTTCTCCTACGTCCGTCACAATAATAACATTCTATGAAAAGATGGAATTATATATATAAAATGATGAAATAAAGTAACCAGAACTACCAAAAATAATTTATATTATATAACAATAAATAATAAAAGTAGATAATCATATTATTTAACTGATAATAGTTGAAGTAAGGTGGGTAAGTAAGTATTTTGGAAGCAATCAAAAATTAAATAAGTAGTCATTAGTAGATTTCACCCACAAAAAATTGAAAAATAAAAACATTTTAACAAAAAATTAAACCGACGATAAACGGAACTGAAAAGCAAAAAATAAAATATAAACCTTAGTCTTAATAACTAAGCTCCTAAACTAATGTAAGTAACTAATTTTGAGTCGGCGCCAAACAAACAATCAACGAAGATCATTAATTAACTTCAAAAAAATTATCAAAATGTTTTTTACGCTCTACCCAACTCATTTGCTTGTTTGTTTGGCGCCAACTCAAAATTAGTTACATTAGTTGAGGAGCTTAGTTATTGAGACTAAGAAGGTTTATTTTTTGCTTTTCAGTTCCGTTTATCGTCGGTTTAATTTTTTGTTAAAAAGTTTTTCTTTCACATTCAATCAATGTGTTGCCTCAAATATCAACCTTCATTGTTGACATCATGCACATAACAACAGGAAATAACTTCAATTGAAATCTTGCTGAATTCATATTGATGCACGAATGTAAACCAAACACTGAGAAACGTTTCAAACAGATCTAGTCAAGTGGCTGAACTGCGACCTTCTGCGCATTAATAAGTATCCTCACAATCATGCTATGCTGGTCTGAACCGAATTGATTCCGAATCTAAACATACTATGTGGAATTTTTTATTTTCGAAAAAATCCTTCCATTCAGTTTTCAATTGAGAATGTTTCCCTTTTCAACTATGCGGCAATTTTTAAACCCTCACAATTGTAACTACAAGGAACGAAAGGGCTATAATTTTTGACGACAGTGTTAATTGGAAAAATATGTAATTCTTTGGTATTTGTGAATGTAGATTTTGTCAACTTACCAATCCACGATAGGGCCTCTTGTCCAAGATGAATTATTTCAGATGGATCGTCTTCAGATAGTGCCGGAATAAGGATAGTAGTGAAACCCAGCGTCAGACCATAACTCAACAAAATCGTATTTTTTACGCTCACTGCTATAATTTGAGGAAGAGCCTGTCTCCATTCTGGTAATGTTTTCATTCTGGAAAAAAAATCTATGAATTGAGGAACAATTCAGTTACTGGCAAAGGCAACAAATTAAACCGTATATTACGTAAGAAGAGTTGGAAGATGCATATTACGCACCACTTGAAAAAGTTAGTTATTCTAGAATTGCGTAAGTGCCTTACAACTCGAGTATACTTTTTCTACGACCTCATTCATTTCCATCAAAAATTAAGATTCCACGAAGTGAGCATTGTTTTAACGAATCAATCGAATAAGTACAAAGATAATTCAACTACAATATGTTCCTAGTTGAAGATATCATATTTATTTTGATTCAACTTGGTATTACTCAGATACTTTATTTTACTTTAGATTGTAAAAGTTATTGATTGTAACAGTGTAGTTATTACAAACAAGGGAAGTCGTGTTGCTTGGCTGATTTCCTGTATTTTCGAAAATAGTAGCATTGTTGTCTGTCACTGTAGCAGTATTATTGATAGCACATAATTTTCATGGAATGGCAGTCATGGTTTTCACAGAATTATCTACATAGCTCTCGGCCGCAGCTGATGACCGTCAACCACCGTTCCTCTTCAATCAAATATTCAATTTCAATTTCAATTTCAATTTATTCGTGAACCATGATAACAAGATATTTGTATACATACAATTTATGACGGTTATCCTTTATAACTCCAAGGGTTCACCTAAGCACTCAAGGTGCTTGTTTTGTGCAGCTCCTTGGAATAATTTAGGATATATATTAGGTAGATAAAATGAATGGTATACATATTAATATATTATTTACAATGAAAATATGAATAATTGGAATTCCTGCTGAAATCGATACTAATTCTAGTTTATTCTCTCTCACCTTTCTTGGGAATGGTTGATGTGGTAAGGATCCATATCTTTATATAAAGATGTATATTACACGTTAAGGTTCGTTCATATATCCTCATACTTACATACACGTGTAGACACATATATACGCATACACATATACATACATATACACATATATACATACACATATATACACACTTACACACACATACATACATACATACATACACGTAAGTTTTTTTTTTTTTTTATTATAGTAACTTCAGTAGTGTTAGATGGTTAAGATTGATGAATTGTTTTATTTCAGTTTTATATTTGTTAAAGGAGCGGTTTTCTTTCAAACTGCGATCGAGTGTATTGTAAAATTTAGGACCGAAATAGAAAATTGTTCGTTGTGTATGAGTTTTTTTGAAAATGGGTATTATTACGTTCAGATTATCGGTAGATCTAGTATTCTTTATATTTTCGCTATGGTAAAGATATTTATTAGTATACATCCAAATAAGACAATGGTAGATATATATATACATCTTATGTTATATAATTTAGTTTCTTTATGCAGCTGTTCTGTTGAGTAAAGCTTTTTTTTTCGAAGAATAATTTTTATTATAGTATTTTGCATGGCTTGGAGACTGTGCAGGTTGCAGTCAAATATACCACCCCATACGGAGATACAGTACCTAATAACTGATTCTGCCAGGGATCTGTATACAGTCATCAGATTTTTTATGTTTAGGACTTCTCTCAAATTGTACATTTTGTAAGTAAGCTGGCGGAGTCGCTTTGTAACATATAGGGCATCTTCGATTCTTTTTTTATCGAAGGGCAATCACATTGTTTCTTCTGTGGACATTCAGAGGTATGTATTTTTAGGATGTTTTCGATTGGCTGATCGTTTTTAAGAAGTGTGAAGCAAACAAATTTGGTTTTATTCAGATTCAAACTGAGGAGATTATAGTTAAGCCATATCTGGATATCCTTCAAGCCATTTGATGTTTTTGATATTACTTGTTGACCATGTTTGGCAAAAAAAAATAATCGCCGTGTCGTCTGCATATGAGAAAAAGGTTATCAATAGATTTTATACAGCCGATACTGTTTATATACACTAAAAAATAATATCGGCCCCAAAACTGTGCCTTGTGGGACACCAACTGTGATTTCTTTTTTGAGAACTGAGTTCACTGTCGATTTTGACGCTTTGTTTTCTGTGAGATAGATAATTTTGCAAAATGTTTAATGTTGGCCCACGAATACCGTACCTATAAAGTTTGTCTATCAGGTCGTCATGTGACACCGTATCGAAGGCCTTAGCCAAGTCTAAGAAAACTGCCAAGCACTTATCGGAATTTTCCAAGGGGAGTCCGTGATAGTTTTCGTAAAAGGAATGACAGCTTTTCTGTGTTCGAGTTACTGATAAAACCAAATTGCTTTTTTTGTTATCACATGATGAAATTCGAAAAATTTAACTAATCGATTTTTTTAACGTATGTTCAAAAATTTTGGCAAAATTACTTATTACAGAGATGGGGCGGTAATTCTGAAAGTTATTTTACTGCCTGCTTTATGGACTGGAGTCACTATTGATTCCTTCCATTGCACTGGAATATTACCCGTTTTAAAATTTTATTTATAATGTTTACTAAGGTACTTACATGATGTATTGATAAATAGGTTTTATTAGGTTCGCTGGTATCTCGTCAGCCCTGGTGCACAATTAGTTTTCATGTGGGAGACAATGTTGAATATTTCGTTTTCCGTAACTGGTTCCAACAGTAACGTAGGACCTATAGATTTGTCATTCAAAAGTCTTCGGGTAGGTTATCAGGCTTAGTAATAGTTTTGCCATCTCTTTTCCGACATTTATAAAGTAATCATTAAATGCATTGGCTTTCGCCTTGTTATTAGATAAAACTTCCCCATTGGAATCTAACATATTGATAGAGCTGATTGTTTCTCTTTTTTTTCATTTTATTCGAAATTTCATTGATTATTTCCCACGTCTTTTATAGTTGCTTGAGTTTTCATTCAACCTCTGTTTATAAAATTGATTTTTCGTTGTTTTGATTAATTTATTTAATTTATTTCTATATTTAGTAAATTCGTTTTTAGCACATCTGAAGTTTTCCTTCAATCTTTTTTCATGATGTCTCTTTTTTATCGAATTTATCAATCCCGGAGATTATCCATGGTTTAAGTTTGTAATTTCTGTTTTGATATTAATTGATGTTTAGTTGCTTGATTCATATGTTGCATCAATTTGCTGATAAAATTATCATATGAACTTTGTGAATCTTCGCATTGTAAAACTTCAGACCAAGTTTCATTGGTAAGAATGTCTTCCAGTTTTTTATGGTCAATTTTTTTAATAGTGATGTTTTCATGCTTGGTTCGGGAAACTGTATTATTTTGACTAACCTTGTGTATACATAAGGAAGTTGTGTAATGATCAATGCTAGCATATCGCCACCAGTATTTTCACAAATGCTCTGTTGAGTAAAGCTGGATTTATAGTTAGACGGACGGTAAACGTAGACGCAACAAACGGACTTTAAAATATTATTAAAATCGACGGAACGGAATTTTTGCGCATGGGTAGAAGTGATAGTGACATTCAACATAACCTTCACATTATACGTGTAATATTACCGTTCATACAACAAAATATTGTACTAAGGCAGGACTGTGAAATTATAGGGGACACTATGAATGCTCTGTCCAAATCTTCATCCTGTAAATATCTTCACTCAATTATTTCCGATACGAGAATCATAAGAATGTGAAGATTAAAATCAATGTTCAAGAAAGGGGTATGAAAATGACTTACCCAAGCTTGTAGAGTAGGAAATGGAAAGTAGGAGCAGCTTCGTTTTGTGGGAAAGGTCACTCACGATGGCAGTTTGTCGTAAAAATAATTTCGCTAATTAATAGCACGTGTGTGTAGGGTAACACCAATTGCCGGAATGTCTATTTTCCTTTTTGTCCCTAGGTTCTGGGCTTAGGCGGCACTCCCGATTCATTCATCAATATCGTTGCTATCGAAGCGAGATACGAGGGTAGGACGTGGAATAGTAATTTGATAGGAGATAGGTACTTTTGATTGAGCAAGGATTGCTAAGGGTTGTCTTATGAACAAATAATAATAAACAAAAGTCAAATAATTCGCGAAATGAATTCTAAATACCCATCAGTATATGTATAAAGAAAAAATAGAATGAACAAGTAATGAGTATATAAACATAAGAGAAAAAAAAAGTTATAATCAGAAGTGGAAACGGAACATTCCCACCCCCTTGAAGATGCCGGGGGCATATTCAAAATAATCAACAATTGGGTAATGGATATAGTTTCACTAAGGGTCGCTTAATGATGCCCTCAGTTGTTTTTACTACTGCCACTCTGGCCATATTGTCTGTCCCAAAATCGGGTTTGACAATCCTCCAAAAATTTCCCACTCTAGGATTGGTATTGTCGTCCTTTATAAGAACCAAGTTCCTATCAAAACAGGTTGAGCTGGATTTGTCCATTTGTTTTTTTGCTGCAGGTATGCGATACCTGTCCCTCGTTCCACAGCGCGATCGATTATTTGCAACAATTGATATCTGGCCAATCTTTTGGGAATATTTCTATAATCGGGGTCGGGTAGTCGTTAAAGGGTCTAGACTCAAA